>JADNRZ010000027.1:0-563383 GCA_015501605.1 Panaeolus papilionaceus | reverse complement strand
CTCGGTCTCTCCAGCCATAAGCTGGAGGGGTTCACACAATCTGTGTCAATATATCAAATTATAAATGCGGTCATGCCATTGCAGTCTCATTTACTTAGTGGATGTGCCGGCTTCGCTGATAGCAAGATATCGGTGATGAGCATAGTTTCCATGTTAAAAGATATGATCCAAACAAATAAGTAATTTCCAGTTGTCTCTCATTTTAGAGGCGCTTGCTGACTTCAATACTAGAGAGCTATATAGTTTCCGCATTCTTTATCACATTTCACACCAATCAACAACCCTCGTTTGCCTGGAAGCCAAAGACAGGTCCTGCGACTTTTGAGGCATTGACAGGGCCCAAGTCAGCAAGGGAGAGTCACTGTTGTTTCCACAATGTGGGACTCATTTGGAATGAAAACACAAGGAGACGTGCAGAAGGGAAACTTTAGCCAGCTTCGTAAGGAGATATGGAAGGTATGTTGCTCTCAGGACATTCTCAGAATATCAACCTTACTATCCATTGTGATGCTCATTAGGATTACATTGTCAGGGAGCTGGCATTCTCAAGTTTCACAACACTCAGGAGTCGCTCTTGCTATTTTAGATAATGCATATGGTCGAGACATTGGTGCATTTAATCAATTCAGCATCGACATCAATCATCTTCCCCTTCGAGAATTACCATTTGCCTCACACATCTACAATGACCTCCAATCACAGATTCATGACCTTCAAATGCAGCAAGCCAACATTCAGTCAGAGCTCCAGATGGCAACAGAGCATCAGATGAAGACTCAGGGTTTTTTTGATTGCACAACTTGCAGAGGTGCAGATACTATTTTCACCAAGTTTGAGGAGTTGCAACAGTTGGACTACCACCTGATCCTGTCACCTGGAACCTGTACCATCAACCGAAAATTCCGCTTCCCCAACACCTGGCCCTCTTCTGACCCCAGGATCTACCACATCAACCCAAGGACCACTTGCATTGGCACCTGGGTGGTCACCCCAGCTGGGTCAGAACTGGTCACCTTGACACCAGATTCCAAATCACCAAAGGGTGGAATATTTACGAGGGCGACCAACAGAGTGAAAGGGTGGGGAAACAAGCTCTCGAAGCACAGAGCTTCTGACTGAGTCACCATTGCCAGTAAGCCTCTCTTTATCAGGCACTTCAGCAATGTCATTGATTCAAGTTTGAAGTTCAAGATTAAGATTAATCATGTAATACACTTGTATCTATTCATTACAAAGATAACATATTCATGACATTGTCGGTTTTGAGTACATGTTGGAGGCCAATGTATTATGGGAGCCATTTGCAATTTTATTATTGCCGAACGCTGGGTTTGTGAAAAAGATCATATGCAAAATTATGAATCCATTCCTTCAACCACAAAACTATCACCTGCCCCCGAATCGACGCTTTCCAAGGCGCCTGGTAAATTGAGTCTAGTGAAGGGCGCTTTACGCCCGGGCCAATGCAAGACGTGTGGGACGCATGTCCGAGGTCCCCGCTCCCGAAGGCTGAGAGTGATTCCAGGGTCCTAAGTCGAATCCTCGTCATCAGCAAGCCAGGGGGTATCCACATCCAAGCAGGAATGACCAAGGCTGGCGAACCCCACAGTTTGCGGTATTTCGTCAGGAATGCCATCACCTGCACTACGAGGTGGTGCCAGTTGTAGGATTGGCACTGTATGGCCCGCCCTATTGAGGTGATAGCGAGACAGAGGAAGATCATGAGGTCGTTCAGGTAGGAGTCGTAGGCGTGGAGGATGTAGACTGAATTATAAATCGGGTTGCATCAGAGATGAAGGATCACGAGTAATTTAAGCGCAAGAAAACTTACAAATGGTACATAACTCTTTGCAGCCACATAAATCTTCCCATATATCGCAACGATAACAGGATTCTCTTTTGTCGAAATCCTAGGTGCGCCATCCACATTCGCCTTCGTCTTGGCGCAGGTATCTCATCCTCATCCTACTCCTACCCTCCATCTTCATTCCTCCTCCTCCCCGCCGCACCCGATGTCGTTGCAGTCACCGCATACCGCCTATTCAACCCATTCCATTTCAAAATCTCCGGGTTCTTCATAGACGTATACGAAAGCTTCATCTCTGTAAAAAAAATGCTTCTGCAGTGTTGACGTGATGACGCTATCTGTGAGTTTAAACCCGCTCGCGGGGAGGCAAGGAGGATCCTGAGAGGCTCGTTGTTGAATTGATGTTGCGTGATGAGTTTGCGGACTTGTTCGACGAACGACATCAGGCTGTTCAGCGAGGATACTGCATGATCTGCGTTGCGTGAGCATGAGGGAAGACGATAACAGAGGAAATAAACGTACCGGTCAATGCGATACTGATTGCGCTTTGCCAGTCTTGTGGTTGGTGTGTGCGTCTGAAACTGAAACGACGATATAGCGCAGATCTCTTCGGCGACATCGTATTGGCCTTGTTTCATGGGATGAAGCAGTACTGTGAAGGGGTGTGTTAGCATGTGGTATAAGATGTGAAATAAAGCGAAAAATAAAGTAAAAAATTACCAACGTACCTGCATAAACACAGCGTCAATCAATCATCCCGTCCGTACTTGGTATTTCGTTGGGTGAGGGTGTCTTATTCTGTATAGATGCGTATTTTGGTTAGCATATATTTTTTTGTGTAAAGTAGGGGCAAGGGGAGAGGAGCAACGAGGTTGAGAGGCACGAAGAGGGGATAGGAGCAAAGGAGGCAAAAAAGAAAAAGAAAAATACCAACATCAAATTGTAACCGATGTGCCATCCGATTCCCATCAGGCTCCGTCTCGGGGAGTATGCTGCTATTCGTATCTGTCAGCTAGTTATGAGCGACGTTATTTTGAAAGGGAAAGATCTGAAAAGGCAATTCACCCGACGCGTCAAAAGCAGATTCTGCAACTCTCTAAACATATCAGCTTCATCATCCACACACTCTCTCGTTGCTCTTCTCTGTTGTCCCTCCCCCTCTGCCTTCATCACCTACGTCCTCAACCCCATCCACCTCTCTCAACATCCCCTCCCAAACCTCACACCACCTCCTCCACCCTTCACAACCTCCCTCTCCTTCTCCGCCTCCAACGCCCTCAAATTCGCCGGCCTCAACCTCGGTTTTATCACCCCTCCCTCTGCTTTGGCTTTAGACGCCTTGAGGGATTTGTCTTCGGCGAACAGGGAGGTGGTCGGGTCTTCTGTGGTTGAGGGGGCGGGGGTACCAGAGGGACTGGTGGGGCTGATTTTGCGCTTTTCGGGAATCGATGACTGTGAAGGGCATGAGTAAGATAAACAAGGAAAGAGAGAAAGAACGAGGAGGACAACATGCCTTGATACACCGACCTCAATGCCATCCTCGTCTCGCGGAATATCTCGTGTATCTCCGCCAGCTTCATTTTGGCGTGGTTGTTGGTCGGGTCTGCGGGCATACTGTGTAATGGGTATAGTTAGCAGGGTGAATTGAGGAAGGAAGGAGAGCGAAATAGAACACAAGAACACAAATCCGAGAACTAAAATCACCAAACGAAGGCGACAATTTAAGCCCAGTGAATCCAACGCGTAAAGTAAACCGCGAAAACCGCGAAAAATTCAGATATACAAAAAAGAAGCGAGCCAAACTCAGGAAATGCGAAATCTCGAGTAGATAATGTAGTCACGGACAGAAGCAAAAAAAGGTAGGAGAGTAAACGAGTAAACCAGAAATATGACAGCAGACCAATAAAATAATAATAAACACCCGACATTGACCCAAATCAAAACAAAAGCCCCGTAAAGCTGTCATGCACAAACAATACCAGCAGAGTGCGTTATGTGTAAAGTAGATGAGGAGCCCATAGGCTGAAACTTGCTAAACATAAGATTCACCGACATATCAGCGGTTTTGCAAAGAAAATACAACGGGGCTTAAAATGTTGCCAAAAACCGTCCATCTATGCGCCACGAAATACAACTCGAGAAAAAAGAGACGGAAAAGAGGACAGAGAGCGAGGTCATTCAAAGCAAAATGCAGAAGTAGCGCCGCTAAAACGACAACAATCAACGTCGCTCCAAGGTCTAAACACCGACGGAGACTAAAACCAAAACCAAAACCCGTACAAACACTTCAGACAAGAGTCAACGCTGAAAAACTCACCACGCTCATTACATCCGCTGCATCCCCGAATTCTCCTATGTTCTTCCTACACGCAGCCGTTGGCAGGAGGACATATATGCTGTTGTCTAGATAGCACAGGAGGGTGTCAGTTTTGTCTTTCTTTAATAAATAAGGAAATGAAAGAGAGAAAGAGAGGAGGGAAAAGGAAAGTGTCGACGAGGAATGAGGAATGTAGCAATTAAGACAAAATTGGGTAGAGAAAAGTAACGATAGCAGAAACACAGATAGAGGGAAGAGAGAGACAAACGACAAGAACCAGAAATCTCCTACTCACCGCAACATCTCTCCCCAAAGCTCATAATCACCTTCGCAACCTCATACATCTCCTCTCGAAATAAGCATCTGCAATCTCGAAACAGCCGAGTAATCAAGCACATCCGACGAGAGATGATCGAGGCCATTATTACTGCTCAATGTTTGAGTAAAAGTAAAAAGAACAAACGTGGCATAAATACTGACCTTTCCTCTTCCTCATCTCCTATCTTAATCCTCGCAACAGCCAACCGATGTTGCGCATTACAATCAAGGGGTGGTAGCCCGCTTCACTTCTCCGTTTTCCCTCCTTCCCCACCCTCTTTTCCCATCCCTCCCCCAATATTTAACCCACTACCACCGAAATTACCCCTCCCAACATCCACCACATCATACTCCCGGATCATCCTCCCCCTCCCACACCCTCTCTCCCACTTCTGCCCTGCGCCAACCGTGTCCCCCTTTTAATAGTTTCAAATGCTTGCTGGCGTTGGCCGAGGGCGTTGTATAGATCTGCGAGGAGGAGGCGGAGGCGAGTTGATGTCCGGGTTGTTCAGCAGCAGGACAGGACCAGGGCCAGAGTCAGGAGGGGCAGAGGTGGAGGTAGAAGCGGTGGAAGACCAGAGGTGTGGAAGACCGCCCCCAGGATACCTCTTTGTGTAAATACCCGAGGAGAGGGAGGGTGAATGTATCACGTTGGCGGATGGTTTTGACGAGGTGACTGTGGGCTGGGGGGATTAGTGAGTTGATTTTATTTCATGTGAGGAATGAGTTAAATTCAAAGGTAAGGGGAGGAAAGGACATATTATGGAAGAGAAATTGAGAGAAAACGAAGACGAAAAAAAAGGAGAAAAGACCAAAACACGTACTCAAAATTACTCTCCATCTCATTCCCGTGCTCTCACTTCTACCTCTCCCCCCACTTCGGTCGACATTTCTTCACACTCATCGCTTCCTGATTCCGAGCCTGAATCAGAGTCGGACTCGGAGTCGGATACCTCTAACGCTGGATCAGAGAGCGTTGGGTTCAGTCTATGCAGACATAGAAAACAAATGGTAAGTGAACGGTGTAAATGTGATGAGAGAATAGGCATACTGACAATATCGTCATCTAGATCCATCGTAAGACTCATTTTAACAGTTAAAGCTCAAGATTTCGTTAGAGCATGAAATAAATAAGTTTAAGTCGTCGTCGCGGTGGTGGTTGTGGTGGGCGTCGAAGAAGACAAACGTGAGTTCAAGACCAAATCAGGATTAGACAGGCATTCCGCGCCGCCGGCGAGGCACATTCCGCTTTTTATCTAACGTTATTGGTGAGGTGACGGACTCATCCATCGCAAGCCATAGTCATGTCTATGCTCCGACCATGATATCATAATCATACGTCGTAGTTGAACCATGTTGGCTGTGGACTTGTTTCTATATTTATTCTGTATGAAGCCCAGGGGTTTTACCAGGGGTTTTTTAGTTTGAAATTTGAATTATTATAAGGTATATTCGTTATTTCTGAGTTGTATTGGGCAGCGGTGATAACCCTATTTCGTTCATTCCCCCCTGTCCATTCAATCCACTCTGGTCGGTTATGAATGACCTTAAGACCCTTCCGCTTCGCGTTCCAATCAAGCTCATCACCATCGCGTCTACCAACGCGCTTATGCGCGTCCAGAACGTGGTCAACACCAAATTCTTCCTATCAAAACATACAGTACCACACTCCGATCCCTCAATGGAGCTCCTCCACGCCTCCCACCTTCCTCCGCTCCGTGAATGCCTACCGTACCTCCCCATATCCTAGCCCCACAACCACCAATGCCTCCGCTGTATACCCTTTCAGCTCTTCTCGCCTCCTTCCTCCATCTCCTCTTCTCATTCCTCCCCTTCCTGTGACCAAGCACGTCTTCTCCAAATCCTGGGGCACCCCATAACCCCCTCCGCTCCCCCTCCCGGCACGAGACATCCACGTAGGCGCCCTTCACCCGCGCTGCGATCTCGGCACCGTGGAACAGGCAGCTGCCCTGTTCCCGAGCACGGGGGCACGGTATTTGAGTATAGCCGGACGGGCGAGGACAGGGTGTTTAGTGGAGAGCGGGTTTGTTCGAGGAGGGAGGGAAGCGTTGGACTACGGATCCCGCACGTAATGACGTATGTGGCTATTTTTAGCTTCCCTTCCCTCCTTTTCCCTTCCTCGTCTCCGTCTCCCCCCTTCTCTTATCTCTCTCTAAATCTCTCCATCGCATAAAACGGAATATTATCTAATCTAATTGACACAGAAAAAATCTTCCTTCACCACCTCTCTCCAAATCCACACCTGGCAATACGCCCAGCCGCGCGGATGTCCGGCCTCAAAGTGCGCGCTTTACAGTTCGACGGGAAGGGAGAGGACGTGTGTTTATATATACGGAATTAAGTGCATTTATTTTTTCATGTACATTTTTACCCCGGATATGGAGGGTATCGAGAAAATGGTTGACTAAATTGACGTAGAGTACAGGCTCTTCACGAACCTCGATCGTATGTTATACCTCCCCGTATCCCGGGCTATCAAGCACCTGTACTCATCCCCCTCACCACCTTCTCCTCCTCGTCCCCGTCTCTTTCCCTCGTCTATCCTCATCCCCGTCTCCTCAACCCACCGCAAGCCGATAAAACACAAACTAAAACGACGTCGAGAACAAAATCGACGAGGGGAATTGGGAGCGAGACAAAAATGAAAAACAACGGAGATATACAATCTCAACCCCCGCCACATCCCCCTGCATCTTCACGGATACGAAGAACGTAGTCGGGCGCTACATAAATGGATTCGAGAGGGGGAGGTGTGTTGGAGGAAAGCGAGGGCGGGAGGGGATGCGCTTCAGTCTGGTCGTGACACAGGCAAAGACGTTCCGCGGTCTAATCCTGAGCTTTGGGACAGGGGAAGCGACGTAGTGGACGAGCCCAGTACAAGAGAACCCGAGAAAAAGGATACAATGGCGAATAGAGGTGCGAGAGGCGATTTCATCCGCATCTAACAGTCCCCGCGCTCGGTCCGTTGAAGAACTGGGAGAGGTGGGTAGATGCTGTGAGAGGTGCTCTTGAGGTTGTAGGGGTCTTCATCTCTTTCGTCCACCTCTTTCGCTCCGTCCTATGAGACCGCGTTGGGGGTGGAGCAAGGCTATGAGAGAGAAAGACAGCCACAGGAAATTAGTGGTAGACCGCTGAGGGAACTGTACAGGAGCTCCTTTTAGGTGTTGATTTTGGGTTTGTATTTCGTCATGGGTCGTACAACAATGTTGCTGATCCAAGTTTGAACTTCAAGCTTCGGGTTTAACCATCTACTCCTGCACTTGTCACTTGTATAGATATATATGTAAACCGTTATTTTGAAGATAACAGAATTATGACATCGTTGATTCTAGGACATGTCAAGAGTTCAATTTATTATGGAGGCTGGTGATAATGAACGTGTACGGGAAAGGCGCAGTGAAATGAAAAGCAATAACAATATGCAGAGCCAAAATAGCGACAGTGATAATACAAATATAACCGCTTCCTATGAGGCATCAGCGAGCGGTACAGCACCAGTGAATATGAAATACAGGAAAATGAAAGCCGCTTCTCTTGCCACAAGGTTGTCCTAAGAAGGTTGTCATCAGTTAATGAATAAAATGCCAAGAGGAAAATGAATAAATGAAGGCACGCACCCCCGCCTGTTCGTCCAACTCCAACACCTTCTCATAATACTTCACCCCACGCCAATGCAACCAAACTGATGAAACGTTCTGCCAAAATTACACCCCACCTCCCATACCCCCACCGCCGTCGCTCCCCACAGCTTGTGGTACTTTGTTAGGATCGCTTGCACAATGAGGTGGTCCTCTTGTTGGATTGGCGTGGTATAGCCCGCCCTATTGAGGTGATTGCAAGACAGAGGCAGATCATCGGGTTGTTGGGTGGTAGTCATAGCCGTGGAGGGGGTTGACTGGATTATAAACAGGGTTGGATTAGAGATGGAGGACAACAAGGAATTTAAACGCAAGGAAAACTCACAAGTAGCACTTTATAACTCTTCTCAGCGATGCAAATCTGCCCATATATCACAACGATGTCGGGCTGCTCTTTCGATGGGGTCTTAGTGCCCCCTGCACATTCGCGCTCGCACTTGCCCCACCCCAAACGTCGTTGGCGCAGCCGTCTCATCCTCCTCGTCATCGACATTACTCTTTTTCCCCGCCGCACTCGAAGTAGTCGCAGTGCCCGCATTCTGCCTACTCAACCCATTCCACCTCAGTACTCCAGGATTCTTCACAGCCTTATCCGAAAGCTTCATCTCCCTAAATAAATGCTTCTGCAGTGTGGACGTAATAAAGCTATCCATGAGCTAAGCCCGCTCGCGACGGTTGCGAGAAGAATCCTGAGATGCTCGTTGTTGGATTGATGCCGTCGTGATGAGTTTGCGGGCTTGTTCCACGACGAAGTTAGGTTGCTCGGCGAGGACGCTGCGTGTTGTGGGTTGTGCAGTGAGAGAGGAAAGAGGAGAAAGAGAAGGGATGGTCGTACTGATCAACGCGATACGAATTGAATTTTGATGGTCTTGTGTTTGATACATTTGATACCATGAGATGCCGCAGAATTTCCTCGGCGACATCGTATTGACCTCGTTCGTCAGGATGAAGCAGTACTGTGAAGGATGTGTTAGAATAGGTATGAGACGTGAAGAGAATGCGAAAGAGAAATAAAACATCCGCCAAACGTACCTGCATAAACCCAGCCAATCATCAAACGGAACACCTCTGAACACAGTAAACACCTGCCGACTTGGTATTTCATGAGGCGGACGAGTCTTGTTCTGTAATGGTGGGTATTTTGGTTAGTACGTGATTTAAATTTCTAGTGTAATTTCGTGTAAAAGTAGGGGCAAAGGGAGAGGAACGACGACGTTGCGAGGGGCACGAAGAGGAAGAAGAGGAAGCAAAGGAGGCAAAAAAGAAAAAAGAACGCCACCCACCAATATCACGCTGCAACCGATCCGCCATCCTATCCTCGTCAGCTTCCGTCTCCATGTGTCATCCTACTATGGGGGAACATGCCAGCGCATGGGTTAGACTAATCATATACATCACAAGTTCGTCAGCGATGCTTTTTGAAAAGGAAGGAGCTGAAAAGGTCACTCACCTGACTCGTCAAAAAGAGTTTCCTCGTCTCTCTAATCATAATCTACCTTCTTCAACATTGCTTCCCAACCTCATAGTGCCGCCTCCACCCCTCGCAACCTCCTTCTCCTTCTCCACCCCCAACGCCCTCCACTGTGCCGGCGTCAACCTCGGTTTCACACCTGCACTTGGTTTGACTTCGGACATGTTCAGGGATTTGTCTTCGGCGACGAGGGAAGTAGTGGTTGGGTCTTCGGTGGTTGAGGGGGCGGGGGTACCTGAGGATGGGATGGTGGGGTCGGTTTGGCACTTCTTTCCAGAACCTATGACTAGTGGATGGAAGAAGGGTTAAATACAGGAGGAAGGGGGAGGCGAGAGAAAAAGGCGAATGCGCCTTCATATACCAACTTCAAAGCCCTCCTCGTCTCTCCCGATATCTCGTATATTGCCGCTAATTCTATTTTAGTGTTGTTATTCATCGGGTTCGCCAGACATACTGTAAATTGGGTATGGTAGGCGGTGTGAATTGAGGGAGAAAGGGAGAAAGTGCACGAGACAACATAAAGTGCCCTGCATCAAACTAAACCAAATCAAATTCGAGAGAATGTAAGATGTATGTCGTGTAAAGCTGTCATCTGCAACGATGCTAGGAGAGCACGTTGTGCGTAAAGCAAACGAAGGGCCCAGCAGCCGGAAATTTGCTAAACGCAAGATCGCGTTGACACACCAGTGTTTTCGCGAAGAAAATACAACAGGATTTAAAACCTTGTTACCCTCCATCCATGCATCACAAAATACAAACCCAGAAAAAAAAAGACGAAAAACGGGAGACAAAGAACGCTGTCCAAAGCAAGACGCGAAAATATCGTCATTCAAACACCAGATATCAACCCCGCTCAAGGGCGAACAAAACGCAGCGACAGAATACGAAAAAGCCAACTTTTCCAACATAATATAATGATCACAACAAAACACTCACCATGCTCATAAATATCCGCCGCATCCCTCAATTCGTCGATATTCTTCATATTCGCTGCTGTTTGCAGCAGCACATACAACGACTGGCCTGATAGTTTCATCAGTTTAGGCTTCTTTAAGAAGGACAAACGACAAAAGGGGGACAAGATACAGAAAAGGGCAAGGAGAGAAAGGGAGGACGAGAGAGAAAATATAGGAGAATGAAAGAAAAGAGATGAGAGAAACGAAAGCGAAGGGCCAAGGAGCAATGGGCGAGAACAGGCGATGAAATGACAAGGACTAGGGAGAGGAGAGACAAGGTTAGTGGGGGTTGTTTTATTTCATTTGATGTATGGATATGGTAAATTAAAGGTAATGGGAGAAAAAGGAGCATGTGGAAGAGAGGTTGAGTAGAAAGGCAGAAAACGAACAGAAAAAAGCAGGAGCAAAGACCAGAAGCACCAAACACAATTTCTACCCTCGCCTCATTCTCCTCTCCTTTCTCGTGGATTCAGACTCGTCACTCCTGATTCCGAGTGCCGAGTAAAAGTCAGAGTCGGATTCCTCTGACGCAGGATCGGAGAGAGCGTTGGGGTTCCAACTATGCAGGAGAAAAACAACGAGTGAGCATTGAGAATCGTGATGAGAAGAGGCGTACGACGATATCTATGTCCGTCCATCATAATACCCCTTTTCAGGTCAAGTAAAAGCCCAGAGCATGAAATAAATAAAATTAGTATCTTGTGTGTGTGGTGGTGGACGTCAAGGAAGAAGAAGAGATCAATTCCAACTGGAGTAGACAGTCCACTGATGCCATCACCCATCACTATCACCGACAGTCATCATTCATCGCAAGCCTCAGTCATGTCTATGCTCCCTCCATGATCATGATATATTTCTGTAGTGAACTTTGTAGACGTTGATTACTTTCTATATCTATGTGAAGCATAGAGGGTTGGGGGAATTATTGGATGAACGGATCCGGCGCATAATGACGTATGTAGCTATTTTTAGGTTTCCTTCCTCTTCCTCACCTCCCCTATTTTCTCGTTCTCTCTTTCTCTCCCTCCCCCCTCTCTATCTCGATTCAAACAGAACCAAGATCTTAACTAATCTAAGTATCTACCCCCTGTGAAACAAAAGACCCTTCTTCACCACTTTCTCCAATCCACGCCTGGCAATACACCTAGCCGCGCGTTGTCCGCCTTCAAAGTGTGCCTTGAAACAGTTCTACGGGAAAAGAGAGAGGACGTGTGTTGGGATGATGTATTTATTTCAACGGGAATAGGTGCGTCGTTTTATACTGGTCGTATATTGTGATGTTGGCGCGAATCAATCAATGAATACATGGTTAATATTCCACGATGATGATGAACAAGTTCATCACCTCATTCAATCGCATTTTACACCTCTCCACGTCCACAATCTATCAAGCGCCTGTACTCATCCCTCTTCATCACCTTTCTTCTCCTCTTCCCCCATATCTCATTATCCTTTTCTCCTCACCCTACCGCAAGCCGACGAGAAGAAGTCGATGTTAGAGACAAGGGAATAGGCAGCGAAAGCAAGGCAAACAGAAAAGGGACGAGGAGGGACAATATACAATCTCAACTCCGGCACATCTCCCTGCATTCTCGCGCTACGAAGAACATAGTCGGGCGCTATATAAATGGAGTCGAGAGGGTGGAGGTATGTTGGACGGAGGCGAGGGCGGGACGGGATGAGCTTCGATTCGAATCATCGTACCTCCGAGGATCTGACGAGATGAATACTGACATTTACGACAACACCAATCCCCGAATCCTCGACACGACAAGCAGCACCGAAATTGAAGAGAGTAGGAAGCAAGAGGCGATGTCATCCACAACGAACAGTCCTGCGCAATCGGTCGGTTGAGAACTGGGAGAAATGGGTGGATGTTGTGAGGGGTGCTTTTGAGGTTGTTGAGAGGTCTTTGTCTTTTCCCTCTCCCTCTCCGTCTTTTTCCTGTTCGGGCCGAGTGTCTTCCCCTGTGTTGGGTAAGAAGGTTGGGGTTGAGGGGCAAGGCGAGTAGGAGGGGGAGACGCTAGGAGACCTAGTGCTGAGATGGTTATATTGAGGGGCTACTTGAACTTGAACGGAGACCTCGGCGTCGATTTTGGGTTTTAATATTTCGTGATGGGGTATCTGGGCGTAACTAATGGGTTTTCAATTAAGGATTATTTATATCATCGCCCAATCAGCATGAAGGCCAATCACGAGAACCCCACGAGGCCGACTCATGCACGTCAGACAAAAGCACCCTTATCCGGTGTGCTGTGCTTTTCTCGCTCATCCATCCATCTTGACTTCAACTTACCAACACTCCCCTTCGCACTTACCACCTACTGCTTCATTCTGATGTCTACGATCCTGGATTTTGCAACCAAGCTCAAGAACATCAAAGTTCGTGGAGCAGTATCAGTAGAAAGGGTCTCAAAATTCGGGATTGCCGGGATTAATGGTTTTATTGTATTTGTGTAAATGCACAATAATACTATGCCGAGATTTCAACTTACACCTGTACATAGGCTACTTGGTCCGACTGGGTCAGGGAAGAGTAGCGTAAGTTGTATCACGATCGCCATTTTTGGTCAACTTCAATATCTTCTGGGTAGTTTATAGAAGCAGTCGCATCTGACCCCTCACTCGGTCTCTCCAGTGATAAGCTGGAGGGGTTCACACAATCTGTATCAATATATCAAATTATAAATGCAGTCACGCCAAGGGGGTCTCCCATTTACTTAGTGGATGTGCCCGGCTTCGCTGATAGCAAGATATCAGCAATGAGCATAGTTTCCATGTTAAAAGATATGCTTCAAACAAATCCGTAATTTCCAGTTGTCTCTCCTTTAGAACCACATGCTGACTATAATACTCGCTAGGAATTTAATATATTTCCGCATTCTTTATCACACTCCTATCAATAACCCTCATTTGCCTGGAAGCCAAAGACAGGTCCTGCGCACTTTTGAGGCATTGACAGGGACCGAAGCAGCAAAAAAAGTCACTGTTGTTTCTACAATGTGGGACTTAATTTGGAACGAAAACACAAGGAGACGTGCAGAAGGAAACTTTAGCCAGCTTTGTAATGAGATTTGGAAGGTATGTTGCTCTCAGGACATTCTCAGAATATCAACCTTACTATCTACTCATGATACACATTAGGATTACATTGCCAGAGGAGCCAACATTGTCAAATTTTATAACACACAGGAGTCAGCTCTTACTGTTTTAGATGATGCTTATAATCAACGCTTGGGGGAGGCTTTCAGCATCGAGCAATCAATTCATCTTCCCCTTCAAGAAACACCATTTGCAGCACACATCTACAATGACCTCCAAACACGGATCAGCAACCTTCAAATACAGCAAGCCAGCATTCAGTCAGAGCTGCATATGGCAACAGAGCAATCAGATGAAAGACTCAGGGTTGTTTTGATTGCACAACTTGCAGAGGTGCAAATGCTATTCACCAAGTTCAAGGAAGAGTTGCATGAGCTTGGAATCCCAGTTGATCACCTTGTCACTCTGGAACCTGCACCAACCAATGATCCTGCTGCCCTAATGCCTGCCCCTTCTCCAACCCCAGGATCCACCAGATCAACCCCAGAACCAGTCACATTGGCACCTGCAATGGTCCCTCCAGCTGTGTCGGAACTGGTTGCCTCAACACCAGACCCCAAATCAAGGAAGGGTGGAATATTTGCAAGGGCAACTAACAAAGTGAAAGGGTGGAGAGAGAAGCTTTCGAAGCACAGAGCATTGGATTCAGTCACTGTCACTGGTAAGTCTCTCTCTATCAAGTGTTTTGGTGACATCATTGATCCAAGTTTGAACTTCAAGATTAATTGTGTACTACAGTATATACTTGTTTTGATGATAATATATTGTTGGTTTTTGTGCCCGAGGTCGCCGCACCTGATAGCAATTCCAGAATCATAATTGGAAGAAGCTTTGACATCTTGACCCTTGTTGTTGGCAGGCCTGTGGTATCTGCGTCCAGGCAGGAAAGATCAAGGCTTGGCAGAGCCACGCTAAAATCCAGCACTCTCTCCTCTAGGATCCTATCCAGAAGCCAAGGAAAATTAAAATGTTTGGGACAAGGAAGGTGAAGATAAAAAGCAATAATAATATGTGGACCAAAAATAACGAGCAAGGATTATATTCACGAAGATAACCACTTTCCATCCAACCGATCGGCCAACGGTACAGCACAGGTAAAAACAAAAATACAAGACAATTTCTCTCGCAAAAAAACTCATCCTATACGCGTAGACTGAGTGAGCAATAGCATCACAAAGAAACAAAAGTAAAATAAACACACAATGTGACTCACCCCTGCCTGTTCAGCCAACGCCAACACATAAAGCTTCACCGCATGCGAATAGAACCCCAGCTGATGAAATGTTGTCGCAAAATTACGCTCCACCTCCCTCACCCCTGCCGTCGTCGTTCCCCGCAGCTTGCGGTACTTTGTCAGGAATGCCATCGCTTGCATTCCAAGGTGATGTCGGTTGTCGGATTAGTGCTGCATGGCCGGCCCTATTGAGGTGATGGCGAGACAGAGGTAAATCGTGGGATCGTGGGGTAGTAGTTGTAGGCGTGTAAGAGGTAGACTGGATTGTAGATTAGGATGTGTGGTAACAAGAAATCAAGACGAGGGAGAAGAACTCACAAATGGCACCTTGATAACTCTTCGCAGCAACGTAGATCTGTCCATGTATCGCAACGATGACAGGATTTTTTTTTGTCGGAATCCTAGGTGCCCTCTCCACATTTGCCGTCGCTGTCGCCCCACCCCCGCCCGTCGTTGGCGCAGGCGTCTCATCATTGGCTTTCTCCTTGTCCACATCCTCAGCCTTGTTCTTCCACGCAGGATCCGACGTCGTCGCAGCCGCGGCATACCGCCTATTCAACCCATCCCACCTCAAAATCCAAGGGTTCTTCACCGCCATATCCGAAAGCTTCATCTCCCTAAACAAATACTTCCGCAACATCGACGTGAAAAAGCTATCCGTGAGTTTAAGTCCACTCGGGAGAGAGTCAAGGAGGATCCTAAGAGGCTCGTTGTTGAATTGATGCGTCATGATGAGTTTGTGAGCTTGTTCCACGACGACATCAGAGCGCTCGGCGAGAATACTGCATGCTGTGGATTGCATGAGTAAGAGGGGAAAGAGGACAAAAAAAGGGAAGGCACGTACTGATTAATGCGATACAGATTGAAATTTGACGATGTTGTGGTTGATATGCGTTGGATACTGTGACAAGCTGCAGAATTTCTTCGGCGACATCATCTTGCCCTCGTTTTGTCAAGATGAAGCAGTACTATGAAACAGTGTGTTAGTAAGGGTATGAGACTGGCAAATGAGGCGAAAAATAAAATAAAAATCCATCAACGTACCTGCATAACAGCCTCAATCCCCGCCGACTTGGTATTTCGTTGGGCGAGGGTGTCTTATTCTGTATAGGTTCGTATTTTGGTTAGCATGTAATTTTTTTGGTGTAAATTAGGGGCAAGGGGAGGGGAGCAACGAGATTGGAGAGGCACGAAGAGGGAGAGGAGAAAACGAGGCAAAAAAGAAAAAGAAACATACCAACATGAAATTGTAACCGATCTGCCATCCGATTCCCGTCAGGCTCCGTCTCGGGGGAGCATGCTGCTATTCATATCTGTCAGCTAGTTATGAGCGACGTTATTTTGAAAAGGGAAACGTCTGAAAAGGCAACGCACCCGACTCGTCAAAAGCAGATTCTGCGACTCTGTAAACATATCAGCTTCCATCATCCACCCTCTCGCTCATTACTCTTCTCTGTTGCCCCTCCGCCTCCGCCTTCATCACCTACGTCCCCAACCTCCTCAACATCCCCGCCCAAACCTCACAATACCTCCTCCAACCCCTGACTACCTCCTGCTCCTACTCCGCCTCCAACGACATCAACTGCGCCAGCGTCAACCTCGGCTTCGCACCTGCCTCTCCCCACTTTGTTTTGGACGCGTTCAGGAACTTGTCTTCGGCGAGGAGGGAAGTGGTGGTGGGGTCTTCGGTGATGCAGGGGGCGGGGGTACCAGAGGGACTGGTGGGGCTGATTTTGCGCTTTTTCGGGAATCGATGACTGTGAAGAGCATGAGTAAGATAAACAAGGAAAGAGAGAAAGAGCGAGGAGGACAACATACCTTTATACACCGACCTCAATGCCATCCTCGTCTCGCCGAATATCTCGTGTATCTCCGCCAGCTTCATTTTGGCGTGGTTGTTGGTCGAGTCTGCGAGGCATACTGTGCGATTAGCGGCGTGAATTGAGGATGAAAGAAAGAGAGAAATAAGGGAGGGAGGAGAGCGAAATGGTCCACAAGAACACAAATCCGAGAACTAAAATCACCAAATGAAGGCGACAATTTAAGCCCAGCGAATCCAACGCGTAAAGTAAACCGCGAAAACCGCGAAAAATTCAGATATACAAAAAAGAAGCGAGCCAAACTCAGGAAATGCAAAATCTCGAGTAGATAATGTAGTCATGCACAGAAGCAAAAAAAGGTAGGAGAGAAAACGAGTAAACCAGAAATATGACAGCAGACCAATAAAAGTAAGTACCCGACATCGACCCAAATCAAAACCAAGAAGACAAAAGCCCTGCAAAGCTGTCATCCGCAAACGATGCCAGCAGAGTGCGATATGCGTAAAGTAGACGAGTGTCCACATGGCTGAAACCAGCTAAGCACAAGATTGCACCGACACATCAGTGTTTTTGCAAATAAAATACAACGGGGCTTAAAATGTTGCCAAAAACCGTCCATCTATGCGCCACGAAATACAACTCTAGGAAAAATAGACGAAAAAAAAGATATACAGAGAGCAACGTCGTTCAAAGCAAGACGCGGAACCAGAACAACGAAAATCAATGTTGCTCAAAGGGCTCAACACCGCGACGGAGACTATAAATAAAACCAAAACCGTACAAAAATTTCAGACCAGACCCAACGCTGAAAGGCTCACCATGCTCATTACATTTGCTGTATCCCTCGACTCGCCTATATTCTTTATACACGGAGGCGTTTGCAAGAAAGCGTATACGCTGCTCGTCTAAATAGCATAGAAAGGAGGGTGTCAGTTTCGGCTTTCTTCAATAACGAGGAAGTAAAGGAGTGAAAGGGAGAGGAAGAAAAAGGAAAGTGTTGACGAGGAATGGACAACGTAGCGATAAAAGATGAAACTGCATAGGGAAAAGTAACGGTAGAAGAAAACCAGATAGAGGGAAGAGAGAGATGAACAAGAAACCAGAAATCCCATACTCACCGCCAAATCTACCCCCGAAAGCTCATATATCACCTTCACATCCTCATACATCTCCCTGTCGAAATACGCATCCGCAATTTCGCGGAACAGCACCAAGTCGGATGAGAGGATGATGGAGGCGTGATACTGCTCAATATTTGAGTAAAAATAATAATAAAACACATGGACATAGATACCGACCTTTCTCTGTTCCTCATCTCCTATCTTAATCCTCGCAACAGCCAACTGATGTCGCGCATTACAATCAAGGGGGTGGTAGCCCGGCTTCACTTCTGCCCTTTCCCCTCCTTCCCCACCGTCTCTTGTCCCATCCCTCCCCCCAATATTTAACCCACTACCACCGACATTACCCCTCCCAACATCCACCACATCATACTCCCGGATCATCCTCCCCCCTCCCACACCCTCTCCCCACTTCTGCCCTGCGCCAACTGCGTCCCCCTTTCAATGGTGTCAAATGCTCGCTGGTGCTGGCCGAGGACGTTGCATAGATATGCTGGGAGGCGGAGGGGGATTGATGTCCGGGTTGTTTGGCAGCAGGGACAGGAGCAGGTACAGTGTCAGGAGGACCAGAGGTGGAGGTAGAAGCTGTGGAAGGATCAGAGGTGGTGGAAGGGAGCCCCACAGGATACCTCTTTGTGTAAATATCCTGGGAGGAAGTGTTGAATGTATCGCGTTGGCGGATGGTTTTGACTAGGTGACTGTGGGCTGGGGGGATTAGTGAGTTGATTTTATTTCATGTGAGGAATGAGTTAAATTCAAAGGTAAGGGGAGGAAATGGCATATTATGGAAGAGAAATTGAGAGAAAATGAAGACGAAAAAAAAGGAGAAAAGACCAAAACACGTACTCAAAATCACTCTCCATCTCATTCCCGTGCTCTCACTTCTACCTCTCCCCCCCCTCCACTTCGGTCGACATTTCTTCACACTCATCGCTTCCTGATTCCGAGCCCGAATCAGAGTCGGACTCGGACTCGGATACCTCTAACCCTGGATCAGAGAGCGCGTTGGGTTACAGTCTATGCAGACATAGAAAACAAATGGTAAGTGAACGGTGTAGACTGTGATGAGAGAATAGGCATACTGACAATATCGTCATCTAGATCCATTGTAGGACTCATTTTAATAGTTAAAACTCGAGATTTCGTTAGAGCATGAAATAAATAAGTTTAAGTAGTCGTCGCGGTAGTCATGGTGGGCGTCGAAGAAGAAGACAAGCGTGAGTTCAAGACCAAATCAGGATTAGACAGGCATTCCGTGCCGTCGGCGAGGCACATTTCGCTCTTTATATAATGTTAATGGTGAAGGTGACAGACTCGTCCATCGCAAGCTATAGTCATGTCTATGCTCCGACCATGATCGTAATCATATGTCGTAGTTGAACCGTGTTGACTGTGGACTTGTTTCTATATTTATTCTGTATGCAGCCCAGGGGTTTTTACCAGGGGTTTTTTAGTTTGAAATTTGAATTATTATAAGGTATATTCGTTATTTCTGAGTTGTATTGGGCAGCGGTGATAACCCTATTTCGTTCATTCCCCCCTGTCCATTCAATCCACTCTGGTCGGTTATGAATGACCTTAAGACCCTTCCGCTTCGCGTTCCAATCAAGCTCGATCACCATCGCGTCTACCAACGCGCTTATGCGCGTCCAGAACGTGGTCAACACCACAATTCTTCCTATCGCAACATACAGTACCACACTCCGATCCCTCAATGGAGCTCCTCCACGCCTCCCACCTTCCTCCGCTCCGTGAATGCCTGCCAGTACCTCCCCATATCCTAGCCCCACAACCACCAATGCCTCCGCTGCATACCCTTTCAACTCTCCTCGCCTCCTTCCTCCATCTCATCTTCCCATTCCTCCCCTTCCTGTGACCAAGCACGTCTTCTCCAAATCCTGGGGGACCCTCATAACCCCCTCCACTCCCCCCTCCCGGCCCACGAGACATCCACGTAGGCGCCCTTCACCCGCGCTGCGATCTCGGCACCGTGGAACAGGCAGCTGCCCTGTTCCCGAGCACGGGGGCACGGTATTTGAGTATAGCCGGACGGGCGAGGACAGGGTGTTTAGTGGAGAGCGGGTTTGTTCGAGGAGGGAGGGAAGCGTTGGACTACGGATCCCGCACGTAATGACGTATGTGGCTATTTTTAGCTTCCTTCCCTTCCTTTTCCCTTCCTCGTCTCCGTCTCCCTCCCCTCTGTTATCTCCCTCTCTAAACCTCTCCATCGCGTAAAACGGAATATAATATAATCTACCTTCAGCACCTCTCTCCAAATCCACATCTGGCAATACGCCCAGTAGCGCGGATGCCCGGCTTCAAAGTGCGCGTTTATACAGTTCCACGGGAAGGGACAGAGGACGTGTGTTGGGCATGATTTGTTCATATATACGGGATTAGGTGCATTTATATTTTTCAGGTACATTTTGACCCCGGATATGGAGGGTATCGAGAAAACGGTTGACTAAATTGACGTTGAGTACAGGCACTTCACTACCCTCGATCGCATTTTATACCTCCCCGTATCCACGGGCTATCAAGCACTTGTCCTCATCCCTCACCGCCACCTTCTCCTCCTCGTCTCCTGTCTCTTCCCCTCGTCTGTCCTCGTCCCCATCTCCTCAACCCACCGCAAGCCGAAAACACACAAACGAAAACTCAGTCGAGAATAAAATAGACAAGGGGAATTGGGAGCGAGAGAAGAACGAGAAAAAACAGAGATATACAATCTCAACCCCCGCCACATCCCCCTGAATCTTCACGACTACGAAGAACGTAGTTGGGCGCTACATAAATGAAGTCGGGAGGGGGAGGTGTGTTGGAGGGGAGCGAGGGCGGGAAAGAATGCACTTCAGTGCGGCCGTGACGCAAGCAAAGACGTTCCACCATCTAATCTTAAGCTTCGGGACAGGGGAAGCGACGTAGTGGACGAGCCCAGTACAAGAGAACCCGAGAAAAAGGATACAATGGTGAATAGAGGTGCGAGAGGCGATTTCATCCACATCTAACAGTCCCCACGCTCTCGGTCCGTCGAGAACTGGGAGAGGTGGGTGGATGCTGTGAGAGGTGCTCTTGAGGTTGTTGGGGGGTCTTCGTCTCTTTCGTCTACCTCTTTCGCTCCGTCCTTTGAGACCGCGTTTGGGGCGGAGGAGGGTTATGAGGGCGAAAGACAGCCCCAGGAAATTAGTGGCATACCGCTGAGGGAACTATACAGGGGCTCCTTTTAGGTGTTGATTTTGGGTTCTGTATTTCGTGATGGGGTCGTACAACGATGTTGCTGACCCAAGTTTGAACCTCAAGCTTCTGGTTTAACCATCTACTCCTGCACTTGTCACTTGTATAGATATATATGTAAACCGTGATTTTGAAGATAAAAGAGTTATGACATTGTTGATTTCGAGGACATGTCAAGAGTCCAATTCATTATGGGAGGCTGATGATAATGAAGCTGCCACTTCCTATACGAGGCATCAGCGAGCGATACAGCACCAGTGCATACGAAAATACAGGAAAATTAAACCCGCTTCTCTTGCCAAAAGGTCATCCTAAGAACATTGTCATTAGTTAACGATTCAAAATGCTAAGAGGAAAACGAGTAAATGAATAAATGAAGGCACGCACCCCGCCTGTTCAACCAACTTCAACACCTTCTCATAATGCTCCACCCCACGCTAATGCAATCAAGCTGAAATGTTCGCCCAAAATTACACCCCACCTCCCATACCCCCACTGCCGTCGTTCCCCACAGCTTGTGGTACTTTGTTAGGATCGCTTGCACAACGAGGTGGTGCCTGTTGGACTGGCGCGGTATAGCCCGCCCTATTGAGGCGATTGCAAGACAGGGGCGGATCATCGGGTTGTTGGGGTGGTAGTCATAGACGGGAAGGAGGTCGTCTGAATTATAAACAGGGTTGGATTAGAGATGGAGGACAACAACGAATTTAAACGCAAGAAAAACTCACAAGTAGCACTTTATAACTCTTCTCAGCGACGCAAATCTGCCCATATATGTATCACAACGATGTCAAGCTGCTCTTTCGTCGGAATCCTGGGTGCCCCCTTCACACTCGCCATCGCCATCGCCATCGCCGTTACCCCACCCCCTCCGGTGGTTGGCGCGGGCGTCTCATCCTCCTCGTCATCGTCATCGTCATCCCTCTTCTTCCCCGCCACACTCGACGTAGTCGCAGTGGCTGCATACTGCCTACTCAACCCATTCCACCTCAGTATTCCAGGATTCTTCACAGCTGTATCCGAAAGCTTCAATTCTCTAAACAAGTGCTTCTGCGGTGTCGACATAACAAAGCTATCCATGAGCTGCGCTCGCGACGGTTGCGAGAAGAATCCTGAGAGGCTCATTGTTGAATTGCTGCCCTTGTGACGAGTTTGCGGGCTTGTTCCACGACGACGTCAGGTTGCTCGGCGAGGACGCTGCGTGCTGTGGGTTGTGTGGGTGAGAGAGGAAAGAGGAGAAAGAGAAGGGTTGGTCGTGCTGATCAACGTGATACGAATTGCACTTTGCTGGTCTTGTGGTTGGTGTGTGTCTGAAAGAATGATATGGCGCGGAATTTCTTCAGCAACATCGTATTGGCCTCGTTTCGTCGGGATGAAGCAGTACTGTGAAAGGGTGTTTTAGCATGTGGTATACGATTGTGAAATAAAGCGAAAAATAAAGTGAAAAGCTACCAACGTACCTGCATAAACAAACAGCCTCAACCAATCATCCAACGAAACACCTCTACACACGGTAAGACCCACTGATTTGATATTTTGTCGGGCGAGGGAGTCTTGTTCTGTGTAGATGGTATTTGCGTTAGTATATGCTATTTTATACTTTTATAAAAATAAAAGGAAGAGTGGGAGGGGGAGAGAAAGAAAGACAGAAGGAAACGCAACCCACCATATCAAGCTGCAACCGATCCACCATGCTACCCTCATCGGTTTCCGTCTCCATGTGTCATCCTACTACGGAGGAACATGCCAGCGCAGGGATCAGACTAATCGTATACATCACAAGTTCGTCAGCGGTGCTTTTTAAGAAGAAAAAGAGCTGAAAAGACCACTCACCTGACTCGTCAAAAACAGATCCCTTGTCTCTCTAATCATAATCTACCTCCCTCATCATCCCCTCCCAACCTAACAGCGCCTCCTCCTCTTCCTGCATCTCCTTCTCTGCCTCCAATGCCCTCAACTGCGCCGGTGTCGACCTCGGTTTCACACCTGCCTTTGGTTTGGCTTTAGACACATTCAGGGATTTATCTTCGGGAAAGAGGGAAGTAGTGGTTGGGTCTTCGGTGGTTGAGCGGATGGCCGGTAGGACTGGAGCTCGTTTTGCGCTTTTTGCGGGAATGGATGCCTCAAGACACGAGTAAGATAAACAAGGCAAGAGAGAAAGAAGAAATATGAGGAGAACACACCTTTATACACCAATTCAACGCCTTCCTCGTCTCGTCTAACATCTCATCTCCGCCAATTTATTTACGCATTGTTGTTGGTAGGGTCGGCGAGGCATACTGTGTTTTAGACATCGTTAGCGTGAATTGGGGACGTGAGCAATGAAAAAAGAGCGGTTCCGCCATGGAGAAGAGAGGAAGAGGAATTAGCTGGTGATAGATGGTTTCAAACCGATGAAGCCATATCATCATCTGTGATCACAACGAGATACGGTATATGAAAAACCAAACGAACAAGGTGACAGGAACCATGGTTAAAGCGACACAGTGCAACGACCTCACAAACCACAGAAAGACCGCCAACAAACCAATGAAAATATAACGTAGAGATCCCAAGCGTGCAAAGCACAAAAATGCTCAAACGAGATGAAATCGAATCAGAGGGAAGTGAAATGAAGGCGAAAAAAATAGTAAAATAACGCAGGGAATGGAAGCGGGATAAATGACGTTGGGTTTACAATCCCCGCAGCGCGGAACACAATTCAAGAAAAAGAAAAAGAAAAGAGAGGAGGCAGCGCAAAGCCTTTCAAAAAATCACCGCTGGAACGAAAGCAACACCCCAAATTCCAAACCCAAAAACCACAAATACACTCACCATGCTCACAAACCTCCGCTGAATCCCTCAGCTCACCTATATTCTCCATGCACGCTGCTGTTTTCAGGAAGACGTATACGCTGCTTATCTAGATAGCATAAAGGGGGAGGGTGTCAGTTTCGGTTTTCTTCAATAAATGAGGAAATGAAAGAGAGGAAGAGAGAGGAAGACAAAGGAAAGCGTCTACAACAAATTGGCGGCGTGGCGATAAAAGACAAAATCAGGTCGAGAAAAGTAACGATAACAGAAAAACAGATAGAGGGACGAGAGATAAACAAGAAACCAAAAAACCTCATACTCACCGCCACATCTCCCCCCCAAATCCTCATATATCACCCTCATAAATCTCCTTCTCGAAGTATGCGTGCGCAATCTCGAAGGACCGTACCGAGTAGTCCAACACATCCGATGTGAGGAAGATGGAAGCAGCGGCTGTAGGCAGAAAGGTTAGTGGAGGTTGTTTTATTTTATTTGATGTATGGATAGGGTAAATCAAAGGTAATGGGAGAAAAAGGAGCATATGGAAGAGAGGTTGAGCAGAAAGAGCAGAAAACGAAGAGAAAAAAGCCGGAGCAAAGACCAGAACACATACTCAAAACCACCCTGAATCCCACCCCGCGCTCTCACTTCTACCTCTCCTTCGCTCGTGGATTTATTAGACTCGTCATTCCGAGCCTGAACCTGAGTAAAAGTCAGAGTCGGATTCCTCTGACGCAGGATCGGAGAGAGCGTTGGGGTTCCAATCTATGCAGAAGGAGAAAAACAACGACGAGTGAGCATTGAGAATCGTGATGAGAAGAGGCGTACCGACGATATCGTTATCTGAGCCCATCATAATACTCCTTTGCCAGGTTAAGCAAAAGCCCAGAGCATGAAATAAATAAAATTAGTCGTCTTGTCGGGTGGTGGTGGTGGTGGTGGTGGACGTCAAGGAAGAAGAAGAAATCAATTCCAACTGGAGTAGACAAGCCGCTGATGCCATCACCCATCACCAGCATCGACAGTCACTCATTCATCGCAAGCCTCAGTTGTGTCCATGCTCCCTCCATGATCATGATTATATCCTCATAATTGGACCTCGTACACAGTTGACCATTTTCTATATCTATGTGCAGTGTAGAGGATTAGGGGGAATTATTGGATGACGGTTCCGGCGCAGAATGACGTATATAGCTATTTTTAGCTCTCCTTCCTCTTCCTCGCATCCCCTATTTCCTCGTTCTTTCTCTCTTTCTCTCCCACCCCCCCCTCTCTCTCTCGATTCAAAGACGACCGAGACCTTGACTAATCTAAGTATTCTAACCCCCCTCTGAAGAGAAAGAGCCCTTCTTCACCACCTTTCTCCAAATCCACGCCGTGCAATCCGCCGCGCTACAGTTGTTGGCCTTCAAAGTGCGCGTTTATACGGTTCCACGGAAAAAGAGAGAGGACGTGTGTTTGGGATGATATGTTTATTTTGATGAGACTAAGTGCGTCGTTTCATACTGGTTTTATACTGTGACGTTGGTGCTGAATGAATGAATGAACACATGGTTGATTATGCATGATGATGAACAGGCTCATCACCTCCTTCCATCACATTTTACACCTCCCCATCCACAGGCTATCAAGCGCCAGTACCCGTCCCTCTTCACCAGCTTCTCCTTCTTCCCCTGACTCGTATCATCTTTTCTCCTCACCCCACTGCAAGCCGATGAGACGAAGTCGACGTTAGAGACGAGGGAATAGGCAGCGAGAGCAAGGCAAACAGAAAAAGGTTGAGGGACGATATACAATCTCAACCCCCGCCACATCTCCCTGCATCCTCACAGCTACGAAGAACATAGTCGGGCGCTATATAAATGGTGTCGAGTGGGGGAGATATGTTGGACGGAGGCGAGGGCGGGACGGGATGAGCTTGGATTCGAATCATCGTACCTCGGAGGATCTGACGAAATGAATACTGGGATTTACGACGACACCAATCCCCGAATCTCCGACACGACAAACAGCACCGAAATTGAAGAGAGTAGGGAGCAAGAGGCGACGTCATCCACATTGAACAGTCCTTGCAGTCTCGGTCGGCTGAGAACTGGGAGAAGTGGATGGATGTTGTGAGGGGTGCTTTTGAGGTTGTTGTGAGGTCTTCGTCTTTTCCCTGTCCCTCCCCGTCTTTTTCCTCTTCGGGCTCCGTGTCTTCCTCTGCGTTGGGTAAGGAGGTTGAGATTGAGGGGCAAGGCGAGCAAAAGGGGGAGACGCTAGGAGATGTAGGGCTGAAAGGGTTATATTGAGGCTACTTGAACTTGAACGGAGACCTCGGCGTCGATTTTGGTTTTTGTATTTCGTGACAGAGTATATGAGGGCTATCAATGGATTTTCAATTAAAGATTATTTATATCATCGCCCAATCAGCATGAAGGCTAATCACGAGCACCCCACGAGGCCGACTCATGCACGTCAGACAAAAGCAGCCTTGTTCGGTGCGCTCATCCATCCATCTTGACTTCAACTCACCAACACTCCCCTTCGCACTTACCACCTACTGCTTCATTCTGATGTCTACGATCCCGGATTTTGCAACCAAGCTCAAGAAAATCAAGGTCCTTGGAGCTGTATCAGTAGAAAGGGTCTCAAAATTCCCAAAAATCGGGATTGACGAGATTTATGGATTTATGGTATATGTGTAAATGCACAATAATACTATGCCGAGATTGCAACTCATACCTGTACACATAGACTACTTGGTCCGACTGGGTCAGGGAAGAGTAGTGTGAGTTGTATTACAATCACTATTTTCGGTCAACTTCAATATCTTCTGGGTAGTTCATAGAAGCAGTCGCATCGGACCCCTCACTCGGTCTCTCCAGTGATAAGCTGGAGGGGTTCACGCAATCTGTATCAATATATCGAATTATAAATGCAGTCATGCTATCGGGGTATCCCATTTACTTAGTGGATGTGCCCGGCTTTGCTGATAGCAAGATATCAGTGATGAGCATAGTTTCCATGTTAAAAGATATGCTTCAAACAAATCCGTAATTTCCATTTGTCTCTCATTTCAGAGGCACTTGCTGACTTCAATACTAGAAATTTATATTCGTTCAACATTCTGTATCACACTCCTATCAATAACCCTCGTTTGCCTAGAAGCCAAAGACAGGTTCTGCAGACTTTTGAGGCATTGACAGGGCTGCAGTCTGCAAGGAGTGTCACTGTTGTTTCCACGATGTGGGACTCCATTTGGAATGAAAACACAAGGAGACGTGCAGAAGGGAACTTCAGCCAGCTTTGTAAGGAGATTTGGAAGGTATGTTGCTCTCAGGACATTCTCAGAATATTAACCTTGCTATATGCCCATTATACCCATTAGGATTACATTGCTAAAGGAGCCAAGATTGTCAAGTTTCACAACACTCAGGAGTCAGCTATCACTATTTTAGATGATGCCTATGACCAACTTCATATTAATGACTGGCCTGATCAATTTAGCATCCAGACATCAATTCGTCTTCCCCTTCGAGAAACATCATTCGGATCACACATCTACAATGACCTCCATACACAGATCCATGACCTTCAAATGCAGCAAGCCAGCATTCAGTCAGAGCTCCAGATGGCAACAGAGCGATCAGATGAACGACTCAGGGCTATTTTGATTGCACAACTTGCAGAGGTGCAGATACTATTCACCAAGTTTGAGGAGGAGTTGCGTGAGCTTGGACTACCACCTGATTGCCTTGTCACCCTGGAACCTGTACCATCAACCGAAAATTCCGCTTCCCCAACACCTGGCCCTCTTCTGACCCCAGGATCTACCACATCAACCCAAGGACCACTTGCATTGGCACCTGGGGTGGTCACCCCAGCTGGGTCAGAACTGGTCACCTTGACACCAGATTCCAAATCACCAAAGGGTGGAATATTTACGAGGGCGACCAACAGAGTGAAAGGGTGGGGAAACAAGCTCTCGAAGCACAGAGCTTCCGACTGAGTCACCATTGCCAGTAAGCCTCTCTTTATCAGGCACTTCAGCAATGTCATTGATTTAAGTTTGAAGTTCAAGATTAACAGATTAATCATGTAATACACTTGTATCTATTCATTACAAAGATAACATATTCATGACATTGTCGGTTTTGAGTACATGTTGGAGGCCAATGTATTATGGGAGCCATTTGCAATTTTATTATTGCCGAACACTGGGTTTGTGAAAAAGATCATATGCAAAATTATGAATCCATTCCTTCAACCACAAAACTATCACCTGCCCCCGAATTGACGCTTTCCAAGGCGCCTGGTAAATTGAGTCTAGTGAAGGGCGCTTTACGCCCGGGCCAATGCAAGACGTGTGGGACACATGTCCGAGGTCCCCGCTCCCGAAGGCTGAGAGTGATTCCAGGGTCCTAAGTCGAATCCTCGTCATCAGCAAGCCAGGGGGTATCCACATCCAAGCAGGAATGACCAAGGCTGGCGAACCCCACAGTTTGCGGTATTTCGTCAGGAATGCCATCACCTGCACTACGAGGTGGTGCCAGTTGTAGGATTGGCACTGTATGGCCCGCCCTATTGAGGCAATAGCGAGACAGAGGCAAATCATGGGATTTGGAGTAGTAGTCGTAGGCGTGGAGGATGTAGACTGAATTATAAATCGGGTTGCATCAGAGATGAAGGATGACGAGGAATTTAAACACAAGAAAAACTCACAAATGGCACTTTGATAACTCTTCTCAGCGACACATATCTGCCCATATATCGCAACGGTGATAGGATTTTCTCTCGTCAGAATCCTATGTCCACCATCCACACCTGCCGTCGCCCCCTCCCGTCATTGACGCAGGCAACCCATCATCCTCCTCCCCTCCCCCCTCCCCTTCCTCAGTCTTCTTCTTCCCTGCCACACCATACGTAGTCGCAGTTGCCGCATATCGCCTATTCAGCCCAGTCCACCTCAAAATCCCCGGATTCTTCACAACTGGATCTGAGAGCTTCATCTTGCTAAACAAATACTTCTGCCATGTCAACGTGATAAAGCTGTCTGTGAGCTTGAGCCCGCTCGCGAGGGATGCGAGAAAAATCCTGAGAATCTCGTTGTTGCGCGATGAGTTTGCGGGCTTGTTCCACGACGACGTCAGGTCGCTCGGCGAGGATGCTGCATGCTGTGGGTTGCATGAGCGAGAGGGAAGAAGATAAAGGAGGGAATAAACGTACTGATCAACACAATACAAATTGCACTTCGCCAGTCTTGTGGTTGGTATGCGTTTGATACAATGATGTACCGCAGAATTTCTTCGGCGACATTGTATTGGCCTCGCTTCATCGGGATGAAGCAATACTATGAAACGGTGTGTTAGTATGAGTATGAGACTGGAAGATAAACCGAAAAATAAAATAAAAATCCATCAAGGTACCTGCATAAACAGCCTCAATCCCCGCCGACTTGATATTTCGTTGGGTGAGGGTGTCTTCTTCTGCATAGATGCGTATTTTGGTTAGCATATATTTTTTGTGTAAAGTAGGGGCAAGGGGAGAGGAGCAACGAGGTTGGAGAGGCACGAAGAGGGGGTAGATGATGCAAAGGAGGCAAAAAAGAAAAAGAAAAATACCAACATCAAATTCTAACCGATGTGCCATCCGATTCCTGTCAGGCTCCGTCTCGGTGGAGTATGCTGCTATTCGTATCTGTCAGCTAGTTATGAGCGACGTTATTTTGAAAGGGAAAGATCTGAAAAGGCAATTCACCCAACGCATCAAAAGCAGATTCTGCAACTCTCTAAACATATTAGCTTCCATCTTCCACACACTCTCTCGTTGCTCTTTTCTGTGGCCCCTCCCCCTCCGCCTTCATCACCTACGTCCCCAACCCCATCCACGTCTCCCAACATCCCCTCCCAAACCTCACGATACCTGCTCCAATGCCTGACTACCTCCTGCTCCTACTCCGCCTCCAACGCCCTCAACTGCACCAGCGTCAACCTCGGCTTCGCACCTGCCTCTCCCCACTTTGCTTTGGAGGCGTTCAGGGACTTGTCTTCGGCCAGGAGGGAAGTGGTGGTTGGGTTTTCGGTGATTCAGGGGGCGGGGGCACCAGAGGGATCGGTGGGGCTGATTTTGCGCTTTTTGCGAGAATCGACGACTGTGAAGGGCATGAGTAAGATAAGCAAGGAAAGAGAGAAAGAACGAGGAGGACAACATACCTTGATACACCAACCCAATGCCTTCCCTCTGTCTCTCCGCCAGCTTCATTTTTGCGTCATTGTTGGTCGGGTCTGCGAGGCATACTGTGTAATGAGTGTAGTTAGCAGCGGTGAATGAGGAGGAAGAAGGGAAGGAGGCGAGCGAAATGGTTCACAAGAACACAAATCCGAGAACTAAGATCACCAAATGAAGGCGACGATCTAAGCCCAGCAAATCCCTCGCGTAAAGTAAACCCCCAAAAATTCAGATATATAAAAAAGAAGCGAGCCAAAACTGAGGAAAATGCGAAATCTCGAGTAGATACTGTACTCATGCACAGAAGCAAAAAAAGGTAGGAGAGAAAACGAGTAAACCAGAAATATGACGGCAGACCAATAAAAGTAAGTACCCGACATCGACTCAAATCAAAACCAAGAAGACAAAAGTCCCGCAAAGCTGTCATCCGCAAACGATGCCAGCAGAGTGCGATATGCGTAAAGTAGACGAAGTGTCCACATGGCTGAAATCCGCTAAGCACAAGATTGCACCGACACATCAGCGTTTTTGCAAAGAAAATACAACGGGGCTTAAAATGTTGCCAAAAACCGTCCATCTATGCGCCACGAAATACAACTCTAGAAAAATAGACGAAAAAAAGATATACAGAGAGTAACGTCGTTCAAAGCAGACGCCGGAACTAGAACAACGAAATCAATGTTGCTCCAAGGACTCAACACCGCGACGGGACTATAAACAAAACCAAAACCCTACAAAAATTTCAGACCAGACCAACGCTGAAAGGCTCACCATGCTCATTACATTTGCTGCATCCCTCGACTCGCCTATATTCTTTATACACGGAGGCGTTTGCATGAAAGCGTATACGCCGCTCGTCTAATAGCATAGAAAGGAGGGTGTCAGTTTCGGCTTTCTTAAATAAGAGGAAGTAAAGAAGTGAAGGGAGAGGAAGAAAAGGAAAGTGTGACGAGAATGGACAACGTAGCGATAAAAGATAAACTGCGTAGGGAAAAGTAACGATAGAAGAAAACCAGATAGAGGGAAGAGAGAGATGAACAAGAAACCAGAAATCCCATACTCACCGCCAAATCTACCCCCGAAAGCTCATATATCACCTTCACATCCTCATACATCTCCTGTCGAAATACGCATCCGCAATCTCGCGGAACAGCACCAAGTCGGACGAGAGGATGATGGAGGCGTGATACTGCTCAATATTTGAGTAAAATAATAAAAAAACACATGGACATAGTACCGACCTTTCTCTGTTCCTCATCTCCTATCTTAATCCTCGCAACTGCCAACTGATGTCGTGCAGTCCAATCAAGCGAGCGTTAGCCCTGCTTCACTTCTCCGTTTTCCCCTCCTTCCCCACCCTCTCTTGTCCCATCCCTCCCCCAATATTTAACACACTACCACCGAAATTACCCCTCCCAACACCCACCTCATCATACTCCCGGATCATCCTCCCCCCTCCCACACCCTCTCCCCACTTCTGCCCTGCGTCAACCGTGTCCCCCTTTTAATAGTTTCAAATGCTTGCAAGCGTTGGCCGAGGGCGTTGTATAGACCTGTGAGGAGGGGGTTGGGGTTGATGTCCGGGTCGTTCAGCAGCAGGGACAGGGACAGGGCCAGAGTCAGAAGGGGCGGAGGTGGAGGTAGAAGCGGTGGAAGGACCAGAGATGGTGGAAGAGAGCCCCCCAGGATACCTCTTTGTGTAAATGTGAATATATCACATTGGCGGATGTTTTTGACGAGGTGACTGTGGGCTGGGGGGATTAATGAGTTTATTTTATTTCATGTGAGGAATGAGTTAAATTCAAAGGTAAGGGGAGGAAAGGACATATGATGGAAGAAGAAAAAAAAAAAGAGAAAAGACCAAAACACGTACTCAAAATTACTCTCCATCTCATTCCCGACGTGCTCTCACTTCTACCTCTCCCCTCCTCCACTTCGGTCGACATTTCTTCACACTCATCGCTTCCTGATTCCGAGCCTGAATCAGAGTCGGACTCGGAGTCGGATACCTCTAACGCTGGATCAGAGAGCGCGTTGGGTTACAGTCTATGCAGGCATAGAAAACAAATGGTAAGTGAACGGTGTAAATTGTGATGAGAAGAGGCATACTGACAATATCGTGATATAGGTCCATCGTAAGACTCATTTCAACAGTTAAAGCTCAAGATTTCGTTAGAGCATGAAATAAATAAGTTTAAGTAGTCGTCGCGGTGGTGGTTGTGGTGGGCGTCGAAGAAGACAAACGTGAGTTCAAGACCAAATCAGGATTAGACAGGCATTCCGCGCCGCCGGCGAGGCACACTCCGCTTTTTATCTAACGTTATTGGTGAAGGTCATCCATCGCAAGCCACAGGCATGTCTATGCTCCGACCATGATACAGTATCATAATCATACATCGTAGTTGAACCATGTTGGCTGTGGACTTGTTTCTATATTTATTCTGTATGAAGCCCAGGGGTTTTAGTTTGAAATTTGAATTATTATAAGGTATGTTCGTTATTTCTGAGTTGTATTGGGCAGCGGTGATAACCCTATTTCGTTCATTCCCCCCTGCCCATTCAATCCACTCTGGTCGGTTATGAATGACCTTAAGACCCTTCCGCTTCGCGTTCCAATCAAGCTCAATCACCATCGCGTCGACCAACGCGCTTATTATAAGCGCGTCCAGAACGTGGTCAACACCATAATTCTTCCTATCAAAACATACAGTACGACATCCCGATCCCTCAATGGAGCTCCTCCACGCCTCCCACCTCTCGACACTCCATAAATGCCTACCGGTATCTCCCCATATCCTGCTCCCACAACCACTAATGCCTCTGCTGTATACCCTTTCAGCTCTTCTCGCCTCCTTCCTCCATCTCCTCTTCTCATTCCTCCCCTTCCTGTGACCAAGCACAACCCCTCCAAATCCTGGGGCACCCCCATAACCCCCTCCGCTCCCCCCTCCCCGGCACGAGACATCCACGTAGGCGCCCTTCACCCGCGCTGCGATCTCGGCACCGTGGAACAGGCAGCTGCCCTGTTCCCGAGCACGGGGGCACGGTATTTGAGTATAGCTGGACGCGCGAGGACAGGGTGTTTAGTGGAGAGCCGGTTTGTTCGAGGAGGGGGAGGGAAGCATTGGACGACGGATCCGGCGCATAATGACGTATGTGGTTATTTTTAGCTTCCCTTCCCTCCCTTTTCCCTTCCTCGTCTCCGTCTCCCTCCCTTCTCTTATCGCTCTCTCTAAATCTCTCGATCGCATAAAACGGAATATAATCTAATCTAATTCATACAGAAAGAACCCTCCTTCAGCACCTCTCTCCAAATCCACACCTGGCAATACGCCCAGCCGCGCGGATGTTCCGCCTCCAAGTGCGCGTTTATACAGTTCCACGGGAAGGGACAGAGGACGTGTGTTGAGGATGGAGTGTTTATATCTACGAATTAGGTGCATTTCTTTTTTTCATGCACATTTTTACCTGGATATGGAGGGCATCGAGAAAATGGTTGACTAAATTGACGTTGAGTACAGGCTTTTCACCACCTCGATCGTATTTTATACCTCCCTGTATCCACGGGCTATCAAGCACCTGTACTCTTCCCTCACTGCCACTTTCTCCTCCTCATCTCCTGTCTCTTCCCCTCGTCTGTCCTCGTCCCCATCTCCTCAATCCACTGCAGGCCGATAAAACACAAACGAAAACGAAGTCGAGAACAAAATCGACAAGGGGAATTGGGAGCGAGACAAAAATGAAAAACAACAGAGATATACAATCTCAACCCCCGCCACATCCCCCTGCATCTTCACGGCTACGAAGGACGTAGTCGGGCGCCACCTAAATGGAGTCGGGAGGGGGGGAGGTGTGTTGGAGGGGATGCTCTTCAGTCTGGTCGTGACACAGGCAAAGACGTTCCGCAATCTAATCTTGGGCTTCTGGACGGGGAAACCGGCGTAGTGGACGAGCCGGCCATCTTAACCACATCTAACAGTCCCCGCGCTCTCGGTCCGTTGAGAACTGGGAGAGGTGGATGGGATGCTGTGAGAGGTGCTTTTGAGGTTATTGGGGGGTCTTCCTCTCTTTCGTCCACCTCTTTCGCTCCGTCCTCTTAGACTCGTTTGGGGGAGGATGAGGGTTATGACGGCAAATGGCAGCCATAGGAAATTAGTGGCATACCGCTGAGGGAACTGTAAAGGGGCTCCTTTTAGGTGTTGATTTTGGGTTTTGTATTTCATGATGAGGTCGTACGACACAATGTTGCTGATCCAAGTCTGAACTTCAAGCTTTCGGTTTAACCATGTACTCCTGCACTTGTCACTTGCTTAGATATATATGTAAACCGTGATTTTGAAGATAACAGAATTATGACATCGTTGATTTCGAGCACATGTCAAGAGTTCAATTTATTACCGGAGGCTGGTGATAATGAAGGTGTACGGGAAAGGGGCGGTGAAATGAAAGGCAATAACAATATGCGGACCCAAAAGAGCGACAGTGATAATAACAAATATAACCACTTCCGATACGAGGCATCGGCCAGCGGTACAGCACCAGTGAATACGAAAATACAGGAAAATTAAAGCCGCTTTTCTTGCCACAAGGTCGTCCTAAGAATGTTGTCATCAGTTAACGAATAAAATGCCAAGAGGAAAATGAATAAATGAAGGCACGCACCCCCGCCTGTTCGTCCAACTCCAACACCTTCTCATAATACTTCACCCCACGCCAATGCAACCAAACTGATGAAACGTTCTGCCAAAATTACACCCCACCTCCCATACCCCCACCGCCGTCGCTCCCCACAGCTTGTGGTACTTTGTTAGGATCGCTTGCACAATGAGGTGGTCCCTCTTGTTGGATTGGCGTGGTATAGCCCGCCCTATTGAGGTGATTGCAAGACAGAGGCGGATCATCGGGTTGTTTGGGTAGTAGTCGTAGGCATAGAGATAGACTGGATTATAAATTATGTTGGATTAGGGATGAATGATAATGAATAATTTAGACAGCAGAGGAAACTCACAAATGGCACTTTGGCACCTCTTCGCAGCGACACAAATACAATAATAGGATTATCTTTGGTCGGAATCTGAGGTGCACGATCCACCACCCCCTGCCTTGGTGGCGCAAGCGCCTCATCATCCTCTTCCAAATCATCCCCATCCTCAGTCTACTTCTCCGCCGTACCCAGCGTAGTCGCAGTAGCCGCATACCGTGTATTCAACCTATTCCGACTCAAAATCCCGGGGGCTCTTCACAGCCGTATCCGAACGCTTCATCCCCCTGAGCAAATGCTTCTGCAGCGTCGACGTGATAAAACTATCTGTGAGTCTCAGGCTGCTCACGAGGGAGGCGCGAAGAATCCTGATAGGCTTGTTGTTGAATTGTTGCGTCGTGGGGAGTGTACGGGATGGTTGGACGACGACTTCTGGACGCTCGGCAAGGATGTTGCATGCTGTGGGTTGCGTGAGCGGGAGGAGAAAAAGGAGGGAAAAAAGTGAGGAGACATACTGATCAATGCGATCCGAATTGAGTTTTGCAGATTTTGTGGTTGGTATGCATTTGATACCATGAGATGCCGCAGAATTTCCTCGGCGACATCGTATTGACCTCGTTCGTCAGGATGAAGCAGTACTGTGAAAGGATGTGTTAGAATAGGTATGAGACGTGAAGAGAATGCGAAAGAGAAATAAAACATCCGCCAACGTACCTGCATAAACCCAGCCAATCATCAAACGGAACACCTCTGAACACAGTAACACCTGCCGACTTGGTATTTCATGAGGCGGACGAGTCTTGTTCTGTAATGGTGGGTATTTTGGTTAGTACGTGATTTAAATTTCTAGTGTAATTTTCGTGTAAAAGTAGGGGCAAAGGGAGAGGAACGACGACGTTGCGAGGGGCACGAAGAGGAAGAAGAGGAAGCAAAGGAGGCAAAAAAGAAAAAAGAACGCCACCCACCAATATCACGCTGCAACCGATCCGCCATCCTATCCTCGTCAGCTTCCGTCTCCATGTGTCATCCTACTATGGGGGAACATGCCAGCGCATGGGTTAGACTAATCATATACATCACAAGTTCGTCAGCGATGCTTTTTGAAAAGGAAGGAGCTGAAAAGGTCACTCACCTGACTCGTCAAAAAGAGTTTCCTCGTCTCTCTAATCATAATCTACCTTCTTCAACATTGCTTCCCAACCTCATAGTGCCGCCTCCACCCCTCGCAACCTCCTTCTCCTTCTCCACCCCCAACGCCCTCCACTGTGCCGGCGTCAACCTCGGTTTCACACCTGCACTTGGTTTGACTTCGGACATGTTCAGGGATTTGTCTTCGGCGACGAGGGAAGTAGTGGTTGGGTCTTCGGTGGTTGAGGGGGCGGGGGTACCTGAGGATGGGATGGTGGGGTCGGTTTGGCACTTCTTTCCAGAACCTATGACTAGTGGATGGAAGAAGGGTTAAATACAGGAGGAAGGGGGAGGCGAGAGAAAAAGGCGAATGCGCCTTCATATACCAACTTCAAAGCCCTCCTCGTCTCTCCCGATATCTCGTATATTGCCGCTAATTCTATTTTAGTGTTGTTATTCATCGGGTTCGCCAGACATACTGTAAATTGGGTATGGTAGGCGGTGTGAATTGAGGGAGAAAGGGAGAAAGTGCACGAGACAACATAAAGTGCCCTGCATCAAACTAAACCAAATCAAATTCGAGAGAATGTAAGATGTATGTCGTGTAAAGCTGTCATCTGCAACGATGCTAGGAGAGCACGTTGTGCGTAAAGCAAACGAAGGGCCCAGCAGCCGGAAATTTGCTAAACGCAAGATCGCGTTGACACACCAGTGTTTTCGCGAAGAAAATACAACAGGATTTAAAACCTTGTTACCCTCCATCCATGCATCACAAAATACAAACCCAGAAAAAAAAAGACGAAAAACGGGAGACAAAGAACGCTGTCCAAAGCAAGACGCGAAAATATCGTCATTCAAACACCAGATATCAACCCCGCTCAAGGGCGAACAAAACGCAGCAACAGAGGATACCACAAAAGCCCAAGCTTCCAATTCCAACGATAATATTAATGATCACAACAAAACACTCACCATGCTCATAAATATCCGCCGCATCCCTCAATTCGTTGATATTCTTCATATTCGCTGCTGTTTGCAGCAGCACATACAACGACTGGCCTGATAGTTTCATCAGTTTAGGCTTCTTTAAGAAGGACAAACGACAAAAGTGGGGACAAGATACAGAAAAGGGCAAGGAGAGCAAAGGGAGGACGAGAGAGGAAATATAGGAGAATGAAAGAAAAGAGATGAGAGAAACGAAAGCGAAGGGCCAAGGAGCAATGGGCGAGAACAGGCGATGAAATGACAAGGACTAGGGAGAGGAGAGACAAGGTTAGTGGGGGTTGTTTTATTTTATTTGATGTATGGATATGGTAAATTAAAGGTAATGGGAGAAAAAGGAGGCATGTGGAAGAGAGGTTGAGTAGAAAGAGCAGAAAACGAACAGAAAAAAGCAGGAGCAAAGACCAGAATGCATACTCAAAACCACCCTGAATAATTGAATCTCACCCCGCGCTCTCACTTCTACCTCTCCTTTGCTCGTGGATTCTTTAGACTCGTCACTCCTGATTCCGAGCCTGAACCTGAGTAAAAGTCAGAGTCGGATTCCTCTGACGCAGGATCGGAGAGAGCGTTGGGGTTCCAATCTATGCAGGAGAAAAACAACGACGAGTGAGCATTGAGAATCGTGATGAGAAGAGGCGTACTGACGATATCTATGTCCGTCCATCATAATACCCCTTTTTCAGGTCAAGTAAAAGCCCAGAGCATGAAATAAATAAAATTAGTCATCTTGTTGTGTGGTGGTGGTGGACGTCAAGGAAGAAGAAGAGATCAATTCCAACTGGAGTAGACAGTCCACTGATGCCATCACCCATCACTATCACCGACAGTCACTCATTCATCGCAAGCCTCAGTCATGTCTATGCTCCCTCCATGATCATGATATATTTCTGTAGTTGAACTTTGTAGACGGTTGATTACTTTCTATATCTATGTGAAGCATAGAGGGTTGGGGGGAATTATTGGATGACGGATCCGGCGCATAATGACGTATGTAGCTATTTTTAGGTTTCCTTCCTCTTCCTCACCTCCCCTATTTTCTCGTTCTCTCTTTCTCTCCCTTCCCCCCTCTCTATCTCGATTCAAACAGAACCAAGATCTTAACTAATCTAAGTATCTAACCCCCCTGTGAAACAAAAGAGCCCTTCTTCACCACCTTTCTCCAAATCCACGCCTGGCAATACACCTAGCCGCGCGGTTGTCCGCCTTCAAAGTGTGCCTTGAAACAGTTCTACGGGAAAAGAGAGAGGACGTGTGTTGGGGATGATGTATTTATTTCAACGGGAATAGGTGCGTCGTTTTATACTGGTCGTATATTGTGATGTTGGCGCGAATCAATCAATGAATACATGGTTAATATTCCACGATGATGATGAACAAGTTCATCACCTCATTCAATCGCATTTTACACCTCTCCACGTCCACAATCTATCAAGCGCCTGTACTCATCCCTCTTCATCACCTTTCTTCTCCTCTTCCCCCATATCTCATTATCCTTTTCTCCTCACCCTACCGCAAGCCGACGAGAAGAAGTCGATGTTAGAGACAAGGGAATAGGCAGCGAAAGCAAGGCAAACAGAAAAGGGACGAGGAGGGACAATATACAATCTCAACTCCGGCACATCTCCCTGCATTCTCGCGCTACGAAGAACATAGTCGGGCGCTATATAAATGGAGTCGAGAGGGTGGAGGTATGTTGGACGGAGGCGAGGGCGGGACGGGATGAGCTTCGATTCGAATCATCGTACCTCCGAGGATCTGACGAGATGAATACTGACATTTACGACAACACCAATCCCCGAATCCTCGACACGACAAGCAGCACCGAAATTGAAGAGAGTAGGAAGCAAGAGGCGATGTCATCCACAACGAACAGTCCTGCGCAATCGGTCGGTTGAGAACTGGGAGAAATGGGTGGATGTTGTGAGGGGTGCTTTTGAGGTTGTTGAGAGGTCTTTGTCTTTTCCCTCTCCCTCTCCGTCTTTTTCCTGTTCGGGCCGAGTGTCTTCCCCTGTGTTGGGTAAGAAGGTTGGGGTTGAGGGGCAAGGCGAGTAGGAGGGGGAGACGCTAGGAGACCTAGTGCTGAGATGGTTATATTGAGGGCTACTTGAACTTGAACGGAGACCTCGGCGTCGATTTTGGGTTTTAATATTTCGTGATGGGGTATCTGGGCGTAACTAATGGGTTTTCAATTAAGGATTATTTATATCATCGCCCAATCAGCATGAAGGCCAATCACGAGAACCCCACGAGGCCGACTCATGCACGTCAGACAAAAGCACCCTTATCCGGTGTGCTGTGCTTTTCTCGCTCATCCATCCATCTTGACTTCAACTTACCAACACTCCCCTTCGCACTTACCACCTACTGCTTCATTCTGATGTCTACGATCCTGGATTTTGCAACCAAGCTCAAGAACATCAAGTTCGTGGAGCAGTATCAGTAGAAAGGGTCTCAAAATTCGGGATTGCGGATTTATGGTTTATTGTATTTGTGTAAATGCACAATAATACTATGCCGAGATTGCAACTCATACCTGTACACATAGACTACTTGGTCCGACTGGGTCAGGGAAGAGTAGTGTGAGTTGTATTACAATCACTATTTTCGGTCAACTTCAATATCTTCTGGGTAGTTCATAGAAGCAGTCGCATCGGACCCTCACTCGGTCTCTCCAGTGATAAGCTGGAGGGGTTCACGCAATCTGTATCAATATATCGAATTATAAATGCAGTCATGCTATCGGGGTATCCCATTTACTTAGTGGATGTGCCCGGCTTTGCTGATAGCAAGATATCAGTGATGAGCATAGTTTCCATGTTAAAAGATATGCTTCAAACAAATCCGTAATTTCCATTTGTCTCTCATTTCAGAGGCACTTGCTGACTTCAATACTAGAAATTTATATTCGTTCAACATTCTGTATCACACTCCTATCAATAACCCTCGTTTGCCTAGAAGCCAAAGACAGGTTCTGCAGACTTTTGAGGCATTGACAGGGCTGCAGTCTGCAAGGAGTGTCACTGTTGTTTCCACGATGTGGGACTCCATTTGGAATGAAAACACAAGGAGACGTGCAGAAGGGAACTTCAGCCAGCTTTGTAAGGAGATTTGGAAGGTATGTTGCTCTCAGGACATTCTCAGAATATTAACCTTGCTATATGCCCATTATACCCATTAGGATTACATTGCTAAAGGAGCCAAGATTGTCAAGTTTCACAACACTCAGGAGTCAGCTATCACTATTTTAGATGATGCCTATGACCAACTTCATATTAATGACTGGCCTGATCAATTTAGCATCCAGACATCAATTCGTCTTCCCCTTCGAGAAACATCATTCGGATCACACATCTACAATGACCTCCATACACAGATCCATGACCTTCAAATGCAGCAAGCCAGCATTCAGTCAGAGCTCCAGATGGCAACAGAGCGATCAGATGAACGACTCAGGGCTATTTTGATTGCACAACTTGCAGAGGTGCAGATACTATTCACCAAGTTTGAGGAGGAGTTGCGTGAGCTTGGACTACCACCTGATTGCCTTGTCACCCTGGAACCTGTACCATCAACCGAAAATTCCGCTTCCCCAACACCTGGCCCTCTTCTGACCCCAGGATCTACCACATCAACCCAAGGACCACTTGCATTGGCACCTGGGGTGGTCACCCCAGCTGGGTCAGAACTGGTCACCTTGACACCAGATTCCAAATCACCAAAGGGTGGAATATTTACGAGGGCGACCAACAGAGTGAAAGGGTGGGGAAACAAGCTCTCGAAGCACAGAGCTTCCGACTGAGTCACCATTGCCAGTAAGCCTCTCTTTATCAGGCACTTCAGCAATGTCATTGATTTAAGTTTGAAGTTCAAGATTAACAGATTAATCATGTAATACACTTGTATCTATTCATTACAAAGATAACATATTCATGACATTGTCGGTTTTGAGTACATGTTGGAGGCCAATGTATTATGGGAGCCATTTGCAATTTTATTATTGCCGAACACTGGGTTTGTGAAAAAGATCATATGCAAAATTATGAATCCATTCCTTCAACCACAAAACTATCACCTGCCCCCGAATTGACGCTTTCCAAGGCGCCTGGTAAATTGAGTCTAGTGAAGGGCGCTTTACGCCCGGGCCAATGCAAGACGTGTGGGACACATGTCCGAGGTCCCCGCTCCCGAAGGCTGAGAGTGATTCCAGGGTCCTAAGTCGAATCCTCGTCATCAGCAAGCCAGGGGGTATCCACATCCAAGCAGGAATGACCAAGGCTGGCGAACCCCACAGTTTGCGGTATTTCGTCAGGAATGCCATCACCTGCACTACGAGGTGGTGCCAGTTGTAGGATTGGCACTGTATGGCCCGCCCTATTGAGGCAATAGCGAGACAGAGGCAAATCATGGGATTTGGAGTAGTAGTCGTAGGCGTGGAGGATGTAGACTGAATTATAAATCGGGTTGCATCAGAGATGAAGGATGACGAGGAATTTAAACACAAGAAAAACTCACAAATGGCACTTTGATAACTCTTCTCAGCGACACATATCTGCCCATATATCGCAACGGTGATAGGATTTTCTCTCGTCAGAATCCTATGTCCACCATCCACACCTGCCGTCGCCCCCTCCCGTCATTGACGCAGGCAACCCATCATCCTCCTCCCCTCCCCCCTCCCCTTCCTCAGTCTTCTTCTTCCCTGCCACACCATACGTAGTCGCAGTTGCCGCATATCGCCTATTCAGCCCAGTCCACCTCAAAATCCCCGGATTCTTCACAACTGGATCTGAGAGCTTCATCTTGCTAAACAAATACTTCTGCCATGTCAACGTGATAAAGCTGTCTGTGAGCTTGAGCCCGCTCGCGAGGGATGCGAGAAAAATCCTGAGAATCTCGTTGTTGCGCGATGAGTTTGCGGGCTTGTTCCACGACGACGTCAGGTCGCTCGGCGAGGATGCTGCATGCTGTGGGTTGCATGAGCGAGAGGGAAGAAGATAAAGGAGGGAATAAACGTACTGATCAACACAATACAAATTGCACTTCGCCAGTCTTGTGGTTGGTATGCGTTTGATACAATGATGTACCGCAGAATTTCTTCGGCGACATTGTATTGGCCTCGCTTCATCGGGATGAAGCAATACTATGAAACGGTGTGTTAGTATGAGTATGAGACTGGAAGATAAACCGAAAAATAAAATAAAAATCCATCAAGGTACCTGCATAAACAGCCTCAATCCCCGCCGACTTGATATTTCGTTGGGTGAGGGTGTCTTCTTCTGCATAGATGCGTATTTTGGTTAGCATATATTTTTTGTGTAAAGTAGGGGCAAGGGGAGAGGAGCAACGAGGTTGGAGAGGCACGAAGAGGGGGTAGATGATGCAAAGGAGGCAAAAAAGAAAAAGAAAAATACCAACATCAAATTCTAACCGATGTGCCATCCGATTCCTGTCAGGCTCCGTCTCGGTGGAGTATGCTGCTATTCGTATCTGTCAGCTAGTTATGAGCGACGTTATTTTGAAAGGGAAAGATCTGAAAAGGCAATTCACCCAACGCATCAAAAGCAGATTCTGCAACTCTCTAAACATATTAGCTTCCATCTTCCACACACTCTCTCGTTGCTCTTTTCTGTGGCCCCTCCCCCTCCGCCTTCATCACCTACGTCCCCAACCCCATCCACGTCTCCCAACATCCCCTCCCAAACCTCACGATACCTGCTCCAATGCCTGACTACCTCCTGCTCCTACTCCGCCTCCAACGCCCTCAACTGCACCAGCGTCAACCTCGGCTTCGCACCTGCCTCTCCCCACTTTGCTTTGGAGGCGTTCAGGGACTTGTCTTCGGCCAGGAGGGAAGTGGTGGTTGGGTTTTCGGTGATTCAGGGGGCGGGGGCACCAGAGGGATCGGTGGGGCTGATTTTGCGCTTTTTGCGAGAATCGACGACTGTGAAGGGCATGAGTAAGATAAGCAAGGAAAGAGAGAAAGAACGAGGAGGACAACATACCTTGATACACCAACCCCAATGCCATCCTCGTCTCTCCGCCAGCTTCATTTTGACGTGGTTGTCGGTCGGGTCTGCGAGGCATACTGTGTAATGGGTGTAGTTAGCAGGGTGAATTGAGGAAGGAAGGAGAGCGAAATAGAACACAAGAACACAAATCCGAGAACTAAAATCACTAAACGAAGGCGACAATCTAAGCCCAGCGAATCCAACGCGTAAAGTAAACCACGAAAACCGCGAAAAATTCAGATATACAAAAAAGAAGCGAGCCAAACTCAGGAAATGCGAAAATCTCGAGTAGATAATGTAGTCATGCACAGAAGCAAAAAAAGATAGGAGAGAAAACAAGTAAACCAGAAGTATGAGGGCACACCAATAAAAATAGTAATAAGCACCCGACATCGACCCAAATCAAAACCAAGAAGACAAAAGCCCCGCAAAGCTGTCATCCACAAAAGATGCCAGCAGAGTACGATATGCGTGAAGTAGACAAGGAGCTCACAAGGCTGAAACTCGCTAAGCACAAGATTGCACCGACACATCAGTGTTTTTGCAAAGAAAATACAACGGGGCTTAAAATTGTGCCAAAAACCGTCCATCTATGCGTCGCGAAATACAACTCGAGAAAAAAGAGAGGAAAAAAAGAGAGACAGAGAGCTAGGTCGTTCAAAGCCAGACGCAACAGAAGTAGCGCCCCTAAAACGACGAAATCAACAGTGCTCCAAGGTCTAAACACCGCGTTGGAAACTACAACGAAAACCAAAACCGTACAAAAACTTCGGACAAGAGTCAACGCCGAAAAACTCACCACGCTCATTACATCTGCTGCATCCCTCAACGGGTATATATTCTTCATACACAGAGCCGTTTGGAGGAGGACATATACGCTGCTTGTCTAGATAGACGGGAGGGTGTCAGTTTCGGCTTCCTTCAATAAATGAGGAAATGAAGTGAGGAGAGAGGAGGGAAAAGGAAAGTGTCCACAAAGAATGGGCGACATAGCGATAGAAGAAAAAACTGCGTAGGGAAAAGTAACGATAGAAGAAAACCAGATAGAGGGAAGAGAGAGTTGAACAAGAAACCAGAAATCCCATACTCACCGCCAAACCTACCCCCAAAAGCTCATATATCACCTTCATATCCTCATACATCTTCCTGTCGAAATACGCATCCACAATCTCGCGGAACAGCACCAAGTCGGACGAGACAATGATAGAGGCGTGATACTGCTCAATATTTGAGTAAAAATAAAAAGGCAACACATGGACATAGATACCGACCTTTCCCTCTTCCTCATCTCCCATCTTAATCCTCGCAACAGCCAAGCGATGCCACGCAGTCCAATCAAGGGAGCGTTAGCCCGACTTCACTTCTCCGTTTTTCCCTGCTTCCCCACCCTCTCTTGTCCCATCCCTCCCAATATTTAACCGACTACCACCAAAATTACCCCTCCCAACATCCATCACATGATACTCCCGGATCATCCTCCCCACTTCTGCCCTGCGCCAACCGTGTCCCCCTTTTAATAGTTTCAAATGCTTGCTGGCGTTGGCCGAGGGCGTTGTATAGATCTGCGAGGAGGAGGCGGAGGCGGAGTTGATGTCCGGGTTGTTCAGCAGCAGGACAGGACCAGGGCCAGAGTCAGGAGGGGCAGAGGTGGAGGTAGAAGCGGTGCAAGGACCAGAGATGGTGGAAGACCGCCCCCCAGGATACCTCTTTGCGTAAATACCCGGGGAGAGGGAGGGTGAATGTATCACGTTGGCGGATGGTTTTGACTAGGTGACTGTGGGCTGGGGGGATTAGTGAGTTGATTTTATTTCATGTGAGGAATGAGTTAAATTCAAAGGTAAGGGGAGGAAAAAACATATTATGGAAGAGAAATTGAGAGAAAACGAAGACGAAAAAAAAGGAGAAAAGACCAAAACACGTACTCAAAATTACTCTCCATCTCATTCCCGACGTGCTCTCACTTCTACCTCTCCCCTCCTCCACTTCGGTCGACATTTCTTCACACTCATCGCTTCCTGATTCCGAGCCTGAATCAGAGTCGGACTCGGAGTCGGATACCTCTAACGCTGGATCAGAGAGCGCGTTGGGTTACAGTCTATGCAGGCATAGAAAACAAATGGTAAGTGAACGGTGTAAATTGTGATGAGAAGAGGCATACTGACAATATCGTGATATAGGTCCATCGTAAGACTCATTTCAACAGTTAAAGCTCAAGATTTCGTTAGAGCATGAAATAAATAAGTTTAAGTCGTCATCGCGGTGGTGGTTGTGGTGGGCGTCGAAGAAGACAAACGTGAGTTCAAGACCAAATCAGGATTAGACAGGCATTCCGCGCCGCCGGCGAGGCACATTCCGCTTTTTATCTAACGTTATTGGTGAAGGTCATCCATCGCAAGCCACAGGCATGTCTATGCTCCGACCATGATACAGTATCATAATCATACATCGTAGTTGAACCATGTTGGCTGTGGACTTGTTTCTATATTTATTCTGTATGAAGCCCAGGGGTTTTAGTTTGAAATTTGAATTATTATAAGGTATGTTCGTTATTTCTGAGTTGTATTGGGCAGCGGTGATAACCCTATTTCGTTCATTCCCCCCTGCCCATTCAATCCACTCTGGTCGGTTATGAATGACCTTAAGACCCTTCCGCTTCGCGTTCCAATCAAGCTCAATCACCATCGCGTCGACCAACGCGCTTATTATAAGCGCGTCCAGAACGTGGTCAACACCATAATTCTTCCTATCAAAACATACAGTACGACATCCCGATCCCTCAATGGAGCTCCTCCACGCCTCCCACCTCTCGACACTCCATAAATGCCTACCGGTATCTCCCCATATCCTGCCCCCACAACCACCAATGCCTCTGCTGTATACCCTTTCAGCTCTTCTCGCCTCCTTCCTCCATCTCCTCTTCTCATTCCTCCCCTTCCTGTGACCAAGCACAACTCCTCCAAATCCTGGGGCACCCCCATAACCCCCTCCGCTCCCCCCTCCTCGGCACGAGACATCCACGTAGGCGCCCTTCACCCGCGCTGCGATCTCGGCACCGTGGAACAGGCAGCTGCCCTGTTCCCGAGCACGGGGGCACGGTATTTGAGTATAGCTGGACGGGCGAGGACAGGGTGTTTAGTGGAGAGCGGGTTTGTTCGAGGAGGGAGGGAAGCGTTGGACTACGGATCCCGCACGTAATGACGTATGTGGCTATTTTTAGCTTCCTTCCCTTCCTTTTCCCTTCCTTGTCTCCGTCTCCCTCCCTTCTCTTATCTCTCTCTCTAAATCTCTCGATCGCATAAAACGGAATATAATCTAATCTAATTCATACAGAAAGAACCCTCCTTCAGCACCTCTCTCCAAATCCACACATGGCAATAGGCCCAGTAGCGCGGATGTTCCGCCTCCAAGTGCGCGTTTATACAGTTCCACGGGAAGGGACAGAGGACGCGTGTTGGGGATGATGTGTTTATATATACGGAATTAAGTGCATTTATTTGTTTTCATGTACATTTTTACCCTGGATATGGAGGGTATCGAGAAAATGGTTGACTAAATTGACGTTGAGTACAGGCTTTTCACCACCTCGATCGTATTTTATACCTCCCTGTATCCACGGGCTATCAAGCACCTGTACTCTTCCCTCACTGCCACTTTCTCCTCCTCATCTCCTGTCTCTTCCCCTCGTCTGTCCTCGTCCCCATCTCCTCAATCCACTGCAGGCCGATAAAACACAAACGAAAACGAAGTCGAGAACAAAATCGACAAGGGGAATTGGGAGCGAGACAAAAATGAAAAACAACAGAGATATACAATCTCAACCCCCGCCACATCCCCCTGCATCTTCACGGCTACGAAGGACGTAGTCGGGCGCCACCTAAATGGAGTCGGGAGGGGGGGAGGTGTGTTGGAGGGGATGCTCTTCAGTCTGGTCGTGACACAGGCAAAGACGTTCCGCAATCTAATCTTGGGCTTCTGGACGGGGAAACCGGCGTAGTGGACGAGCCGGCCATCTTAACCACATCTAACAGTCCCCGCGCTCTCGGTCCGTTGAGAACTGGGAGAGGTGGATGGGATGCTGTGAGAGGTGCTTTTGAGGTTATTGGGGGGTCTTCCTCTCTTTCGTCCACCTCTTTCGCTCCGTCCTATGAGACCGCGTTGTGGGTGGAGCAGGGCTATGAGAGAGAAAGACAGCCACAGGAAATTAGTGGTATACCGCTGAGGGAACTGTATAGGGGCTCTTAGGTTTTGATTTTGGGTTTGTATTTCGTGATGAGGTCGTACAACAACGTTGCTGATCCAAGTTTGGACTTCAAGCTTCTGGTTTAACCATGTACTACTGCACTTGTCACTTTTATAGATTTATATGTAAACCGTGATTTTGAAGATAACAGAATTATGACATCGTTGATTTCGAGGACATGTCAAGAGTTCATATTATTATGGGAGGCTGATGATAATGAACGTATACAGGCAAGGGGCAGTGAAAATGAAAAGCAATAACAATATGCACAGCCAAAAGAGCGACAGTGATAATACAAATATAACCGCTTCCCATACGAGGCATCGGCGAGCGGTACAGCACCAGTGAATACGAAAATACAGGAAAATTAAACCCGCTTCTCTTGCCAAAAGGTATCCTAAGAACGTTGTCATCAGTTAACGAATCAAAATGCCAAGAGGAAAACGAGTAAATGAATAAATGAATAAATGAAGGCACTCACCCCCACCTGTTCAGCCAACTCCAACACCTTCTCGTAATGCTTCACCCCACAACAAGCAGCCAAGCTGATGAAACGTTCTGCCAAAATCACACCCCACCTCTCATACCCCCACCGCCGTTGTTCCCCACAGCTTGTGGTATCGCTTGCACGGCTTGCACAACGAGGTGGTGCCTCTTGTTGGACTGGTGCGGTATAGCCCGCCCCATTGAGGCGATGGCGAGACAGAGGCAAACTATGGTCGTTTGGGTAGTAGTCGTAGGCATAGAGATAGACTGGATTATAAATTATGTTGGATTAGGGATGAATGATAATGAGTAATTTAGAAACAGAGGAAACTCACAAATGGCACTTTGGCAGCTCTTCGCAGCTCCACAAATACAATAATAGGATTCTCTTTGGTCGGAATCTGAGGTGCACGATCCACGGTCGTCGTCGCCGTCGCATCAACCCCTGCCTCGGTGGCGCAAGCGCCTCATCATCCTCTTCCAACTCATCCCCATCCTCAGTCCACTTCTCCGCCGCACCCAGCGTAGTTGCAGTAGCCGCATACTGCCTACTCAAGCCATTCCACCTCAGTATTCCAGGATTCCTCACAGCTGTATCCAAAAGCGTCAATTCCCTTCTGCAGTGTCGACGTAATAAAGCTATCCATGAGCTAAGCCCGCTCGCGACGGTTGCGAGAAGAATCCTGAGATGCTCGTTGTTGGATTGATGCCGTCGTGATGAGTTTGCGGGCTTGTTCCACGACGAAGTCAGGTTGCTCGGCGAGGACGCTGCGTGCTGTGGGTTGCGCGGGTGAGAGAGGAAAGAGGAAAAAGAGAAGGGATGGTCATACTGATCAACGCGATTATGAATTGAATTTAATGGTCTTGTGTTTGATATGCCTCAGGATTCCTTCAGCGACGTCCACGAAGCATTACTGTGAAAGGGTGTGTCGGTATGGGTATGAGACGTGAAGAGAATACAAAAGAGAAATAAAACATCCGCCAACGTACCTGCATAAACTCAGCTAATCATCAAACGGAACGCCTCTGAACACAGTAACACCCGCTGATTTGGTATTTCATCGGGCGAGCGATTGTCGTTCTGTATTGGTGGGTATTTTGGTTAGTACGTGATTTGAATTTCTGGTGTAATTTCGTGTAAAAGTTCGGGCAAGGGGAGAGGAACGATGGGGTTTGTAGAGGCACGAAGAGGGAGGAGCGGACGCAAAGGAGGCAAAAAAGAAAAGGGAACGCAACCCACCAATATCAAGCTGCAACCGATCCGCCATCCTATCCTCATCAGCTTCCGTCTCTATGTGTCATCCTACTATGGGGGAACATGCCAGCGCAGGGATTAGACTAATCGTATACATCACAAGTTCGTCAGCGATGCTTTTTGAAAAGGAAAAGAGCTGAAAAGGTCACTCACCTGACTCGTCAAAAAGAGATTCCTCGTCTCTCTCATCATAATCTACCTCCTTCAACATTGCCTCCCAACCTCATAGTACCGCCTCCACCCCTCACAGCCTCCTTCTCCTTCTCCACCTCCAACGCCCTCAGCTGTGTCGGCGTCAACCTCGGTTTCACACCTGTACTTGGTTTGACTTCGGACATGTTCAGGGATTTGGCTTCGGCGAAGAGGGAAGTAGTGGTTGGGTCTTCGGTGGTTGAGGGGGCGGGGGTACCTGAGGATGGAATGGTGGGTCCGATTTTGCACTTCTTGCGGGAACCTATGACCAGTGGATGGAAGGAGGGCTAAATACAGAACGAAGGGAGAGGCGAGAGTAAGAAGGCGAATGTACCTTCACATACCAACTTCAAAGCCGTCCTCGTCTCTCCCGATATCTCGTATATTGCCGATAATTCCATTTTAGCGTTTTTATTCATTGAGTTTGCCAGATATACTGTAAATTGGGTATGGTAAGCGGTGTGAATTGAGGGAGAAAGGGAGAAAAGGAGAAAGTGCACGAGACAACATAAAGTGCCGTGCATCAAACTAAACCAAATGAAATTCGAGAGAATGTAGGATGTATGTCGTGTAAAGCTGTCATCTGCAACGATGCCAGGAGAGCACGTTGAGCGTAAAGCAACCGAAGGGCCCAGCAGCCGGAAATTTGCTAAACGCAAGATCGCGTTGACACACCAGGATTTTTGCGAAGGGAATACAACGGACTTGAAACCTTGCCAAAGATACCATTCATCCATGCGTCACGAAATACAAGCCCAGAAAGAAAAAAAAGACGAAAAAAGGGACCCAAAGAACGCCGTCCAAAGCAAGACGCGAAAATATCGTCATTCAAACACCAGATACCAACCCTGTTCAAGGACGAACAAAATGCAGCTACAGAAAATACCGAAAAAGCCTAACCTTCCAATAATGATCACAACAAAACACTCACGATGCTCATAAATATCCGCCGCATCCCTTAATTCGTCGATATTCTTCATATTCGCTGCTGTTTGCAGCAGCACATACAACTACTGGCCTGATAGTTTCATCAGTTTAGGCTTCTTCAAGAGGGACAAACGACGAAAGGGGGGACAAGATACAGAAAAGGGCGAAGAGGGAAAAGGGAGGATGAGAGAGAAAATATAGGAGAATGAAAGGAAAGAGATGAGAGAAACGAAAGCGAAGGGCCAAGGAGGAATGGGCGAGAACAGGCGATGAAATGACAAGGACTAGGGAGAGGAGAGACAAGGTTAGTGGGGATTGTTTTATTTCATTTAATTTATGGATAGGGTAAATTGAAGGTAATGGGAGAAAAGGAGGCATATGGAAGAGAGGTTGAGCACAAGAGTAGAAGACGAACAGAAAAAAGAGGGAGCAAAGACCAGAACACATACTCGAAACCACCCTGAATCCCACCCCGTGCTCTCACTTCTACCTCTCCTCCCTTCTCACTCGTGGGTTCTTTAGACTCGTCACTCCTGATTCCGAGCCTGAACCCGAGTCAGAGTCAGAGTCGGATCCCTCTGACGCAGGATCTGAGAGCGAGTTAGGGTTCCAATCTATGCAGAACAAAACAAGGATGGGTGAACAGTGTGAAGCGTAATGACACGGAGCATACCGACAATATCTTCGTCTAAATCGCTTGTAATATTCATTTTAACAAGTTAACTTTGAGTTAGAGCATGACATAAATGACATTTGTCGCCGCAGTGGTTGTGGTGGTGGACATCAAGGAAGAAGAAGAGATCAATTCCAACTGGAGTAGACAGGCCGCTGATGCCATCACCCATCACCCATCACCGACAGTCATTCATTCATCGCAAGCCTCAGTCATGTCTATGCTCCCTCCATGATCATGATATATTTCTGTAGTTGAACTTTGTAGACGGTTGATTACTTTCTATATCTATGTGAAGCATAGAGGGTTAGGGGGAATTATTGGATGACGGATCTGGCGCATAATGACATATGTAGCTATTTTAAAATCTCCTTCCTCTTCCTCGCCTCCCCTATTTTCTCGTTCTCTCTCGTTCCCCCCCTCTCTATCTCGATTCAAACAGAACCAAGAAGTAATCTAAATATTCGCACCCCTCTGAAGAGAAAGAACCCTTTTTAACCACCTTTCTACAAATCCACGCCTGGCAATACGTCCAGCCGCGCGTTTGTCCGCCTTCAAAGTGCGTGTTTAGACAGTTCTACGCGAAAAGAGAGAGGACGTGTGTTGAGTATGATGTGTTTATTTCAACGGGAATAGGTGCGTCGTTTTATACTGGTTGTATATTGTGATGTTGGTGCAAATCAATCAATGAATACATGGTTAATAATCCACGATGATGATGAACAAGTTCATCACCTCATTCAATCGCATTTTACACCTCTCCACGTCCACAGGCTATCAAGCGCCTGTACTCATCCCTCTTCATCACCTTTCTTCTCCTCTTCCCCCATATCTCATTATCCCTTTCTCCTCACCCTACCGCAAGCCGACAAGAAGAAGTCGATGTTAGAGACAAGGGAATAGGCAGCGAGAGAAAGGCGAATCGGAAAGGGACGAGAGACAATATACAATCTCAACCCTCCCTGCATCGTCACAGCCACGAAGAACGTATTCGGGAGCTACACAAATGAAGTCGAGAGGGGAGAGGTATGTTCGACGGAGGCGAGGGCGGGACGGGGTGAGCTTGGATTCGAATCATCGTACCTCGGTGGATCTGACGAAATGAATACTGGGATTTACGACACCAATCCCCGAATCTCCGACACGACAAGCAGCACCGAAATTGAAGAGAGTAGGGAGCAAGAGGCGACGTCATCCACATTGAACAGTCCCTGCAGTCTCGGTCGGCTGAGAACCGGGAGAAGTGGGTGGATGCTGTGAGGGGTGCTTTTGAGGTTGTTGTGAGGTCTTCGTCTTTTCCCTCTCCCTCTCCGTTTTTTTTTCCTGTTCGGGCTCGGTGTCTTCCTGTGCGTTGGGTAAGGAGGTTGAGGTTGAGGGACAAGGCGAGCAGGAGGGGGAGACGCTAGGAGACCTAGTGCTGAGATGGTTATATCGAGTGGCTACTTGAACCTCGGTGTTGATTTTGGGTTTTTATATTTCGTGATCAGGTATCTGGGCATAATTAATGAATTTTCAATTAAAGACTATTTATATGATCACCCAATCAGCATGAAGGCTAATCACGAGAACCCCACGAGGCCGACTCATGCACGTCCGACAAAAGCAGCCTTGTTCGGTGCGCTCATCCATCCATCTTGACTACAACTCATCAACACTCCCCTTCGCACTTACCACCTACTGCTTCATTCTGATGTCTACGATCCCGGATTTTGCAACCAAGCTCAAGAAAATCAAGGTCCTTGGAGCTGTATCAGTAGAAAGGGTCTCAAAATTCGGGATTGACAGGATTGACGGTTTTATTGTATATGTGTAAATGCACAATAATACTATGCCGAGATTGCAACTCATACCTGTACACATAGACTACTTGGTCCGACTGGGTCAGGGAAGAGTAGTGTGAGTTGTATTACGATCACTATTTTCAGTCAACTTCAATATCTTCTGGGTAGTTCATAGAAGCAGTCGCATCAAACCCCTCACTCGGTCTCTCCAGTGATAAGCTGGAGGGGTTCACACAATCTGTATCAATATATCGAATTATAAATGTGGTCACGCCATCGGGGTATCCCATTTACTTAGTGGATGTGCCCGGCTTTGCTGATAGTAAAATATCTGCGATGAGCATAGTTTCCATGTTAAAAGATATGATTCAAACAAAGTTGTAATTTCCAGTTGTCTCTCATTTTAGAAGCACTTGCTGACTTCAATATTAGAGATTTATATGCATTCCGCATTCTGTATCACACTCCTATCAATCACCCGCATTTGCCTGGAAGCCAAAGACAGGTTCTGCGGACTTTTGAGGCATTGACAGGGCCTGGGTCAGCAGGGAGAGTCACTGTTGTTTCTACAATGTGGGACTCAATTTGGAATGAAAACACAAGGAGGCGTGCAGAAGGAAATTTCAGCCAGCTTTGTAATGAGATTTGGAAGGTATGTTGCTCTCAGGACATTCTCAGAATATTCACCTTACAGTACACCCATGATGCTCATCAGGATTGCATTGCCAAAGGAGCCAAGATTGTCAAGTTTCATAACACACAAGAGTCAGCTCTGACTATTTTAGACAGTACTTATCAGCAATACCCAGCTGCTGCTCGTTTCAGCATCCAGAACTCTATTCATCTTCCCCTTCAAGAAACACCATTCGCCTCACACATCTACAATGACCTCCAAACACGGATTGGCAACCTTCAAATACAGCAAGCCAGCATTCAGTCAGAGCTTCAGATGGCAACAGTGGAGCAATTAGATGAACTCAAAGCTATATTGATTGCACAACTCAAGGAGGTGCAGATGCTAATCACCAAGTTTGAGGACGAGTTGCGTACACTTGGAACACCCCCTGATCCTACCCCTTCCCTGGAACCTGCTGCCCAATCAACCAACAGAGCGAAAGAGTGGGGAAGCAAGCTATTCAAGCACAGAGCTTCCGACTGATTCCTGGTAAGTCTCTATTGACAATCAGGTGCTACAACATTGTCATTGATTCAAGTTTGAACTTCAGGCTTCAAGATCACTGGCTATTTTGTCTCTTGTATATAATATATGTAACCTTTCATTGTGAAGATATGTACTTGTATGACATTGTTGATTTCGAGTACATGTCAGAGGCCAGTTTATTATGGGAGGCCATATGAAAATTAAGGTGCATGAGACAATGCAGGTGAAAAATAAAAAAGGAATAATTATTGATGTGAAAATAACAAGTAGTCAGTGTGATCACAAAGACAGCCACTTCCTATACAACATATTGGCGAATGGTACAGGACTAAAATACAAGACAAATTAAATGCCGGTTCTGTTGCAAACAGGTTGTCCTAAGAATATAATCATCTGTGAACAATTTAAAATGCGAAGAGCAAAACAAGTGAAATAAATGATTGAACGCCACTCACTGTTTAGCCAACTCCAACGCCTTCTCACAATGCTCACTGCATGCGAATTCAACCCAAGCTGATGAAATGTTCTCGCAAAATTATACTCCACCTCGCCGTCGTCGTTCCCCGCAGTTGCGGTATTTCGTCATGGACGCCATCGCCTGCACGACACGGTGGTGCTGTTGTCATATTGATGCTGCATGGCCCACCCTATTGAGGCGATGGCAAGACAGAAGCAGATCATGAGATTGTTGGGGTAGGAGTCATAGGCGTGGATGAGGTGGACTGGATTGGATTAGAGATGAAGGATACCGAGTAATTTAAGCGCAAGAAAACTTACAAACAGCACGTAAAGCTTTGCAGCCATAGAAATCTGCCCATATCTCGCAACGATAACAGGATTTTTTTTTTTTGTCGGAATCCTAAATGCGCCATCCACATTCGCCGATGTCTTGGCGCAGGTATCTCATCGTCATCTTCCTCCTCCTACACCCCATCCTCATTCCTCCTCCTCCCCGCCGCACCCGGTGTTGTCGCAGTCGCTGCATACCGCCTATTCAACCCATTCCATCCCAAAATCCCAGGGTTCTTCATGGTCGTATCCGAAAGCTTCATCTCCCCAAAAAATGCTTCTGCAGTGTCGACGTGATGAAGCTATTTGTGAGTTTAAACCCGCTCGGGGGGGCAATGAGGATCCTGAGAGGCTTGTTCTTGAATTGATGTTGCGTGATGAGCTTGCGGGCGTGTTCCACGACGACGTCGGGTCGCCGCGAAGATGCTGCATGCTGTGGGTTGCATAAGTGAGAGTTGAAAGAGAGAGAAAAATTGGGGGGGCACGTACTAATTAATGCGATACGGATTGACTTTTGACGATCTTGTGGTGGATACGCGTTGGATACCATGATATGCCGCAGGATTTCTTCAGCGACATCATATTGACCTCGTTTCATCAGAATGAAGCAGTGCTACAGAAATATGTGTTGGTATAGGGTACGAGACTGGGAAAGAAGTAAAAAACCACTACTGACCTGCATAAACAGCCTCAACCAATTGTCAAACGAAACAATTCTAAACAGTAACACCTGCTGATTTGGTATTTCATCATGCGACGGAGTCTTGTTCTGTATAGGTGGGTATTTTCGTTAGTACGTGATTTAACTTCTAGTGTAATTTAAGTGTAAAAAGTAGGGGCAAGGGAGAGGGATAATGAGGTTGGGAGAAGCACAAACAGGGAGAAGAGGAGGCGAAGGAAGCAAAAAGGAAAGTGACATACCGATATCAAGCTGCAACCGATCTGCCAGCCGATCCTCATCAGCCTTCATCTCCACGCGTTTTCTCATCCGACTACAAGGGGACATGGCAGCGAAGGGATTAGACTGTCATATACCACAATTTTATGAGCACGGGGTCTTAAAAAACGGACGGGGAAGAAGAGAAGAGAAAAAAGGGAGACATACTTGACTCGTCAAGAATAAATTCCGCGTCCCTCTAAACATATCAACCAGTTTCTTAGCTTCCATCATCTCTCGTCATCCCCCCCACCTGCTCCCTCACCCTCACCCTCGCCACCATCTAACTTCCTCAACATCCCCTCCCAACCCTCACTGCACCTCCTCCGCCCCCTCACAACCTCCCTCTCCCTCTCCGCCTCCAAAGCCCTCAACTGCGCCGACGTCAACCGAGGCTTCGCTCCTAACCCTCCTGGTTTGGCTTCAGATCTAGACACGTTGACGGATTTGTTTTCGGTGAAGAGGGAGGTGATGGTTGGGTCTTCGGTGGTCGAGGGGGCTGGGTAAAGTCCCAACTGATGAAACGTTCTCCCAAAATCATCCTCCACCTCCCTGACTCCCGCCGTCGTCATTCCCTACAGCTTGTGGTATTTAGCCAGGAACGCCATCGCCTGCACTACGAGGTGATGTGGTTGTCGGATTGGCGTTGCATGGTTCGCCCTATTGAGGCGATGGCAAACAGAGGCAGATCGTGGGGTCGTTGGTGTAGTAGTCGTAGGCGTGGAGAAGGTAGACTGGATTATGGCTTGGGATAGTAAGATTAGGATGTGAGATAAGGAACATTGTAGACGAGAAAAAAAATATTCATACATGGCACTTTGATAACTCTTCGCAGCAGCACAAATCTGCGCATATATCGCAACAATCACAGGATTCCCTTTCGTAGGAATCCTCGGTGCACCATCCACGCTCGCCGTTGCACCAGCACCACCTCCTCCCATCGGAGTAGGCGTCTCATCATCCTCATCCTCCTTTTCCGCATCGCCAGTCTTCCTCTTCCCCGACGCACTCTCCATCGTCGCAGTAGCCGCATACCACCTATTCCGCCCATTTCACCATGGTATACCCAGGTTCTTCACCGCTGTATCCGAATGCTTCGTCTCCCTAAACAAATACTCCTGCAATGTCGACGTGATAAAGCTATTTGTGAGCTTCAGCCCGCTCGCAAGAGAGGTGAGGAGGATCCGGATAGGCTCGTTGTTGAACTGATGCGTTGTCATGAGTTTGCAGACTTGTTCCACGGCAACGCCAGGTCGCTCAGCGAGGATGCTGCATGGTGTGGGTTGCGTCAGCGAGAGGGAAGAGGATAAAAGAGGAAATAGACGTACTGATCAACGCAATACGAATTGCACTGTGCCGGTCTTGTGGTTGATATGCGTTTGAAACTATGTACCATAGAATTTCTTCAGCGACATTGTATTGAGCTCGTTTCTTCAGGATGTAGTACTGTATGAGAGCGTATTAGTGTGTATGACATGGAAAAAGGACAGCAAGAAATAAAAATAAGAAAATTACGAACATATCTGCATAAACAATCTCAACCAATCACCAAACGAAACACCTCTAAACACCGTCACACCCATGGATTTGGTATTTTGTTGGGTGAGGGAGTTTTGTTCTACTTAGGTAGGTATTTTGTGTCAGTATACGCTATTTTTTTTCTTTACAAAAAATATAGAGAGGGAGAGAGGGAACGAAAAACTTACGAATATCAAGCTGCAACCGATCCGCCATCCGATCCTCATCAGCCTTCGTCTCCACACGTCTTTTCATCTAACTACAAGGGGACATGGCAGCAAAGGGATTAAACTGTCATGTACCACAGCTTTATTAGCACCAGTTCTTGAGCAACGGACGGGGAAGAAGTGAAAAAAAGGAGACATACTCGACTCGTCAAAAACAAATTCTGCATCTCTCTAAACGCATCAACCAATCCCAGCTTCCGTCATCCAATCTCTCTCTTTGCTCCTGTCCCCTCCTTCCCCGCCCACACCATCAACCTCCCTCAAGCTCCCCTCCCAAACCTCACAGCACCTCCTCCACCCTCACAACTTCCCTCTCCCTCTCCGCCTCCAGCGCCTTCAACTACGCCGACGTCAGCCTCGGTTTCGCTCCCTGCCCCTCCTGATTTGGCTTTAGACGCGTTCAGGAATTTATTTTCGGCGAAGTGGGAGGTAACGGTTGGGTCTTCGCCGGTTGAGGGGGCGGGGGCGGGGGTGCCGGTGGGACCGAGTTGGTTTTGTGCTTTTTGCGGGAATGGATGACTGTGAATATGGGTGAGCAAGAAAATGAGGCGAGAATGAAAGGAATAGGAGAAGGAAAACGTACCTTTATACACCAACTTCAAAGCCCTCCTCGTCTCCCTTGTCTTCCCCAATATCTCATATATCCGCCAATTTCATTTCAGCCTCATTGTTGATGGGCCTGTGAGGCATACTGTAGTTAAGACGTAGTTAGCGGTGTGAACAGGATGAATGAGGAAAGAATGGTTCAGAAATGGCAAGAGCAGAAGAGTTCTTCGGGGCTAGCGAGTGATAATCAAAAAGAGTCACCACCAGTCGCCGCAACCATACGTGCCCACATGGCATGAGAACGAAAGAAAGTGAAAAGAACCATAAAGAAAGAAAAAAAAGAGAGGCATATAAAAGCCACATGTTCAAGCATAAAATACAGATGTTCGGCGATGTATCCCTCATCTCAAATCCCAAAATCCGAAATGAAATGAGGGTACTGCAACGAACTCTCAAACCACATAGACAACCTCCAACCTTATTCCAAACAAAAAACATCGCTCCCAACATCGAGAACAAGTAAAACCACAGACAGATCGCAAGTTTTAGAAAAGGGCCGGGAATGCAGTCGCGCTACGCAGGAAAAAGCAGGGAAAGGCGGAAAGGAAGCGTGAAAAGCTGAAAAGTGCCCCAAATCAAAGAGAAAGGACGACGGAAGAAATGTAGTCTCGAGAAAGAAAAGGAAAGGCAAGAACCACCAGCGAAACCGGAGCATATAAGTCTAGAGACAACACAACACTCACTATGTTCATATACATCCGCCGAGTCCCTCGGCTCTCCTATATTGTTCATACACACCGCTGTTTGCAGGAGGTATATGCTGCTTGTCTAGATAGCATAGACGGGAGGTTGTCAGTTTCGGCTTTCTTTAATAAATGAAAAACTGGAGGAGAGAAAGGAACGCAAGGGCGAGAATGTAAAATAAGGTTGAGAGAAAGAGAGGAAGAAAAATAAAGTGACGCAACAGCGAGACATGGCAAAGTAGTGTGGTGAAATGACAAGGATTGGGAGAGAAGAGAAGCGGAGAGAAGCGGAGAAAAGAGAGGAGAAATGAAATGCGTAGAAATGTAAAGTCGGGAGTGCAAGAAACGGAATGACAGCGAACACACAAAATAAAACCACCAACTCACTGCAACCTCTCCCTCCAAAAGCTGGTATATCACATTCACATCCTCATACGCCTCCTTCTCAAAACACCCATCCGCAATCCCGAGGAACAACACCGAAGAATCGAGCACATCCGAGGTGAGGATAATGGAAGCATGATACTTCCCCTCGTCCTCATCGACATCTCCCATCTTTATTCTCGCAAAAGCTAACCAGTGCAGCGCATCACAATCCAGTGAACCGTAGCCAGGCCTCGCCTCTCCATATCACCCCCACCTCCCAATCTCTCCCAACACCGACTCCGACTGCATATCACTGTAACAGCTCGCGACAACACTCCATGCAGCGAATGCAGAGCTCGCATGACTTCATGTATGATGGCTTCGTGTAGGTTGTTGTCGACGTAGGTTAGGATGCCATCTCCTATGAGGTATTTGACTCGGTGTGAGAGGATGGGCTCGGTGTGATGGCCTTTCTGTTCGTTTCGTAGGGTTAGCATTGTGTCCCATATCCCATGCAAAAGAGAGAGAAAAGAGACAAACTTGAAACCACCTTTCTCCTCTTCCTCCCCACCCCCGACGCCTCCCTCAAATCATCTTTATACTGTGCTTCTTGTTGCTCAATTGTCAGACCCCATACTTTTGCCAGTATCCCTGTCAGGGGATCAGAGCCTCCACCTGAAGTTGATGAAGTGGAGAAGGTTGAACACATTTCGTTGTCAGACGTTTTCGACGAGTTGTCTGTGGGCTGGGAAGGTTAGTGGAGGTTGTTTTATTTTATTCAATGTATGAATAAGGTGATTAAAGGTAATGGGAAAAAAAAAGTTGTAGGTGGAAGAGAAATTGAGGAGGAGGGGAAAACGAAGAGAGAAAAAAGGAGCGAAGACCAAAACACTCACCCTTCATGTCATCCTGCGCTCTCACTTCCACCTTTCCTCCCTCTCTCGTTGTTTCTCCAAACTCGTCACTCCCTAATTTCAGGCCCGAACCCGAGTTAAAGTTAGAGTCAGATTCCTCTAACGCTGGATCAGAGAGCGTGTTGGGGTTCGAATCTATGAAGCAGTAGAAAAACAAACAATGAGTGAGCGTTGAAAACAGTGATGAGGAGAAAGCATACCGACAATATTGTTGTCAAAAATCCGTCAAAATACTCATTTTGAAGGTTCAATTTGGGGTTAGAGCATGACATAAATAAGATTAAGTAGTCGTCGTGGTAGTGGTCGTGGTGGACGTCGAGGAAGACAAGCCTGAGTTCAAGACCAAATCTGGATTGGATTGACATTCCGTGCCGCCGGCGAAGTACATTCCGCTCGTTACATAACCTCAATGATGTAGGTGACGGACTCGTTCATCGCAAGCCACAGTTGTGTCTATGCTGCGACCATGAACATGGTCATATCCCTGCAGTTGAACCTCGTGAACCGTTGATTGGTTTCTATATCTGTATGAAGTATAGAGAGTCAAGCTTGGATTATCAGCAGGTAAGTGTATTCGTTTTTCCTCGAGTTCTATCGGTCAGCGATGATAACCCTTTCATCTACACCCTGTTCATTCAACACTACAATTCTTCTTATCACAACATAAGAAACAACATCCCAATCCCTCAATGCCGAGCTCATCAACGCCTCCAACATCTCCACTTTCCGTAAATGCTTACCGGAACCTGCTCATATCCCACCCCCACAACTTGAATCATCAATACCTGCCTCACTCCTCCGTTTCCTGTTCTTCTCCTTCTCCCTCCTCCCCTTCTTCCCCTTCACTTCACCAGAACCCCTAATGACGATGCTTTTTCATCTCCCCTACCCATCCTGCCCGAACTACATGCCTCGACACCTTCACCGTCTGACAGAACACCTACACCTCCCTCTCATACGCGCTGCCCTAGCCTTCACCTCTCGAAATCCTTGACTGGCCGGAGTTAGTGGAATCATGATGAATATAAATGGGAAGTGCACGAACCTAAAGATGGACGTAACCGAGAGCCAGAGTTTGAGTTTCGAAGTGAGAGAATGGAGGGCGTATTGCGCGTTATACGAAACGAGCACCGTCGCTGTCCCCTCCTCTTCCCCCTGGTCCACCTCTCAAACCCCCTCCTCCCCACCCTCAAACGCTCGAGACATCCACATAAAGCGCCTAACACCCTCACTTCGATTTCGGCACCATCGAATAGGCAGCCGCCATGTTCGCTGGCATGGGGGCGAGGAGTTTGAGCAACGTGGGTAGGGCGATGACAGCGTTTCAGTGGAGAGTGGATGTTAAAGCTGGAGGAGGAGGGGGGATTGGGGGAGAGAAGTATTGGACGACAGATCCGGCGCATAATGACGTATGTGGCTATTTTTAGCTCATTTACCCTCCCTTCGCCCCTATTCTCTCGCTAACGTTCTCTCATTTCTCCCCTCTCTACCTCGATTTAAATAAAATTCAAATCCACTCCTGGAAATACACCCAGCCTCGCAGCTGTCTGCCTTCATAGTGTATGTTTATCCAATTTTATGGGAAAGGGGAGAGGACATGTGTTGGGGATGATGTGTTTATTTCTACGGGACTAGGTGCGTCTTTCTTTTCATGCATATTTTGACCGCGGATATGGAGAGTATCGAGAAAATGGTCGACTAAATTGACGATGATAAACAGGCTCATCCCCATTCTCGATCGCATTTTACACCTCCCCGCACCCGCCGGCTATCAAGCGCCTGTTCAGTGTTCTCGTCCCTCCTCACTACATTCTCCTCTCCCGTTTCCCCTCATGCTTCTTCGTCTCTCTCTCCTCACCACATTCCAAATCACCAAAGGGTGGAATATTACGACGGGTCACCAACAGAGTGGAAGGGTGGGGAAACAAGCTTTCGAAGCACAGAGCTCCCGATTGAGTCACCATTACCATCAGCAATGTCGCTGATTCAAGTTTGAAGTTCAAGATTAATCATGTACTACGCTTGTATATATTCATTACAAAAGATAACATATTTATGACATCGTCGGTTTTGAGGATATGTTGAAGGCCATTTGCAATTTCATTATTGCCAAACCCCGGATTTATGAGAAGGATCATATACAAAATTATGAGTCCATTCCTCCAACGACGAATCAATCAACTGCCCCGATTCGATACTTCCCTACATAGGCGTCTGGCACATGGAGTCTAGTGAAGGGCATTTGACGCCTGGGCGACGCATGTCCGAGGTCCCCGCTCCTGATAGCGCGATTCTACGATCGTAATTTGCAGAGGTTTGGTTGCTTGTCGTCGGTGCAGGTCAGCAGTCTCTGCGTCCAAGCAGAAACAACTGGTGAGGCCACCCTAAAATCCAGCTCTCTCTCGTCTAGGGTCTCATCCAGAACCCGACGAAAATTAAGGTGCACGGTAGAAGGGAGGTGAAATATAAAGCAATAATAATATGCATACCAAAAATAACGAGCAAGGGTGATGGTCACAAAGATAACCACTTCCTATACAACACATCGGCCAACGGTACAGAACTAGTAAAAACAAAAATCCACGACAAATTAAATGCCATTTTTCCTGCAAAAAGGTTGTCCTATACGCATAGACTGAGTCAGTAATAGCATCGCAAAGACACAAAAGTAAAAGAAGTACAAAACATAAAACTCACCCCACCTGTTCAGCCAACCCGAACACATTGTCATAATGCTTCAACCCACGCTAATGCAACGTAGGCCGATAAAACGTTCTCCCATAATTATACTCCACCTCACCCCCGCCGTTGTCGCTCCCCGCAGTTTGCGGTATTTGGTCAGGAATGCCATCGCTTGCACTACGAGGCGGTGCCTGTCGTCAGATTGGCGCTGCATGGCCCTCCCTATTGAGGCGACAGCAAGACAGAGGCAGACTATGGGGGTCGTTTGGGTAGTAGTCGTAGGCACGGAGGAGGTAGACTGTAGAAATGGGTTAGCAATGCTCGATAAACAGTGAAAAAAAGAACGGAAACGAAAACAGGGGAGACACTTGCAAATAGCACTTTGATAACTCTTCGCAGCAACACAAATCCGCCCATATATCGCAAAGATCGCAGGGTTCTCTTTCGTCGGAGTCCTAGGTGCACCATCCACGTTCGCCGTCATTCCCCCATCCCTACCTGTCGTAGGTGCAGGCATCCAATGGTCCTCATCCTCCTCTTCCCCATCCTCAGTCTTCTTCTTCTTAACCGCAGTACCTGTGGTCGCAGTCGACGCATACCGCCTAATCAGTCCATTCCACCTCAAGATGCCAGGATTCTTCACAACTGTATTCGAAAGCTTCAATTCCCTAAACATGTGCTTCTGCAGTGTGGACGTAATAAAGCTATCCATGAGCTTAAGCCAGCTCGCGAGAGAGGCGAGGAGAATCCTCAGATGCTCGTTGTGGAATTGGTGCCGTCGTGATCAGTTTGCGGGCTTGTTCTACGACGAAGTCAGGTTGCTCGGCGAAGATGCCGCGTGCTGTGGGTTGTACGGGTGAGAGAGGAAAGAGGAGAAATAGAAGGGACGGTCATACTGATCAACGCGATACGAATTGAATTTTGATGGTCTTGTGTTTGATGCACGTTTGATACCATGATATGCCTCAGGATTCAGTCAGCAACGTCGTATTGGCCTCGTTTTGTCAGCATAAAGCAGCACTGTGAAAGGATGTGTTAGAATAGGTATGAGACGTGAAGAGAATGCGAAAGAGAAATAGAACATCCGCCAACGTACCTGCATAAACTCAGCTAATCATCAAACGCAACACCTCTGAACACAGTAACACCTGCCGACTTGGTATTTCATCGGGCGGGAGAGTCTTGTTCTGTATTGGTGAGTATTTTAGTTAATACGTGATTTGAATTTCTGGTGTAATTTTCGTGTAAAGTAGGGGCAAGGGGAGAGGAATGATGAGGTTGGGAGGGACACGAAGAGGAAGAAGAGGAAGCAAGGGAGGCAAAAAAGAAAAAAGAATACCACCTACCAATATCAAGCTGCAACCGATCCGCTATCCTATCCTCGTCGACTTCCGTCTCCATGTGTCGTCCTACTACGAGGGAACATGCCAGTGAAGGGATTGGACTAATCATATACATCACAAGTTCGTCAGCGATGCTTTTTGAAAAGGGAAAGAGCTGAAAAGGTCACTCACCTGACTCGTCAAAAAGAGATTGCTCGTCTCTCCAACCATAATCTACCTCCTTCAACATTCCCTCCAAAACCTCACAGCACCTCATCCACCTCCTTCTCCACCTCCAGTGCTCTCAACTGCGCTGGCGTCAACCTCGGTTTCACACCTGTCCTTTGGCTTTAGACGTATTGAGGGATTTGTCTTCGGCGAAGAGGGAAGCAGTGGTTGGGTCTTCGGTGGTTGAGGGGGCGGGGGTATCTAAGGACGGGTGGTGGGTCGGATTTGTCCTTCTTGCCAGAACCTATGACTAGTGGATGGAAGAAGGGCTAAATGCAGAAGGAAGGGAGAGGCGGGAGAAAAAGGCGAATGCACCTTCATATACCAACTTCAAAGCCGTCCTCGTCTCTCCCGATATCTCGTATATTGCTGATAATTCCATTTTAGCGTTGTTATTCATCGGGTTTGCCGAGATACTGAAAATTGGGTATGGTAAGCGGTGTGAATTGAGGGAGAAAGAGAGAAGGTGCACGAGACAACATCAAGTGCCCTGCATCAAACTAAACCAAGTCAAATTCGAGAGATGTATATCGTGTAAAGCTGTCATCTGCAACGATTCCAGGAGAGCACGTTGTGCGTAAATTAAACGAAGGGCCCAGCAGCCGGAAATTTGCTAAACGCAAGATCGCGTTGACACACCAGCATTTTCGCGAAGGGAATACAACGGGACTTGAAACCTTGCCAAAGATACCCTCCATCCATGCGTCACAAAATACAGGCCCAGAAAAAAAGACGACAAAAGGGAGACAAAGAACGCCGTCCAAAGCGAGACGCGAAAATATTGTCATTCAAACACCAGATATCATCAAGGGCGAACAAAACGCAGCAACAGAGGATATCACAAAAGCCAAGCTTCCAATTCCAATAATAATAATAATAATGATCACAGCAAAACACTCACTATGCTCATAAATATCCGCCGCATCCTTCAATTCGCCGATATTCTTCATATTCGCTGCAGTTTGCAGCAGCACATGCAACTACTGGTCTGATGGTTTTATTAGTTTAGGCTTCTTCAAGAAGGACAAACGACAAAAGTGGCGACAAGATACGGAAAGGGGCGAGGAGGGAAAAGAGAGGACAAGAGAGCAAACAGAGGAGAATGAAAGAGATGAGATGAGAGAAACGAAAGCGAAGGGCCAAGGATGAATGGGCGAGATCAGGCGATGAAATGACAAGGACTAGGGAGAGGAGAGACAAGGTTAGTGGGGGTTGTTTTATTTTATTTGATGTATGGATGTGGTAAATTAAAGGTAATGGGAGAAAAGGAGGCATACGGAAGGGAGTTTGAGCAGAAGGAGCAGAAAACGAAGAGAAAAAAGCGGGAGCAAAGACCAGAACACATACTCAAGACCACCCCAAATCTCACCACGCGCTCTCACTTCTACTCCTCCTCCCTTCTCACTCGTGGATTCTTTAGACTCGCCACTCCCTGATTCCGAGCCTGAACCCGAGTCAGAGTCAGAGTCGGATTCCTCTGACGCAGAATCTGAGAGCGAGTTGGGATTCCAATCTATGCAGCACAAGAATAGCGAGGATGAGTAAGGCTGAATAAACAGTGTAAAGTGTAATGAGACAGAACTTACTGACGATATCGCTGTCTGAGTCCATCATAATACCCCTTTTTCAGGTGAAGTAAAAGTCTAGAGCATGAAATAAATAAAATTAGTCGTCTTGTTGTGTAGTGGTGGTGGACGTCACGGAAGAAGAAGAGATCAATTCCAACTGCAGTCGACAGGCCGCTGATGCCATCACCCATCACCAGCATCGACAGTCACTCATTCATCGCAAGCTTCAGTCGTGTCTATGCTCCCTCCATGATCATGATCATATCCTTGTTGCTGAACCTCGCAAACTGTTGATTACTTTCTATATCTATGTGGAGCATAGAGGGTTAAGGGGAATTACTGGATGCCGGCGCATAATGACGTATGTATGTAGCTATTTTTAGGTCTCCTTCCTCTTCCTCGTCTCCCCTATTTCCTCGTTCTCTTTCTCTCCCCCCCCCTCCCTATCTCGATTCAAACAGAACCAAGATCTTAAATCATCTAAGTATTCTAACCCCCTCTGAACAGAAAGAACCTTTCTTCGCCAGCTTTCTCCAAATATACGCCTGGTAATACGCCGAACCGTGCAGGTGTCCGCCTTCAAAGTGCGTGTTTATCCAGTTTCACGGGAAAAGAGAGGGGTCGTGTGTTGGGATACGGTGTTCATTTCGACGGGACTAGGTGTGTTGTTTTATGCTGGTGTATACTGTGACGTTGGTGCTGAATGAATGGCCGCATGGTTGATTATGCACGATGATGATGAACAAGTTCATCACCTCATTCAATCGCATTTTACACCTCTCCACGTCCACAATCTATCAAGCGCCTGTACTCATCCCTCTTCATCACCTTTCTTCTCCTCTTCCCCCATATCTCATTATCCCTTCCTCCTCACCCTACCGCAAGCCGACGAGAAGAAGTCGATGTTAGAGACAAGGGAATAGGCAGTGAGAGAAAGGCGAACCGGAAAGGGACGAGGAGAGACGATATACAATCTCAACCCCAGCCACATCTCCCTGTATCGCCACAGCTACGAAGAACGTATTCGGGAGCTACACAAATGGAGTCGAGAGAGGAGAGGTATGTTGGAGGGGAGCGAGGGAGGGACGGTATGAGCTTGGATTCGTATCATCGTACCTCGAAGGATCCGACGAGATGAATTCTGGCAGTTACGACGACACCAATCCCGCGCACTCGGTCGGTTGAGAACTGGAGAAGTGGTGGATGCTGTGAGGGGTACTTTTGAGGTTGTTGTGAGGTCTTCGTCTTTTCCCTCTTCCTCCCCGTCTTGTTCCTCTTCGGGCTCGGTGTCTTCCTCTGCGTTGGGTAAGGAGGTTGAGGTTGAGGGACAAGACGAGCAGGAGGGGGAGACGCTAGGAGACGTAGTGCTGAGAGGGTTATATCGGGGCTGCTGGAACTTGAACTGAGACCTCGGCGTTGATTTTGGGTTTTATATTTCGTGATGAGGTATCTGAGCGTTATCAATGGATTTTCAATTAAAGATTATTTATATCATCGCCCAATCAGCATGAGGGCTAATTATGACAACCCCACGAGGCCGACTCGTGCATGTCAGACAACAGCAGCCTTATCCGGTGTGCTGTGCTTTTCTCGCTCATCCATCCATCTTGACTTCAACTCACCAGCACTCCCCTTTGTACTTCCACCCTCTGCTTCATTCCAATGTCCACAATCCCTGATTTTGCAACCAAGCTCAAGCACATCAAGGTCCTTGGACCTGTATCTGTGGAAAGGGTTTCCTACTTCGAAGGAGGCACCTTTGCCGTTTTTGTGTAAATGCGCATTAATCCTATGTATGGCGAGATTTCAACTCATACCTGTACACATAGACTACTTGGTCCGACTGGGTCAGGGAAGAGTAGTGTGAGTTGTATCGCTATCACTATTTTCGGTCAACCTACATATATCTCCTCAAGTAGTTCATAGAAGCAGTTGCATCAGACCCCTCACTCGGTCTCTCCAGTGATAAGCTGGAGGGGTTTACGCAATCTGTATCAATATATCGGATCATAAATGTGGTCTTGCCATTGGGGTCTCCCATTTACTTAGTGGATGTGCCCGGCTTCGCTGATACCAAGATATCAGCAATGAGCATTGTTTCCATGTTAAAAGATATGCTTCAAACAAATCCGTAATTTCCAGTTGTCTCTCCTTTAGAACCACATGCTGACTTCAATACTAGAAATTTATATTACTTCCACATTCTTTATCACACTCCTATCAATACCCCTCGTTTGCCTGGAAGCCAAAGACAGGTTCTGCAGACTTTTGAGGCATTGACAGGGCCCATGTCAGCAGAGTACATCACTGTTGTTTCCACAATGTGGGACTCCATTTGGAATGAAAACACAAGGAGACGTGCAGAAGGAAACTTCAGTCAGCTTTGTAAGGAGATTTGGAAGGTATGTTGCCCTCAGGATATTCTCAGAATATTAACCTTACTTTACACTCATGATACTCATTAGGATTACATTGCCAGAGGAGCCAAGATTGTCAAGTTTCACAACACTCAGGAGTCAGCTTTTACTATTTTAGACACTGCTTATCCAAGTGATGCCTGGCATAAGAAATTTAGCATCCAGACATCAACTCATCTTCCCCTTCGAGAATCACCATTTGCCTCACACATCTACAATGACCTCCAAACACGGATCCACGACCTTGAAATGCAGCAAGTCAACATTCAGTCAGAACTGCAGATGGCAATGGAGCAATCAGACGAAAAACTCAGGGCCATTTTGATTGGGCAACTTGAGGAGGTGCAAACACTATTCACCAAGTTCAAGGAAGAGTTGCATGAGCTTGGAACCCCAGTTGATCACCTTGTCACTCTGGAACCTGCACCAACCAATGATCCTGCTGCCCCGATGCCTGCCCCTTCTCCAACCCTAGGATCCACCAGATCAACCCCAGAACCAGTCACATTGGCACCTGCAATGGTCCCTCCAGCTGTGTCAGAACTAGTTGCCTCGACATCAGACACCAAATCAAGGAAGGGTGGAATATTTGCAAGGGCAACTAACAAAGTGAAAGGGTGGAGAGAGAAGCTTTCGAAGCACAGAGCATTGGATTCAGTCACTGTCACTGGTAAGTCTCTCTCTATCAAGTGTTTTGGTGACATCATTGATCCAAGTTTGAACTTCAAGATTAATTGTGTACCACAGTATATACTTGTTTTGATGATAATATATTGTTGGTTTTTGTGCCCAAGGTCGCCGCACCTGATAGCAATTCCAGAATCATAATTGGAAGAAGCTTTGACATCTTGACCCTTGTTGTTGGCCGGCCTGTGGTATCTGCGTCCAGGCAGGAAAGATCAAGGCTTGGCAGAGTCACGCTAAAATCCAGCACTCTCTCCTCTAGGATCCTATCCAGAAGCCAAGGAAAATTAAAATGTTTGGGACAAGGAAGGTGAAGATAAAAAGCAATAATAATATGCAGACCAAAAATAACGAGCAAGGATTATATTCACGAAGATAACCACTTTCCATCCAACCGATCGGCCAACGGTACAGCACAGGTAAAAACAAAAATACAAGACAATTTCTCTCGCAAAAAAACTCATCCTATACGCGTAGACTGAGTGAGCAATAGCATCACATAGAAACAAAAGTAAAATAAACACACAATGTGACTCACCCCTGCCTGTTCAGCCAACGCCAACACATAAAGCTTCACCGCATGCGAATAGAACCCCAGCTGATGAAATGTTGTCGCAAAATTACGCTCCACCTCCCTCACCCCTGCCGTCGTCGTTCCCCGCAGCTTGCGGTACTTTGTCAGGAATGCCATCGCTTGCATTCCAAGGTGATGTCGGTTGTCGGATTAGTGCTGCATGGCCCGCCCTATTGAGGTGATGGCGAGACAGAGGTAAATCGTGGGATCGTGGGGTAGTAGTTGTAGGCGTGTAAGAGGTAGACTGGATTGTAGATTAGGATGTGTGGTAACAAGAAATCAAGACGAGGGAGAAGAACTCACAAATGGCACCTTGATAACTCTTCGCAGCAACGTAAATCTGTCCATGTATCGCAACGATGACAGGATTTTTTTTCGTCGGAATCCTAGGTGCCCTCTCCACATTTGCCGTCGCTGTCGCCCCACCCCCGCCCGTCGTTGGCGCAGGCGTCTCATCATTGGCTTTCTCCTTGTCCACATCCTCAGCCTTGTTCTTCCACGCAGGATCCGACGTCGTCGCAGTCGCCGCATACTGCCTATTCAACCCATTCCATCTCAAAATTCAAGGGTTCTTCATAGACGTATCCGAAAGCTTCATCTCCCTAAAAAAAAAGCTTCTGCAGACGTGATAAAGCTATTTGTGAGCTTAAGGCCGCTCGCGAGAGAGGCGAGGAGGATCCGGAGAGGCTCGTTATTAAGTTGATGTGTCGCTATGAGTTGGCGGACTTGTTCCACGACGACGTCGGGTCGCTTGGCGAGGATGCTGCATGCTGTGGGTTGCGTGAGCGAGAGGGAAGAAGATAAAAGAGGGAATAAACGTACTGATCAACACAATACAAATTGCACTTCGCCAGTCTTGTGGTTGGTATGCGTTTGATACAATGATGTACCGCAGAATTTCTTCGGCGACATTGCATTGGCCTCACTTCATCGGGATGAAGCAGTACTATGAAACGGCGTGTTAGTATGGGTATGAGACTGGAAGATAAACCGAAAAATAAAATAAAAATCCATCAACGTACCTGCATAAACAGCCGCAATCCCCGCCGACTTGGTATTTCGTTGGGCGAGGGTGTCTTATTCTGTCTAGATGCGTATTTTGGTTAGCATATATTTTTTTGTGTAAAGTAGGGGCAAGGGGAGAGGAGTAACGAGGTTGAGGAGGTACGAAGAGGGGATAGGGGAGGCAAAGGAGGCAAAAAAGAAAAAGAAAAATACCAACATCAAATTGTAACCGATGTGCCATCCGATTCCTGTCAGGCTCCGTCTCGGTGGAGTATGCTGCTATTCGTATCTGTCAGCTAGTTATGAGCGACGTTATTTTGAAAGGGAAAGATCTGAAAAGGCAATTCACCCGACGCGTCAAAAGCAGATTCTGCAACTCTCTAAACATATCAGCTTCAATCATCCACACACTCTCTCGTTGCTCTTCTCTCTTGTCCCTCCCCCTCTGCCTTCATCACCTACGTCCTCAACCCCATCCACCTCTCTCAACATCCCCTCCCAAACCTCACACCACCTCCTCCACCCCTTCACAACCTCCCTCTCCTTCTCCGCCTCCAACGCCCTCAAATTCGCCGGCCTCAACCTCGGTTTTATCACCCCTCCCTCTGCTTTGGCTTTAGACGCCTTGAGGGATTTGTCTTCGGCGAACAGGGAGGTGGTCGGGTCTTCTGTGGTTGAGGGGGCGGGGGTACCAGAGGGACTGGTGGGGCTGATTTTGCGCTTTTCGGGAATCGATGACTGTGAAGGGCATGAGTAAGATAAACAAGGAAAGAGAGAAAGAACGAGGAGGACAACATGCCTTGATACACCGACCTCAATGCCATCCTCGTCTCGCGGAATATCTCGTGTATCTCCGCCAGCTTCATTTTGGCGTGGTTGTTGGTCGGGTCTGCGGGGCATACTGTGTAATGGGTATAGTTAGCAGGGTGAATTGAGGAAGGAAGGAGAGCGAAATAGAACACAAGAACACAAATCCGAGAACTAAAATCACCAAACGAAGGCGACAATTTAAGCCCAGTGAATCCAACGCGTAAAGTAAACCGCGAAAACCGCGAAAAATTCAGATATACAAAAAAGAAGCGAGCCAAACTCAGGAAATGCGAAATCTCGAGTATATAATGTAGTCACGGACAGAAGCAAAAAAGGTAGGAGAGTAAACGAGTAAACCAGAAATATGACAGCAGACCAATAAAATAATAATAAACACCCGACATTGACCCAAATCAAAACAAAAGCCCTGTAAAGCTGTCATGCACAAACAATACCAGCGGAGTGCGTTATGTGTAAAGTAGATGAGGAGCCCATAAGGCTGAAACTTGCTAAACATAAGATTCCACCGACATATCAGCGGTTTTGCAAAGAAAATACAACGGGGCTTAAAATGTTGCCAAAAACCGTCCATCTATGCGCCACGAAATACAACTCGAGAAAAAAGAGACGGAAAAGAGGGACAGAGAGCGAGGTCATTCAAAGCAAAATGCAGAAGTAGCGCCGCTAAAACGACAACAATCAACGTCGCTCCAAGGTCTAAACACCGTGACGGAGACTAAAACCAAAACCAAAACCGTACAAACACTTCAGACAAGAGTCAACGCTGAAAAACTCACCACGCTCATTACATCCGCTGCATCCCCGAATTCTCCTATGTTCTTCCTACACGCAGCCGTTGGCAGGAGGACATATATGCTGTTTGTCTAGATAGCACAGGAGGGTGTCAGTTTTGTCTTTCTTTAATAAATAAGGAAATGAAAGAGAGAAAGAGAGAGGAGGGAAAAGGAAAGTGTCGACGAGGAATGAGGAATGTAGCAATTAAGACAAAATTGGGTAGAGAAAAGTAACGATAGCAGAAACACAGATAGAGGGAAAAGAGAGAGACAAACGACAAGAACCAGAAATCTCCTACTCACCGCAACATCTCTCCCCAAAAGCTCATAATCACCCTCGCAACCTCATACATCTCCCTCTCGAAATAAGCATCTGCAATCTCGAGAAACAGCATCGAGTAATCAAGCACATCCGACGAGATGATGATCGAGGCATTATTATACTGCTCAATGTTTGAGTAAAAGTACAAAGATAAAACGGGGTGATAAATACTGACCTTTCCTCTTCCTCATCTCCTATCTTAATCCTCGCAACTGCCAACCGATGTCGTGCAGTACAATCACGGGAGTGTAAGCCCAGCTTCACTTCTCCGTTTTCCCCTCCTTCCCCACCCTCTCTTGTCCCATCCCTCCCCCCAATATTTAACCCACCACCACTGAAATTACCCCTCCCAACATCCACCACATCATACTCCCGGATCATCCTTACCCCCTCCCACCCCCTCTCCCCACTTCTGCCCTGCGCCAACCGTGTCCCCCTTTTAATAGTTTCACTTGCTCGTTGGCGTTGGCCGAGGACGTTGTATAGATCTACGAGGAGCAGGGGGAGGGGGAGCAGTTGATGTCGGGGTTGTTGGGCAGCAGGGACAGGAGCAAGGCCAGAGTCAGGAGGACCAGAGGTGGAGGTACAAGCGGTGGAAGAACCAGAGGTCGTGGAAGGAAACCCCCCAGGATACCTCTTTGTGTAAATATCAAGGAGGAAGTGTTGAATGTACCGCATTGGCAGATGGTTTTGACGAGGCAGCTGTGGACTGGGGGGATTAGTGAGTTATTTTATTTCATGTGAGGAATGAGTTAAATTCAAAGGAAAGGGGAGGAAAGGACATATTATGGAAGAGAAATTGAGAGAAAACAAAGACGAAAAAAAGGAGAAAAGACCAAAACACGTACTCAAAATCACTCTCCATCTCATTCCCGTGCTCTCACTTCTACCTCTCCCCCCCCTCACTTCGCTCGACATTTCTTCACACTCATTGCTTCCTGATTCCGAGCCTGAATCAGAGTCGGAGTCGGAGTCGGATATCTCTAACGCTGGATCAGAGAACGCGTTGGGTTCCAGTCTATGCAGACGCAGAAAAACAAACGATGAGTGAGGGTTGAAAACCGTCATGAGGAGAAAGCATACTGACAAAATAGTCATTTAGAAACATCATAAGACTCATTTTAACAGTTATAGCTCAAGATTTCGTTAGAGCATGAAATAAATAAGTTTAAGTAGTCGTCGCGGTGGTCATGGTGGGCGTCGAAGAAGAAGACAAGCGTGAGTGCAAGCACGGAATGCCTGTCTAATCCTGATTTGGTCCGTCGGCGAGGCACATTCCGCTCTTTATATAACATTAATGGTGAAGGTGACAGACTCATTCATCACAAGCCATAGTAATGTCTATGCTCCGACCATGATCGTAATCATATGTCGCAGTTGAGCTGTGTTGACTGTGGACTTGTTTCTATATTTATTTCTGTATGAAGCCCAGGGGTATTTAGTTTGAATTATTATAAGGTATATTCGTTATTTCTGGAGTTGTATTGGGCAGCGCCCCTATTTCGTACATTCCTCCCTGTCCATTCAATCCACTCTGGTCGGTTATAAACAACCTTAAGACTCTTCCACTTTGCGTTCCAATCATGCTCAATCACCCTCGCGTCCAGAACGTGGTCAACACCATAATTCTTCCTATGAAAACATACAGTACCACCCTCCAATCCCTCAATGGAACTCCTCCACGCCTCCCACCTTTTGACACTCCGTAAATGCCTACCGGTACCTTCCCATATCCTACCCCCACAATCACCAATGCCCCCGCTGTATACCTTCTCAGCTCTTCTCGCCTCCTTCCTCCATCTCCTCTTCTCATTCCTCCCCTTCCTGTGACCAAGCACAACTCCTCCAAATCCTGGGGCACCCCCATAACCCCCTCCGCTCCCTCCCCGGCACGAGACATCCACGTAGGCGCCCTTCACCCACGCTGCGATCTCGGCACCGTGGATCAGGCAGTTGCCTTGTTCCCAAGCACGGGGGCACGGTGTTTTAGTATACATGGACAGGCGAGGACAGTGTGTTTAGTGGAGAGCGGGTTTGTTCGAGGAGGGGGAGGGAAGCATCGGATGACGGATCCCGCACATAATGACGTATGTGGCTATTTTTAGCTTCCTTCCCTTCCTTTTCCCTTCCTCGTCTCCCTCTCCCTCCTTTCTCTTATCTCTCTCTCTTAATCTCTCCGTCGCATAAAACGGAATCTAATCTAATCTAATTCACACAGAAAAAACCCCCTTCACCACCTCTCTCCAAATCCACATCTGGCAATACGGAAAGTAGCAGGGATGCAGCCTCAAAGTGCGCGTTTATACAGTTCCATGGGAAGGGACAGAGGACATGTGTTGAGGATGATGTGTTTATATCTACGAATTAGGTGCATTTATTTTTTTCATGCACATTTTTACCCTGCATATGGAGGGCATCGAAAAAATGGTTGACTAAATTGACGTAGAGTACAGGCTCTTCACCACCCTCGATCGTATTTTATACCTCCCCGCACCCACCGGCTATCAAGCACTTGTCCTCATCCCTCCTCACCACCTTCTCCTCGTCGTCCCTTGTCTCTTTGCCTTGTCTGTCCTCATCCCCATCTTATCAACCTACCGCAGGCCGACAAAACACAAACGAAAATGAAGTCGAGAACAAAAATCGACAAGGGGAATTGGGAGCGAGACAAAAATGAAAAAGAGTGGAGATATACAATCTCAACCCCCGCCACATCCCCCTGCATCTTCACGGCTATGAAGAACATAGTCGGGCGCTACATAAATGGAGTCGAGAGGGGGGAGGTGTGTTGGAGGAGAGCGAGGGCGGGAGGGGATGGGCTTCAGTCTGGTCGTGACACAGACAAAACTCAAAGAACTTGGCTGGGAGGAAGACCTGAACGGTATAATTCTGCAATCTAATCATGAGCTTTGGGACGGGGAAAACAACGTAGTGGGACGAGCCCAGTACAAGAGAACCCGAGGATTGGGATATGATGACGAATAGAGGTGCAAGAGGCGATTTCATCCACATCTAACAGTCCCCACTCTCTCGGTCCGTTGAGAACTGGGAGAGGTGGGTGGATGCTGTGAGAGGTGCTCTTGAGGTTGTTGGGGGGTCTTCCTCTCTTTCGTCCACCTCTTTCGCTCTGTCCTCTTAGACTCGTTTGGGGGAGGATGAGGGTTATGACGGCAAATGGCAGCCACAGGAAATTAGTGGCATACCGCTGAGGGAACTGTAAAGGGGCTCCTTTTAGGTGTTGATTTTGGGTTTTGTATTTCGTGATGAGGTCGTACAACAATATTCCTGATCCAAGTTGAACTTCAAGCTTTTGGTTTAACCATGTACTCCTGCACTTGTCACTTGTATAGATATATATGTAGATCGTGATTTTGACGATAACAGAATTATGACATCGTTGATTTCGAGCACATGTCAAGAGTTCAATTTATTATGGGAGGCTGATGATCATGAAGGTGTACAGGAAAGGGGCAGTGAAAATGAACAGCAATAACAATATGTAGACCCAAAAGAGCGACAGTGATAATAACAAATATAACTGCTTCCCATACGAGGCATCGGCCAGCAGTACAGCACCAGTGAATACGAAAAGACAGGAAAATTAAAGCCGCTTCTCTTGCCAAAAGGTCATTCTAAGAACGTTGTCATCAGTTAACGATTCAAAATGCCATGAGAAAAACGAGTAAATGAATAAATGAAGGTACTCACCCCCGCCTGTTCACCCAACTCCAACACCTTCTCATAATGCTTCACCCCACGCTAATGCAACCAAGCTGATGAAGTGTTCGCCCAAAATTACACCCCACCTCCCATACCCCCACCGCCGTCGTTCCCTACAGCTTGTGGTACTTTGTTGCGATCGCTTGCACGGCTTGCACAATGAGGTGGTGCCTCTTGTTGGGCTGGCGCGGTATAGCCCGCCCTATTGAGGCGATGGCGAGGCAGAGGCAAACTATGGGGTCGTTTGCGTAGTAGTCGTAGGCATAGAGATAGACTGGATTATAAATTATGTTGGATTAGGGATGAATCATAATGAGTAATTTAGACAGCAGAGGAAACTCACCAATGGCACTTTGGCACCTCTTCGCAGCGACACAAATACAATAATAGGATGATCTTTGGTCGGAATCTGAGGTGCATGATCCACCACTCCCTGCCTCGGTGGCGCAAGCGCCTCATCATCCTCTTCCAACTCATCCCCATCCTCAGTCTACTTCTCCGCCGCACCCAGCGTAGTCGCAGTAGCCGCATACCGTCTATTCAACCTATTCCGACTCAAAATTCCGGGGCTCTTCACAGCCATCCGAACGCTTCATCGCCCTGAGCAAAATGTGTCTGCAATGTCGACGTGATGAAGCTACCTGTGAGTTTCAGGCCGCTCGCGAGGGAGGCAAGGAGAATCCTGAGATGCTCGTTGTTGGATTGATGCCGTCGTGATGAGTTTGCGGGCTTGTTCCACGACGAGGTCAGGTTGCTTGGCGAGGATGCTGCATGCTGTGGGTTGTGCAGGTGAGAGAGGAAAGAGGAGAAAGAGAAGGGATGGTCATACTGATCAACGCGATACGAATTGAATTTTGATAGTCTTGTGCTTGATACGTGCTTGATACCATGATATGCCCCAAGATTCCGTCAGCAATGTCGTATTGGCCTCGTTTTGTCAGCGTGACGCAGTACTGTGAAAGGATGTGTTAGAATGGGTATGAAACTTGCAGAAAATGCGAAAGAGATAAAAAAACATCCGCCAACGTACCTGCATAAACTCAACCTCTGAACACAGTAACACCCGCCGACTTGGTATTTCATCGGGCGGGCGAGTCTTGTTCTGTAATGGCGGGTATTTTGGTTAGTACGTGATTTGAATTTCTGGTGTAATTTTCATGTAAAGTAGGGGCATGGAGAGAGGAACAATGCGGTTGCGAGGGGCACGAACAGGAAGAAGAGGAGGCAAAGGAGGCAAAAAAGAAAAAAGAACGCCACCCACCAATATCACGCTGCAACCGATCCGCCATCCTATCCTTGTCAGCTTCCGTCTCCATGTGTCATCCTACTATGGGGGGACATGCCAACGAAGGGATTAGACTAATCGTATACATCACAAGTTTGTCAGCGATGCTTTTTGAAAAGGAAAAGAGCTGACAAGGTCACTCACCCGACTCGTCAAAAGAGATTCCTTGTCTCTCTAATCATAATCTACCTCCTTCAACATTGCCTCCCAACCTCATAGTACCGCCTCCACCCCTTCCAACCTCCTTCCCCTTCTTCACCTCCAACGCACTCAACTGCGCCGGCGTCAACCTCGGTTTCACACCTGCACTTGGTTTGACTTTGGACATGTTCAGGGATTTGGCTTCGGCGAAGAGGAAGGTGATGGTCAGGTCTTCAGTGGTTGAGGGAGCAGGGGTACCTGTGAATGGGTGGTGGGGTCGGTTTTGTACTTCTTGCCAGAATCTATGACTAGTGGATGGAAGAAGAGTTAAATACAGAAAGGGAGAGACGAGAGAAAAAGGCGAATGTACCTTCACATACCAACTTCAAAGCCCTCCTCGTCTCTCCCGATATCTCGTTGTTATTCATCGGGTTTGCCAGACATACTGAAAAGTGGGTATGGTAAGCGGTGTGAATGGAGGGAGAAAGGGAGAAAAGGAGAAAGTGCACGAGAGAATGTAAGATGTATGTCGTATAAAGCTGTGATCTGCAACGATGCTAGGAGAGCACGTTTTGCGTAAAGTAAACGAAGGGCCCAGCAGCCGGAAATTTGCTAAACGCAAGATCGCGTTGACACACCAGTGTTTTCGCGAAGAAAATACAACAGGATTTAAAACCTTGTTACCCTCCATCCATACATCACAAACATACAAGCCCAGAAAAAAAGACGAGAAAACGGGAGACAAAGAATGCTGTCCAAAGCAAGACGCAAAAATATCGACATTCAAACACCAGATATGAACCCTGTTCAAGGACGAACAAAATGCAGCTACAGAAAATACCGAAAAAGCCTAACCTTCCAATAATGATCATAACAAAACACTCACCATGCTCATAAATACCCGCCGCATCCCTCAATTCGTCGATATTCTTCATATTCGCTGCTGTTTGCAGCAGCACATACAACGACTGGTCTGATGGTTTTATCAGTTTAGGCTTCTTCAAGAAGGACAAACGACGGAAGTGGGGACAAGATACAGAAAAGGACGAGGAGGGAAAAGGGAGGACGAGAGAGAAAATATAGGAGAATGAAAGAAAAGAGATGAGAGAAACGAAAGCGAATGGCCAAGGAGGAATGGGCGAGATCAGGCGATGAAATGACAAGGATTAGGGAGAGGAGAGACAAGGTTAGTGGGGGTTGTTTTATTTGATTTGATTTATGGATATGGTAAATTAAAGGTAATGGGAAAAAAAGGAGGCATACAGAAGAGAGGTTGAGCAGAAATGGCAGAAAACGAGCAGAAAAAATATGAAGGGCCCCATTGGACAAAAATGTAAAAACTCGATTTCCTCAGAGAAGGTAGCTTTTCCGTAGAGATATCGTCCCAAAATGGCATTTCCTGAGATCAAAGAGTTTTTCCCGAGATACAGAGTTTTTCCCGAGATACGCAGTTTTTCCCGAGACACAATTTTCCCCAGATAGTACAGTTTTCGCGGAAACTTGGAAGGTGCCATTGGACAATAATAAAGAGGCTGAGCGCCAAAAACAATTAGTGAAATTTGAGAAGGTGACCTCAAACGCAAGTTATTCCATGAAACGCGGTCTTTGCATGTGATTTAATATAATATATAAATTAATTTAAACGTTACAAGCTACAAGTACCGCTTATTGGTGAACCCTGGGAGCAAGAACTGGGACTGTGGTGGTTGGTAGGTCACCCTACAACGACAGGGACAGGGGCGGAGTAGAGTGGGGGTAACACCAAGGGCAACGGCTTAGAGCCAAATTAGATGGATGGATGCAGGAAGTAGTCGTCGCACATAGAACAAATGGACCATCTTCTCCCTTATTCTCGCCCTGGTCTCAAAACCATGTTTTATAATATAATGAATACCTGGCAGGCGTGTATATTTAAATTAAAAAATCTAATCCATTTTAAAATCCTATTTGGAACGTCGTTGGCGCTTGGAAGGCCTGGTATCTACACGACAGGGTCAGTGAACTGATGAGAAGATAGAGGTAGTAATTACCAGTTGTCGAGTACTCGTCATATTTGCCCCATGCAGTTTCAAGTCCTTTTTCTCGTTTACTTTCGAGATCACTCCAGCCTATGTCTGGGATATCATTCAAATCTGCATAACAAATTAGGATAGCTTTTTGAGGAAGATAGATGACGTGCCTTTGGAATCGAAAGGTGTATCATGCGCTAGAGGAATTGCCCTGAGTGGAATGTGTAATCTGCGAATACCACTTGCGCAAAGTGCGAGACTGCTTTCGCGGGCTTCGTCGATAATTTCGAGGTACCCTTTGGCCACTGCATTATGCTCGCCTCACACAGAAAATGTATTAAGGACCAAAGGGACTATTTACTTGCGCTAGTTGTTTCTGTTGCTCCTAATGTCCGACGTAGATATAGACTGAACAAAAGAGATTCCAATAAACTTTGACGCGCGCGTTTAGGCGCGGTTGAATTTAGGGCAGGCTCACGTTTGAGCTGCACATGACCACCGTTTCACAACGGCGTACATGTGACATGTTGACAGTGAACCCACCCTAAAGAATACTGTGCTGTTTGCTTGCAGCACCACCGTTTAATGTTTTCCCTTTAGACTTTTGTGTACCCGGTAGGACTATTAGATTACAAGAATAAAACATGTCAGAGCGTCCAGTCAAGAGAGCCAGATTAGAAGTATGTTCAAAAGTCAGCTCAAGTTGTTAATATCTAATGTGGTCTTAGTTGGTGAAAGCCTTCCTTGACTTGGAAGCAGACGACGTTGATACATCTGATGATGATCAAGAAGATGAAAAAGGTATGACACGACGTAGAGGTATTTTGTGTCAATGACACTCATTTGACGTAGACCTAGATATTGAAGAAGAAGAAGACATCCCTGACGATGGTTCTCATCGTCGTCTGCAATTGACCATGCAAGCATCAACCAACAGTGTGCCTTGGGATTGGGACGAATTTCTGGCGAGAGCAAAAAAACATAGTCAAGCGATACTTTGGGAATCAGAAGTCGAAAATATTAAAAAAAGCAGGGTACTTTGGGAGGTTGGCTGCAGAGTGTGTAGTTTTCTCTGTACCCATGCTGTCTATAAATAATCTTACCATTTTCAGATAGGATGCGAGGAAGCATCGGCGTTTACGCTTTTCCAACAAGCGCTCACTTTGCTGACTCTGGCGCGAAAGGTTCAATCCGTTGTAGGCAGGGTATCTAGGCCTGTGCGCGTATTCATTGAAACGGACGAACGCCACACTGTAGAGGAACTGATCAAAGGCGTTGCAAATGTAAACGCACAAGACATCAAGCAGGTTTCGGAACAGCAGTTGGACGCTGTTCTGTGCGAACCACTGCTTCCGTCCATACCTTCCCAGAGTTGGATCCGCATTCGTCACGGTGGAACACTAGGTCGAAAATATGATGGTGACATTGGGTTGGTTTTAACAGACGAAAAAGACTTTGAAATCACTATGATTCCCAGAATAAAGGGTGTTCAAGCGCCTATTCGTTGGGACAAACAGCGCGAAGATATTCAAAACCTTAATGGTCGATATAGGTGGGGGGGGAGGACATACACAGATTCAGGGTTTCTTGTCGTCCGATTTGTGAAAGATCAGCTACGTCTTGATCATCATCATGGGATACTTCCTAACCGACCAGAATTGCAACTGTTTCACCAACTCAAAGAGCTCAGTCCCTGCGCCCTCCAGTCGTGTCTATCTGCTATGGATCAACAGAACCTCAAACTTGCAGACAAGGTCAAGGTCATCTCCGGCGAGCTTTGCAACCTAGTGGGCGAAATCCAGGACTTGACAAACCTGGACGCAACCGTTTACATTTCTTCACAAGACTGCAGCTATTCTGTTCCACTTCACCAATTGAGAGCATATTACCAGGTGGGTGATGCCGTTGCAGTTGTCAAGGGCCACTATCAGGGGTGCTGGGGATGGGTTGTGAATGTCGGTGCTTGTGCATTGGACATATTCTTACACGCAAGTCGAGAAGAGGTAAGAGATAGCCCAGCCATTATACTTTTACAGCTAAAAGCATTTATAGATAAGCATAGATCAGCTCAATGTTGAATACTATAGTCCAGAGTTAACATCCATTCGATCAGTCAAAACTCAGGAATCAAGCTTGCCTTTGGGTAGTGGCAAACATATTCATCAAGGCAAGGAGGTTATTGTTGTTAAGAAACACGCCTACAAAGGGTATTATGGAACTATCAAGGATGTCCTTCATAATGAAATTGCTCGCATCGAGCTGGCTGCAAATGTGAAGACGGTTGACCTTCCTTTGAAAAATTTAGCGCTATTGTATGTTGTTCTCTCTGTTGTTATTATTTTGCTCACTCCCTTATAGGTCTCATCATCGATATATACTCAAAGTTATCACAGGAGAAACTTCTTTAGATAGACAGGCCATTGAGCTCAGCAACATAACGAAGACTGATGAGTTGTCAGCACCAAGGGCATCAACGCCTATACCCCAGGACAGACCTCTAGATGCAACAGATTCAACCTGGGTTCCTGACTCCTCTGACACGCCTATCACAAACTCGAATGATCTGCTGGTTGAAGCTTTGGCCTATGTTGAAAAAACTGTGATGCTTGGAGGCTCCCAGGTCTCCCATCCTTCAAGGCCATTCAGACGCCAGTTGGTTTTATCATGGGAAGCTTTGAGACAGGTTCCGGGAGTTCATTGGTTGATGCACCCTGCACTACAAGGCCTCCGACTCAAGCTCTATGATATCAAGGACAACAACAAAGTCCTCCTTGAATATAAAGGTTTTGACACCAGCGGCGTAGTTGTCCACAAGCGGCTTGAGACCCGGGTCATTGTCCCTGCAGCTCGCATTTGCCCTGTTTACCCCTCCCAGGTTTCTCAGCTTGTAACTCCAATGGACGGCGACGATGTGGGTGAGATCTTTCGAGTTCTAAGTGTTGACTCTGGGGTATGCAAATTACGCAACATTGACAAATCATTGTCCAAAAAAAATAGAGAAAAAACAATTGTTACTGTGCTTCTTATCGAGGTAGCTCCAGCCCTTTAGAGTGGGTAGATTATAGCATTACAATGTCAGATAAAATGTTTCTTCAAAAAATCATTGCTCATCCACATTGCATAGGTGGAGGTATAGACGACGATCATTGACATTGACAGGACGCAAATTAAACTTTTTGGTGCAAGATGACAGCGAAGCCACTGATGAGCTCCGAACCCATATCCCTCCGAATTTCGCATTTTCGGTATTTTACCATTCCTCCTTCATTCCCCGACTGCACGGTGCCTGCCCTATTCGTTTATTTTGTTTATTTTTCATTCTATTTTCGATTCCTTGAAACGCTTCGGCGCTAGTTCTCTTAAATCCTTTCATTTTCTTTTCTTTTCGTTCATATTACCTTTTTAGTTTACCTGTGTAGCACCACTGCACCTCATGTACTTTATTTACTGTACACTATTTCCACCACAGAATAGACAAGTTTTCCCCTCAGTTTCGCTCCAGTTCGTCGCCTTCGTCCCTCGTCGTCTTTGTATTTCGCATTTTGTGTCGTTTTCGTTCGTATTTCGTCGTTCCGCGTGCATTCGGCACCACCCTTCCTCTCGTTTTCCCACATTTTCCCTTAGCACTCGCAGACCCCACGACCTTGCAACGTCGCGCTTACTCACCCATCATCACACTATCCTCATCCTCACATCATCTCACACATTATATTATATTTCATATCTAGACTTACCGTAACGCGCACATCAAATTTGGAGCCCACCGCGAGGGGTCTGTTTGAAGTGTTCACACGTTCATTAGCACCATCATCTCGTAACTCATTTTCACGCCAATCCGTTATTCGCTCCACAGTACTACCGTCACCTTCGTTATATCATCATGTCCACCATCGTCCGTTTACCAATTCGAGGCTCCAAGAATGCCCCCATCTTCACTCACGCGCATATCCGAGAAATTCACCGCTATTTCGAGACCGTCGAACTTTTACTCAAGCAAGCACAGATCATCAGCGCACGTGAATGGATCGACGCCATCGTATTCTACGCAGACTTCGAGGTCTCCGATTTCTGGCAGTCGCTCCCTCAGTTCTCAGCTCACCCTTCCGATTACGCAGCTTTCAAGGACACCGTTCTCGCGCTCTACCCCGAAGCCGATTCGACTCAGAATAAGTTCACGATCGCCGACCTCCAGCAGCTTATTTTTGAGACTTATCACACCGGAATTCACAACATCGACTCGTTAGGACAGTACTATCGTCGTTTCCTTCACATTTCCAACTTCCTTATTTCGAAATCTCGCCTCTCAGACATCGATACTCATCGCCTCTTCGTTACCGGCTTTCCAGACGAGCTCCAGGCGAAGATTTTGGCTCGTTTACAGTTGAAGTTTCCTGATTCTCATTATGACGATGCCTGGCCCGTTGATCGTGTTTACGATGCAGCTTGTTTTATTCTTCGAGGTTCAGTCAATTCCGTTCCTTCGTCATCAGCATCATCAGCATTACATCATCATCCTCGTCCCGTTCCTTCATCTCAGCCTTCGTCTTCATTGGGAATCGCCCCATTGAATGATATCACGACACTCCTCTCAGCGCTCACACAGGAACTCACAAAATCGATTCATGAAGTCATCCAGCAGTCACGGCACCAAGCTCATTCGAAATCGGCAGCCAGTTCACGCAGATCATGTCATTTTTGCGGCAGTTTCAGTCACTTCATTGGAAAATGCTACACAGTCATCGATTACATTCGAAGCGGAAAGTGTCAGCGCAATCACTATGGTAAAGTCGTCCTCCCATCCGGCGCCTTTGTCCCTTCGAGCATCCCTGGTACGATTCTCAAGGAGAAATTCGACGAGTATCATCGCCTCAATCCGAATCAGGTCGCCGCACCCCAGTTCATTCACGCTATCGTTCCAGGTCGCTGTCGTTCGTCTCCCACATTCAACGACTCGTTTTCGATCGATGCTCGTATCGCTGTGTTAGAAGCCGAGCTCGTTAAGCTCCGTGGCACTCAGACATCGTCTCACAAGCCCCAGGTCCTTCCTTCATCATGTCCCTCGTCTTCGTCGCCTTCTTCCATTCAAGCGCACCCATTTCATTCGAATTCCGACTCACCTTCGTCGCTCACAACATCGCTGCCCTCTCAGATCGTCTCAGCATCGAACCACAGCTCAGCTCATTCGTCCCAGGCCTTTACCTCGTCTCCTCAGTGTGTTCCAGCATCCAGCCACACTCGTCTCGTTGCAACATTCAGTCTTGAGAAGTCAGAGGGCAAGCCAATCGTCGCCACAGCACCTGCATCCGATCCGGTTTCATTAGCGTCACTCAGTGCAGCTCTGTCAATCGAAGATCAGCCTGTACATGGTCAAGTAGATCCCACACTCGTCACCACTGCTTTGTCGTCATCGCTCCCTTCCACTGCGCCGTTCCCATCGAGTTTTATCAATTCTAATTCGTCTGTTGATCGTCCTGGTTTGTTACCACCCCCAGAACTTCATTTACCATTTTTTAGTTTCATTCAGTCATCTCATATTTCGACCTTTTCGCCATTCGTGGTTTTACAGTTACTATTCGTTCTGAGTAGTATCCATACTTCGTTCTCACATATCTTCAATTTTCTTGCTTTTATTTTCGTTTTCCTATCATTTTATATTCGATTCATATTCGCTTTTTGTTCACAATTATTCGTCTTCATCGCCCCTTTGATCATTGTATCCGTTTCCGGCTTGATATTGCGCTCATATTTACAGGAACTTTATTATCTTTCTCTTCCACAACGTCCATCTTCGCTCCTGCGTTCGCTCCTTCACCGACTTCGAACGCTTTTCCATAGAGTTTCATCCCCACTCGCTCCTATTCACCATCGTCCAGATCAAGCATCGCACAACAACGTCGTTTTGATTCGAAACATGCGCCCTGCCAGGTCCGATATCGTTCCAGCAAAGCAGGTCATCATCACGAAGCCAAACCATTCCATTCAGTCCCATCGCATTTCGTCGCATCGTTCCAGTACTAGCTTCGCAATTCGGCCTCATGCGGGTTCAGTATCAACGAAACCACGCACCCACGTTCGAATTAGACGATTTTCGTGAGGCATTTGAAGCTTTAGGAGCATTGGTTCAGAAGAATTCGAGGAGTAGTGACCGAGGACAGTCAGATTTTCAGCAAGAGGGGAATACACGGTTAAGTCCCCAATTTTTCGATTTTATTTCATTACTTTTGCCTATTTTCTCGTTCACACTACCTTCGTCGTTCCGACCCCCTTTCGCCTTCAAGTTTCGCCTTCACTTTCGTCATTCGTTCCCGTTTTATCGCGACTCGTTTCAGCGCATCGTTAGCCCAGTGATGATTTACTGAGGGCTCACCGCTTTCTTCATTTTATTAAGCGCGTTCGAGGCCCACCTAATGCGTGTATTATTCATGTTTAGTATATTTTCTCTCGTTTTCATCCGTTGGCATCCCCGTTTACCATTTTCATCCCCAATCCGGCGCCTTTTCATTCGAAATTCGTTCATTACTTCGTTTTTCGTTACCCATTGGCGCTCCATCTCAGCACTTCATCATTTTATTCACTTCGTAGTATACTCTCTTCACCCGTTTTCGTCGTATTTCGTTCGCTTTCATCCCCGTTCCGCTTCCGTTTCGCATTTCAGGTAGCTTCGAGGTCCTCGGGTGACTGGGGACAGTCACATTCTCAGCAAGAGGGGAATATGATGAGCTCCGAACCCATATCCCTCCGAATTTCGCATTTTCGGTATTTTACCATTCCTCCTTCATTCCCCGACTGCACGGTGCCTGCCCTATTCGTTTATTTTGTTTATTTTTCATTCTATTTTCGATTCCTTGAAACGCTTCGGCGCTAGTTCTCTTAAATCCTTTCATTTTCTTTTCTTTTCGTTCATATTACCTTTTTAGTTTACCTGTGTAGCACCACTGCACCTCATGTACTTTATTTACTGTACACTATTTCCACCACAGAATAGACAAGTTTTCCCCTCAGTTTCGCTCCAGTTCGTCGCCTTCGTCCCTCGTCGTCTTTGTATTTCGCATTTTGTGTCGTTTTCGTTCGTATTTCGTCGTTCCGCGTGCATTCGGCACCACCCTTCCTCTCGTTTTCCCACATTTTCCCTTAGCACTCGCAGACCCCACGACCTTGCAACGTCGCGCTTACTCACCCATCATCACACTATCCTCATCCTCACATCATCTCACACATTATATTATATTTCATATCTAGACTTACCGTAACGCGCACATCACCACTTTATTACCATGGCCCCGACTAGTATATAGCTCATCAAAAATACTCTTTTACGACTATCCCCCTCTCCCCTCTCTGTGGATGTGATACCCCCCAATGAGTTCTCTGCCTTCACCGTGCCAACTATGCAGGGAAAATTGCCAGTACTTTGTTCAGTGCTTTGGAGAAGTATGTTCAGTTTTGAATTGTTTTTTCTCCGATGAAGCCTGACTTTTGAAAACAAAGGAAACCACATGTCAATGTGGTCATTCGCGGGCACAGCACATATTCTACCCTCCTCGTGGGGCAAATGCTGATGGAACCTGCCAGGTGTTCCAGGCACAAGATGGTGGGCTGAGGGTGTGTTTTTATTTATTTTGCGTCTTCTAATAGCCAGTTCTAACCAATACAAAGCCAATGTCATTCACTGAAGCTTGCACCAACTGCCGAAGGGGTTATGGAAACCACTCAATGTATGTATCTTAGACCAACGGAGAGAAAAAAAAAAAGCTTATGCCGAATTTTCAGTTACCCCACTTCAAGTTCAACTCAGCCACCCCCATCCACTCAAGTCCCACCTCTGTCAACCCAGATGCCCCCGTCCACACAGGTCCCGCCTCCTTCAAACCAGATGCCTCTGCCCTCTCAAGCCTTCCCGTTTCCCGCTTCGCAAGCGACACCTTCAAGTTTTCTCTTGCCTGCCCAGGCGACACCGTTTCGACCAAACATGAATGTAAGACTACTTGGCCCATAAGTTTGATTCTATCCAATGACATTTTGTCAGGCATTTCTCCTTCACAATGCTTCTTCACAACGACGCACCGGCACACGCACCCCACGAACTGGTGCCACACAACCCATGGCAAACAATTTAAACTCTATCATCCCCTATACCTCTAGCACAAGCAGTACCACAAGTACCACTGGAGTCTCTAGAGCCGGGGGAGGACATCCACGAGCCTCAGTTCCAGCTCAATTCGGGGTTCCAAGGCACTCCGCAACCACCTCATCATCGACATCCAACAACAACGCCTTGGGATCAAACACCTCAGATGGGGTCTCATCATTCTTCCCCATCCGTTACAGGACCCCTGGCGTTCACAAACACTGGGTACTCAACTGCGGCATATACTGAAATATCTGATGAACAACTTGATCAGGTCGTCGGAGGGATCCTTGTAAATTATTCAAACCTTGGACGTCGGCTGCTTATGGGCCATCTGAACTCGCTTGGAATTTGTGTTTCTCGAGAGCGTGTAGTCGCTTCTAGAATGAGAGTCAAAGGCCCACCCAACCTTGCTTTTGGTTCTAGGCGCATTCAACGTCGCGTCTACAATGTCAGGGGATACAATTCCTTGTGTCACCATGATGGGCAACATGGTAAGCACACAAGTCATGGTTTTACTGAGAACAGCAACTATAATTGAAATTCCAACAGGTTTGATTCGGTGGAAAATAGTGATACATGGGTTTATTGATGGGTACTCTCGTTTCGTCACTGGAATTCGAGCTCATAGCAACAATCGAGCTGAAACAGTCCTCCGACTATTCGAGGACATTGTGCAAGAGCATGGACTGCCTAGCAGGGTCCGGGGTGATCATGGGGGGGAAAACATCCTTGTAGCCGACTATATGGAGGAAACCCGAGGTGCTGGAAGGGGCTCTTACATATTTGGCTGGTTTGTTGTCGTGTTTATGCTTGGACCACATTGCTCAACTAATCTCATTTCATTTAGAAGTGTTCACAATATTCGAATCGAACGACTATGGGTGGATGTGACCAATGGCGTCAGTCGGAAATGGAAGGACTTTTTCAAAGATCTGGAGCTTACAGCAGGACTACAGCCCGACCTCTCTGCTCATATCTGGCTCCTTCATGTTCTTTTCCTTAATTCTATCAACAATGACCTGACAGGCTGGAAAGATGGGTGGAATAACCATAAGATACCCATCCCAGGAGTTGGCACTCGGAGTCCAGCTGACCTCCAATGGTTTAGCATGATAGAGCAGGGACTTCACGGCTTTAGGGGCCAAGAAGCGTCTCATTTGGATGTCTCCCTGAACGCAGAAGAGATAGAGGAGTATGGAATTGATTGGCATGACCTTGAGAACCCATTGCTTCTCAACCATCACCTATTGACCAATCCAGCAGACATTCCAGAGAACAACCCATTTCAGAACCATCGACCAGCTTCATTCAGCATTGTGACTGTTGAGGAAGAACGATGCCCCTTTACGGATAGGCAGCTGGAGGAGTTTATGCGACAATTTCTTTCAATACCCGAGAACATTTGTAATTCTTTTCATATGGAGGATAGAAAGGTTCTGTGGATCCTTACCCTAGATATTTGTGCAAGCATATAGCGTAGCATCTATGCAGTTGAGAAGTAATGGTATGAAGTCATTTTGCTTCCAGGCACTTTAGCGCCGGGCCTGGGAATGATTCAATCACGAGCTTCGACTCGTTGTCTCCCTTTTAATTAAAAATGTCGAGTGAACTCACACTTAGGCTACACAATCAACTTCCTTCTCAGTTCCGGTACGTCATTGTCCCTTCACCCATTGATTCCAACTAACATTTTCATTACATTAGCTTACACCATGGAGGATAATCACACACTGCGCCTGACTATAAACCAAGACAACCAGGAAACAGGAGCTGGACATCGTTTCACAGTGTGAGTGATGCAAGTTGACTGGTAAAATTCCCCATTTAACCCTCTGTTTAGACAACCGACAAGGAGTGTTTACAATCCGGAGATAGAAAAAATGTGGACTGCAGTTCAGGTTTGGGCATGTCACTGTCACCAGCTAGAATCTGGAGACTCAGACTGCGAGGACTCTGTGAAACTTGGACCAAAGGTAGCTTCACAGTTGAATAGCGAGCCTTCAAGTGGTAGTTAAACACGCTCAGGGCTGCCGATAGGGGTAATATCCATTAACACTGCGGGCTTCTTGAGACGAATCATTCTCTTTTTGCGTTGAGAGTCACATCGCTGTCACCAGTATCAAAATTTTAGAGGCAACTCTGCACCTTTGCTTTTCTCCTTCAAGCTACAATGTCTGAAGACCATTCCCAAAACTCTCTCCCTTTGAGTGAAGAATTGCCCAATGTTTCCAACCAAGAAGTTGAAGTGCTGGTGGTAGAGAACAATGTGAGGCATGATTATCAATGCGATATCTCTGGGCCTCTAAATATTGCTTTTTTCTTTCTTTCAGAACCATGTTGTAAACAACAACCTCTCTGCTTTCGAAGGTGCAGCGCTGGTTTCCACCAGCGCAGGTACATGTTCAATAATGTCTATGCACAGGTATTGTTTGATTTAAAAATAATTTGTAGTTACCAACAGAAATGTGCCCGTTGCAGCTGAAGATGCAACAACAATGACCATGCGCTCAACTAGAGGAGGCATCCCTATCCATGGGGTCGAAACATCTCGGAGCCCCTCATTTGTTCCACTACAAGCGCCCATGGTGTTCAATGGCGAAAGTGGCAATGTCAATTCTTTTCTCGCGGTGTGCTATACCTACTTCAGCGCCAACCCAGAACATTTTCCTACCGATATGGCTAAAATCTACTTTGCCTTATCCTATATGACGCAGGGTATCACGAACAACTGGAGGATCTGTCAGGTGTTCAATATCAAGAACGGAAGGGAGTGTTACAGCTCCTGGACGGTTTTTGAAGATCACTTTCGAAGGTCTTTTGGCGCTCCTGCCTTACAGGGTTCTGCAATTGGCGCTATGGAAATCATTTCCTCTGTCCAGCAAGGAGGGCGACCCATCTACCAATTTTTTATCGAGCTCGAAATGGCAGCCTTCCAAACTGGCTTCGACGAGGATAATCTCCTTGTTTTTTGTGATCAAGCAGTTGACGCTCATATTCGTCACTGCATCACAGCTAGGGGACGGCCCAGCACTTATCGAGGATACAAGGAGTTAGCGTTGGAGATTGACCAAGCCTTCAGGGCCTGAGAAGCAATTCAATTAGCGTTGGCATTGTAAGTCGCCGGCAAGGCCCTTGACATGGTGTTCTTGCTCACTAACTAATCTATTACATTTTAGATTTCGAACTGTAGACTTCTCGTGTATTCTTAAACAAACAATATAAAACTTGTCCTTGTAATATTAGAGATGCCAAAATCGAAGGACTAACTGTGAACACAGAAATATCTGAAGAAATATGTATTTCGGGAAAACTGTCCTATCTGGGGGAAACTGCGTCTCGGGAAAAACTGTGTATCTCAGGAAAAACCGTGTACTGTATCCTTTTAAATTATTCGGCGGTCCCCTGTCCCACTCCCCCATGATTATGCCGAATACGGACACCTGTCCCGTGTCCCAGGCCTCCTGGCCAGGTGGGACACTGTGAGAAAAAAAAGGGGCTAAAATTGATGAAAAATCGCTTCATAATGTCTGAATTGTTTGAATATAATGAATTAAGTATGATAGAGGTATTTAAAACAGTAGAAACCACTATCTAGTGTTTGCAATGACATTGAGCCGAGAGTGTGGCAACTCATGCTGAAGGGAGAGTGGTATTTTTTGAAGAGTCATGGTATATTATTATGATAAAAATGTGAAGAGCTGGAATGCAGGTGGTTTAATGTAAAAAAACTTATGGTTCAAAGTTGCAAAACATATTTTCACGCCATAATTTGTTGGACCGAACAGGACTCACCGCCACTTAAGGGCACGCCGTTTACAGACTTACAGACATTGGCAGATAATGACATCAAAGCTTACATTTTAATATAGTTGTCTGATTACTTATCTCAATGTTAAAACCATGTTCGCCTCCCAGCTGGACCTGGCACCAGCCTTGTCCATAGGATGAACCACCCTGAGGTTGACCATTAAGCAGCCCCTGACCTCCTGCCGAACTTTACCATTTGTCCCATGTCCCACCCCAGGTTGATGGGTGACACAATTCGGCATCGGTGTCCCGTGTCCCACCCCCTGCCGAATAATTTAAAAGGATACAGTATCTCGGGAAAAACTCTATGATCTCATGAAATGCCATTTTGGGAAAATATCTCTACGGAAAGCCTGTGTTTTTGAGGAAATTGAGTTTTTACATTTTTGTCCAATGGGGCCCTTCATAAAAAAAGAGGGAGCAAAAACCAGAACGCATACTCAAAACCACCCTGAATCTCACCTGCGCTCTCACTTCTACCTCTCCTCCCTGCTCACTCGTGGATTCTTTAGACTCGTCACTCCCTGATTCCGACCCCGAACCCGAGTAAAAGTCAGAGTCGGATTCCTCTGATGCAGGATCAGAGAGCGAGTTGGGATTCCAATCTATGCAACACAAGAATAACGAGGATGAGTGAGGATGAATGAACGGTGTACAGTGTAATGAGACAGAACTTACTGATGATATCGTTGTCTGACTCCATCATAATACCCTTTGCCAGGTTAAGTAAAAGTCTAGAGCATGAAATAAATAAAATTAGTCGTCTTGTCGTGTAGTGGTGGTGGACGTCAAGGAAGAAGAAGCCATCAATTCCAACTGGAGTAGACAGGCGACAGTCACTCATTCATCGCAAGCCTCAGTCATGTCTATGCTCCCCCCATGATCGTGATTATATTCTTGTAGCTGAACCTCATAGAATGTTGACTATTTTGTATATCTATGTGAAGCATAGAGGGTTAGGGGGAATTATTGTCCACCGCATAATGACGTATGTAGCTATTTTTAGGCTCCTTCCTCTTCCTCGTCTCCCCTATTTTCTCGTTCTTTCTCTCTTTCTCCCCTTCCCCCCTTTCTATCTCGATTCAAACAGAATCAAGATCTTAACTAATCTAAGTATCCAACCCCCCTATGAAACAAAAGAGCCATTCTTCACCACCTTTCTTCAAATCCACGCCTGGCAATACGTCCAGCCGCGCGGTTCAAGTTGTCCGCCTTCAAAGTGCGCGTTTATACAGTTCTACGCGCAAAGAGAGAGGACGTGTGTTGGGGATGATGTATTTATTTCAACGGGAATAGGTGCGTCGCTTTATACTGGTTGTATATTGTGACGTGAGTGCTGAATGAATGAATGAATGAATGAATACATGGTTAATAATCCACGATAATGATGAACAAGTTCATCACCTCATTGAATCGCATTTTACACCTCTCCACGTCCACAATCTATCAAGCGCGTGTACTCATCCCTCTTCATCACCTTTCTTCTCCTCTTCCCCCATATCTCATTATCCCTTTCTCCTCACCCTACCGCAAGCCGACGAGAAGAAGTCGATGTTAGAGACAAGGGAATAGGCAGCGAGAGAAAGGCGAACCGGAAAGGGACGAGGAGAGACGATATACAATCTCAACCCCCGCCACATCTCCCTGCATCGCCACAGCTACGAAGAACGTATTCTGGAGCTACACAAATGGAGTCGAGAGGGGAGAGGTATGTTGGAAGGGGCGAGGGCGGGGAGGGATGGGCTTCGATTCGAATCATCGTACCTTGGAGGATCTGACGAGATGAATACTGACATTTACGACGACATCAATCCCCGAATCTCCGACACAACAAGCAGCACCGAAATCGAAGAGAGTAGGGAGCAAGAGGCGACTTCATCCACATTGAACAGTCCCGCGCACTCGGTCGGTTGAGAACTGGGAGAAGTTGGTGGATGGTGTGAGGTTGTTGCGAGGTCTTCGTCCTTCCCCTCTCCCTCTTTGTCTTCTTCCTCTTCGGGCTCAGTGTCTTCCTCTGTGCTGGGTAAGGAGGTTGAGGTTAAGGGGCAAGGCGAACAGAGGGGGGAGACACTACGAGATGTAGTGCTGAGAGGGTTATATCGGGGCTGCTGGAACTTGAATGGAGACCTTGGCGTTGATTTTGGGTTTTTATATTTCGTGATGGGGTATCTGGGCGTTATCAATGGATTTTCAATTAAAGATTATTTATATCATCGTCCAATCAGCATGAAGGCTAATCACAAGAACCCCACGAGGCCGACTCATGCACGTCAGACAAAAGCAGCCCTATTCGGTGTGCTGTGCTTTTTTCTCGCTCATCCATCCATCTCGACTTCATCTCACCAGCACTTCCCTTCGCACTTGCCACCCTCTGCTTCATTCCAATGTCCACGATCTCTGATTTTGCAACCAAGCTCAAGCACATCAAGGTTCATGGAGCTATATCGGTAGAAAGGGTATCTAATTTCGGGACAGTCGGTTTTGTATTTGTGTAAATGCACATTAATCCTACATATGGCGAGATGGCGACTTATATCTGTACACATAGACTACTTGGTCCGACTGGGTCAGGGAAGAGTAGTGTGAGTTGTATCACGATCGCCATTTTTGGTCAACTTCAATATCTTCTGGGTAGTTCATAGAAGCAGTCGCATCGGACCCCTCACTCGGTCTCTCCAGTGATAAGCTGGAGGGGTTCACACAATCTGTATCAATATATCGAATTATAAATGCAGTCACGTCATTGGGGTATCCCATTCACTTAGTGGACGTGCCCGGCTTCGCTGATACCAAGATATCAGCAATGAGCATAGTTTCCATGTTAAAAGATATGCTTCAAACAAATCCGTAATTTCCATTTGTCTCTCATTTCAGAGGCACTTGCTGACTTCAATACTAGAAATTTATATGGGTTCCGCATTCTGTATCACACTCCTATCAATAACCCTCGTTTGCCCGGAAGCCAAAGACAGGTTCTGCAGACTTTTGAGGCATTGACAGGGCCCCAGTCAGCAGGGAACATCACTGTTGTTTCCACGATGTGGGACTCAATTTGGAATGAAAACACAAGGAGACGTGCAGAAGGAAACTTTAGCCAGCTTCGAGATGAGATCTGGAAGGTATGTCATTCTCAGGATATTCTCCGAATATTAACCTTACTATACCCCCATGATACTCATTAGAATTACATTACTGAAGGAGCTGACATTGTCAAGTTTCACAACACTCAGGAGTCAGCTCTTACTATTTTAGATGATGCTTATCAATATGGTATCTGGGATGGTCCACTCAACATCCAGAACTCTATTCATCTTCCCCTCCGAGAAACATCACTTGGATCACACATCTACAATGACCTCCAAACACGGATCAGCAACCTTCAAGTACAGCAAGCCAACATTCAGTTGGAGCTGCAGATGGCGACAGAGCTATCAGATGAAAAACTCAGGGCCATTTTGATTGCACAACTTGCAGAGGTGCAGATACTATTCACCAAGTTTGAGGAAGAGTTGCATAAGTTTGGATCACCACCTGATCCCCCTGTCATCCTGGAACCTGTACCACCAACTGAAAATTCTGCTGCCCCAATGCCTGGCCCTCTTACAGCCCCAGGATCTACCACATCAACCCCAGAACCACTTGCATTGGCACCTGGGGTGGTCACTCCAGCTGTGTCAGAACTGGTCACCTCGACACCAGATTCCAAATCACCAAAGGGTGGAATATTTACGAGGGCAACCAACAGAGTGAAAGGGTGGGGAAACAAGCTTTCGAAGCACAGAGTTTCCGACTAAGTCACTATCACCGGTCAGTCTCTCTCTATCAGGTGTTTCAGTGATGGCATTGATTCAAGTTTGAATTTTTCAAGATTAATAGATTAATCATGTAATACACTTGTATCTATTCATTACGAAGATAACATATTCATGACATTGTCGGTTTTGAGTACATGTTGGAGACCAACGTATTATGGGAGTCATTTGCAATTTTATTATTGCCGAACGCTGGTTTGTGAAAAGGATCATATGCAAAATTATGAATCCATTCCTTCAACCACAAAACTATCACCTGTCCCCGAATCAATGCTTTCCAAGGCGCCTGGTAAATTGAGTCTAGTGAAGGGCGCTTTACGCCTGGGCAATGCAAGATGTGTGCGATGCATACCTGAGGTCCCTGCTCCTGAAGGCTTAGTGCTTCCAGGGTCATAAGTCGAATCCTCGTCGTCAGAAAGCCTGGGGTATCTGCGTCCAAGCAGGAATGACCAAGGCTGGCGAACCCACTCTAACATACAGCTCTCTTTCCTCTGGGATCTCATCCAAAACCCAACGAAAATTAAGGCGTTTGAGAGAAGGCAGTGGAATTAAAAAAAAGCAATAATCATAGACTCCAGATAGCGAGTAAGAGTGATAGTCATCAAGACAGCCACTTGCGATACAACCCGACGGTACAGCACCAGTAAAAAATGAAAATACAAGACAAATTAAATGCCGTATCCCTTGCAAAATGGTCACCCTAAGTTCCCCCATTAGTTCACACTCCACCTCCCTCACCCCACCGTTTGCAGTATTTGCTCAGGAATGCCATCCCTTGTGGTGCCTGCTGTGAGATTGACGCTGCATGGCCCTCCCTATGGAGGCTATGGCAAGCCAGCGGCAGATTAATGGGTCGTCGGGGTAGTAGTCATAGGCGTGGAGGAGGTAGACTGGATTATAAATTGAGTCAAGTCAGTGATAACGGAGAATTGAGACAGCGGAGGTTACTCACACATAGCACTTTGATAATTCTTCGCAGCGATATAAACTTGCACATCATCGCAACGATCGCGGGAGTCTCTTTCATCAGAATGCTGGGTGCACCATCCACACCCGCCGTCGCTGTCGCACCACTCCCTCTGTCGTTGGCTCAGGTGTCTCACCATCCTCTTCCTCATCCCATCTTCAATCTTGTGATTCCACACAGCACCTGACGTCCCGCAGTCGCCGCATACCGCCCATTCCACCTCAAAGCCCCAGGGTTCTTCACATTAGTATCCGAAAGCTTCATCTCCCTAACCAAATGCGTCTGCGATGTCGACGTGATAAAGCTATCTGTTATCTGTGAGTTTACGACCGCTTGCCAGAGAGGCAAAGAGGATCCTAAGAGGCTCGTTGAATTGATGTGTTGTGATGAGTTTGCGGGTTTGTTTGACGACGACATCGGGTCTCTCAGCGAGGATGCTGCATGCCGTGGGTTGCATGAGCGAGAGAGAAGACGATAAAAGAGGAAATGGACGTACATACCGATCAACGCAATGCGAATTGAATTGTGCTGGTCTTGTGGTTGGCATGTGTTTGCTACCATGATATGCCGCAGAATCTCTTCAGCGACATTACGTTGGCCTCGTTTCGTCAGGATGAACTAGTACTCTGTAAGAATGTGTCAGTATGGGTATGAGATGGGAAAAGAATGCGAAAAAAGAGAATCAGGACCACCAACGTACCTGCCTGCATAAACAGCCTCGTCCAATGACATCAAACAAAACACCTCTGAATACCGCTACACCTGCCGATTTGGTATTCGTGAGGCGAGGAAGGCTGGTTCTGTATAAGTGGGTATTTTGGTTAGTACATAATTTAAATTTCTGGTGTAATATTCGTGTAAACGTAGGAGCAGGGGGAGAGGCACGAAGAGGAAGAAGAGGGGGGAAAGGAGGCAAAAGAGAAAAAAGTACGCAACATACCAATATCAAGTTGTAACCGATCCACATCCCACCCTCATCGCTTGTATCTCAACGCGTCTTGAAATCCGACTTTGGGGAAAATGTCACTGTTCATATCTTTTAGCTGGTTATGAGCAACGCTTTTTTGAAAAGGCAAAGAGCTGAACCGACAACTAACCCGGCTCGTTAAAAACAAATTCTGCATCTCTCTAAACATCTCAATCAACGTCTCAGCTTCCATCGTTCGCTCCCTCATTTCTCCTCTCCTCTCTCCTCCTTCCTTATCCTCCCCATCAATGACCCTCAACATCCTCTCCCAAACCTCACAGCACCAGCACCATCCCCTCACAACCTCCCGCTCCTTCTCCTTCAACGCCCTCAACTGCGCCGGATTCAACCTCAGTTTCGTCCTGCGCTCCTGATTTGGCTTTAGACGTGTTCAGGAATTTATCTTTGGCGAAGAGGGAGGTGGTGGTTGGGTCTTTGGTAGTTGAGGGGGTGGGGGTACCTGAGGGACCGGTCGGACCTGTTTTGCGCTTCTTGCGGGAATCGATGACTAGCGGATGAAAGGAGGGTTAAATACAGAAAGAACAAGAGGTGAGAGGGAAAAGGCGAATGTACCTTCACATGTCTAACTTCAATGCCCTCTTTGTCTCTCCCAGTATCTCGTATATCGCCGCCAATTTGATTTTAACACTGTTGTTGGTCAGGTCTGCCATGCATACTGCATACTGGGTTGGATAAGCGGTGTGAATGGAGGAAGGAAGAGAGGGAGGAAGGGAGAAACTGTACGGGACAACATGAAGTGCCCTACATGAAACCAAATCCAGTTCGAAAGAAAGTAAGAAAGCCATACACAAGGTGTCATTGGTAGTTGTTGCTAGCAGGGCGCGTTGGATGTAAAGTATTTAGACAAGGAGCCCATAAGGCCGAAATTTGCTAAACAGAAGATTGCACCAACACACGAGTGTTTTCATGAAGGAAATACAACTCCGCTTAAAACCTTCCCAGAGATACCCTCCATCATGCGTCATGAAATACAACCCCAGAAGAAGAAAAATGACGAAAACCCAGAGACAGGGAATAGCGTCGTTCAAAGCAACACGTAGAAGCAAGGTAACTCAATCAACAGATAACAACCCCCATGCAAGTGCAAGGGTGAACAAAACGCAGCAACAGAGGCCACCAAAAAAGCCCAATCTTCCAATGATAATAATAGTAATCACAACGCAGCACTCACCATGCTCATAAACATCCGTCGCATCCGCCAATTCGCCAATATTCTTCATACACGCCGCTGTTTGCAGCAGCAGCACATACAACTACTCGTCTGGTAGTTTTATCAGTTTAGGCTTCTTTCAAGAATAACAAATAACGGAAATGGGGATGAGAGACAGAAGTGGGTGAGGAGGAAAGGAGAGGATGACAGAAAAGAGAACAAAAGAAAAGAGATGAGAGAACCGAAAGTAAAGCGTCAAGGACGAGTGGGGAGGTGACATGATGAAATGACTAGGAGGAGGGAGAGGAGAGACAAGAAGGGAAGGGGAAACGGAGGAAAGAACAGGTAAGAAAACAACACGTTGAAAAGCAAAGCAAAGTTCAGTCGAGAGTGCAGGAAACCGAATGACAACAACAAAAAAAAATAAAACTCTCAACTCACCGCAACATCTCCCCCCAAAAGCTCGTATATCACCTTCACACCCCCATGCATTTCTTTCCCATAATACACATCCGCATCTCAATGAATAAGGCCGAATAGTCCAACACATCTGACGCGAGGATGAACGAGGAGTGATACTAGGTGCGGTGCATTAGTTAATGTCACTTTTTAAGAAAGAAAATTGAGAGAAGAAAAAAAAGAGAAAAGGGAAAGGAACGAAGGCTAAGACTAACCCTTCAAGGAAGAGAAAAGAGAGAGAAAAGAGAAACGCCCAAGATATGCAAAATCACCCTCCATCCTGCCCTCTCACGTCCACTTCTCCTTCCTCCTTGCTCTCCGTGTTTCAGACTCACCCCTCTCATCACTTCCTGATTACAGTTCAGAGCCAGATTCAAATGCCTCGGATGCAGAAACAGAGAGCGACTTGGGGTTCCTAATCTATGCAGATGAAAAAATAAATGATGAGTGCACAGTGTAAAGCGTGATGAGGAGAAAGCGTACCGACGATATCGTCGTCTAGATTCATCATAATAATTATTTTCGCTGTTTACATTCCAGTCAGAGCACCAAATAAACAGAATTAGTCGTCGCGGTGGTGGTGGTGGTGGTGGACGTCGAGGAAGAAGCAAAGAAGAAGACAAGAATGAGATCTAGAGAGACCAAGCATAATTCGGTGGCAAGGCATGTTCCGCTGATGGCATCACCGCTGATGGACAGCCACTTATTCCTCTCCAGGTAATTAGTGTCTATGCTTGGCCATGATCATGACGCTTGTACACCATGGTGAGTCTTGCTTTGGTTCAAGCATAATACCGTCCATTGGACTCGACTGAGCTGTTGCATAGTGACAGACAAAGTCCTATCTTCACAAATCCAGTGTTCGACTGTAATCAAATTCTGAATGATGGGCTCTCATAGCACGAGTAGATCGGCCTCCAACAGGTCCTCGTAATCAACAACGTCATACAGTGTAGTTAGGCTCCTTGGGACAGCACTTTGACCTAAGCCATACAGCGTCCCTCCACTAAGAAATTTCCAAATAAAATTCATAATATCGTAATTTATGGTCTCAAGGGCTCGTATGTAGAATTTTATAATATTTTGTGCGATTTTGTGTCCAGGAGAGGGGAAATCGAGAAACAGATAAAATCGTCACATTCGGGTTCCTTGGGACGGTGTGACTCGGCCAAATCGAGCGGGTCAAAAAGTCACACCCTGTCAATCGAGCATACAAATACCTTCCTCCTGTGTAACGACGTCGCCCCGAATTTTCTTGCACATGCATTTTTTCGTCCTTTTGTCTCATTCAACCTCAAATATTATCTTAGAGTATGTGTGCATAAGGGGAATTTTTTAAAACCGATAAAATCCTAAAATTAAACAAATTTGTCCAGCAAAGGAAAAGCACATGTCCTAGATTTGGCCAAAACAGAACAGTAATTCATATCCTGTGTGTTTATTACGAACCTCATAATTTTAAAACTTTTTATACTAGTGTATGTAGAGTAGGTTTATACGTCTGCGAAGTTTCATGAAGAACCGTCAGGAATTGGGAGTGCCAGACCAATTTGTCCCAAGGAACATGCTTGTCCCAAGGAGCCTAACTACACTGTAATTGTGGTATCTCCCAAATCTACATATAAAAGTGACAAGTTCAGTAATACACGATTCATCTTGAAGCTTGAAATTCAAACTTGAATCAATACGATCACTGAAACACCTGATAGAAAGAGACCTACTAGTGATAGTGACTTAATCGGAAACTTTGTGCTTCGAAGGCTTGTTTCCCCACCCTCTCACTCTGTTGGTTGCCCTCGTAAATATTCCACCCTTTGGTGATTTGGAATCTGGTGTCAAGGTGACCGGTTCCGACCCAGCTGGGGTGACCACCCCATGCGCCAATGCAAGTGGTTCTGGGACTGGTTCAAGTGGTCCTGGGGTCGGAAAAGGGCCAGGTGTTGGGGCAGCAGGATTGTCAGTTGGTGGTATAGGTTTCAGGGTGGCAAGGCGATCAGATGGTGTTCCAAGCTCACGCAACTCTTCCTCGAACTTGGTGAATAGTGTTTGCACCTCCTCGAGTTGCGCAATCAGAATGGCTTTGAGTTCTTTGTCTGATTGCTCTGTCACCGTCTGGAGCTCCGATTGAATGCTGGCCTGCTGCAATTGAAGGTCGTGGATCCGTGCTTGGAGGTCATCACAGATATATGATGCAAATGGTGTTTCTCGAAGGGGAAGATCAATTGAGTCCTGGATTTTGAAATAAACCCCTCTGCCTCGATCGCAAGCACCATCTAAAATAGTAAGAGCTGATTCCTGAGTGTTGTGAAATTTGAAAATGTCAGCTCCTTCAGCAATGTAATTCTAATGGGTATCATGGGGGTATAGTAAGGTTAATATTCGGAGAATATCCTGAGAATGACATACCTTCCAGATCTCATCTCGAAGCTGGCTAAAGTTTCCTTTTGCACGTCTCCTTCCGCTTTCGTTCCAAATCGAGTCCCACATCGTAGAAACGACAGTGATGTTCCCTGCTGACTTGGTCCCTGTCAATGCCTCGAAAGTCCGCAGGACCCGTCTTTGGCTTCCGGGCAAACGTGGGTTATTGATAGGTGTGTGATACAGAATGCGGAAGGTCCATAAAGTTCTAGCAAATATTAAATTTAGCACGCAGTTCTACAGGAGAGACAACTGGAAATTACGGATTTGTTTGGATCATATCTTTTAGCATGGAAACTATGCTCATTGCCGATACTTTGCTATCTGCAAACCCGGGCACATCCACTAAATAAATGGGAGAATCATATACCCCGACGTTTATAATTCGATATATCGATACGGATTGTGTGAACCCCTCCAGCTTATCGCTGGACAGACCAAGTGAGGGGTTTGATGCCACTGCTTCTATGAACTACCCGTGGAGATGTATTGAAGTTGACTGAAAAATCGTGATAGGAGACAACTCACACTGCTCTTCCCTGACCCAGTCGGACCAAGTAGCCTATGTGTACGGATATAAGTTGCAATCTCTCTGTAGTATTAATGCGCATTTACACAAATACCAAATAAGTACCTTCGTTTATTCTGGGTCCAAAATTTGAGGCCCTTTCTACCGATACAGGTCCAAGAACCTCGATGTACTTGAGCCTCGTCGCAAAATCAGGGATCGTAGACATCAGAATGGAGCAGAGGGGGGCAAGTACTGAAGGCAGCGCTGGTGACTAAGAATCAAGATGGATGGGTGTGCGAGACAAAGCACAGCACACCGGGCGCGGCTACTTTTATCCGACATACATGAGTAGGCCTCATAGTTTCTAATGATTACTCCCTCATGCTGATCGGGCAATGATATAAATAACATTTAATTTAAACCCATTAATAACACGCATATACCTCATCACGAAATGCAAAAATCCAAGATCAATCCTTAAAGCTTAGATCTCCATTCAAGCTAAAGTGGCCTCGATAGAGGCTTCTCAGCGCTCCGCCTCCGAGCGCTTCCCACTCTATGTCCCTGTTTCTCTCCACATCCACATTCCCGCCCTCCTCCCCCAACGCAGAAGAGAACACGAAGGAAGACGAGGTGGAAGAATCACACTCACCAACCTCAAAAGCCCTCCTTACAGTATCCACCCATCTCCCCCAATTCTCCACACTCCGGGATCGGAGGGGCTGTTCGATGTGGATGAAGTCGCCTCGGGTGCCTCTGTAGTCTTCGATTTCGATGCTACGAGTCGTGTCGAAGTTGTCACTTCTGTCGTGGCTTCCGAGTTCTATTGATTCAGATGATTCAGGTGCTCTATCGATGCATACTCCCCCCCCCCCTCTCGACTCGACTTATGTAGCGCCCGACAATGTTCTTCGTAGCTGTTAGAATGCATGGAGATGTGGTGGGGGTTGAGATTGTATATCGTCCCTCCTCGTCGTTTGAGTGCCCGTAGGTGTTATATGGGACGGCAAAGGTGTCGAGGCATGTGGTTAGGGCGGGGAGGGTTTGAGAGATGAGAAGACATCTACTCGGTGTCGGGAGTGGTTCTTGTGATGTGAAAGGGGAGAAGGGACGAGGGAGGTGTACGGAGAGGGGGGAGAGGAAAGGGGAGAGGGGACGGAAGAGGGAGGTGAGGGGCGATGAGAGGGTGTATAGGGCGGGCATTGGTGATTCAAGTTACAGGGTTGGCAAGTGGGTACGTACTGTTAGGCATTTATGGAGTCTGTGGAGATGGGAGGCGTGGAGGAACTCTATTGAAGGATCGAGGATATGTTATGGGGCGTTGTTTGTTATGGCGTGATGGGCAAAACTGTAATACACGTTCTGAAAACGCATAGGGGTGTTGGTATACGCGATCTGTACACGAAGTATGGCCCGAGAGTCTTGTTATTGAGGTAAGGCGTACATCGGACTGAGAGGTCTGTTGAATAGAAAGGCCGGTGAACGAATGAAGGGTTATTAACATCATCACTGCGCAACGAGCTTGACGCTCTACATGTCACACAAAAATAGATATAGAAAAAAGTTAACAGTCAGCGAGGTTCAACGGCAAGGATATGACCATGGTCAGAGCAGACACTTACGGCGAATGAGTGACCGTCCGCCGTGGGTGATGCCATCTACGGTTGACGGGAACCGCATGGTTGAACTTCCTTCGCTTCGCACATTCCAGTCGTCGGTTCCTGCTCGGCAATCAATGATACCCCCTTCATGGGGGTCACACGCCCCTATTCCTGCCAACACAATGTTCACTCGACTAAAACCTACTCTATATATTACAGTTAAAATCTATTTCCTAAACGTGTATGTATATTGAATTGTACATGCTGAAGTGGGAAGCCAGGAGGAGTCACCAAATGAGCGTTACGACTTTGACTGAGTTGAACTGAAGTGCGTGTGGGGAGACCCTGGCGAAAGGTGAGTGAGGGTGAGAGGATCGGATGGAAAGGAGGGCTGTGACACGCCCCGTGAAGGGCAGATGGATGTGAGGTGAACTAAGGCAAAGAGGAGGGAGGAAAACGGCGAAAATAACAGGACAAACCTCTAATGAAGGTGCACAGACCGTGGTGAGCCCCGCATCGGTAATCCCCATTTATCTATTTTTCGATCATGTTCTGATTATTTCTGGTCGCATCAGCGCTTCGTTCACGCATTGAGCGCTCTTGCTTTCCTTAGATTCGAGTATTTTATTTTAATTTCCATCATTGCCCATAGCATTATACATATCATGTACCTAGTTTACGACGAAAACAAGCTCTCTTTATCACTTGTATCTCGTATTTCGTGTTCGTGTTGTGTCGTTGATTGGTGTCCGCGTACATCTTCGTTAACGGTTATCTCTTTCATTGTTGTGTTATTCGTCCCTCGTATTCGCCCCATTTCACCTCACACTCACCTTCTCTTCCTATCTCCTCATCTCTGTCGCTCTCTCATTGACCCAACGAACTGCGTGTCTTGCTTTCCTTTTTCATCCTACCATCTCATCTCCCAGTTACACCTTCACCGCCGCTCACCCTTTCACCCAGGTCTCCCCACACACACACCAACATACACCATGCATTCAAGGACGACATCCACGAATATAATCACCAAATAGGAAGGTTGGGATGGGAAAGAAGCTTTTATTCGCTGTAAACTAAGTAGATAGCTATGGAAAATGGTGGAAGTCAAGCGAAAGTGTCTGAATCTACGAAAAGCAGGAGCGCTCATTGGGATCCACACACTACATTAGTGAAATTGTGCCATAGTGGATGACGTTCTGCTTCCCTCATCAACAGCGCAAAATTTAAGCTCAAAATCTAACTCTTGACTCAATTCCGAGTCAACTTTTCATCCGAAACATTATTGTTATAGGTACACATATCCAATGATCTCTGCCCTCTGCTCTCACTCCAGTCTATCTCTTTATATACATATGATCACAACAACTGGGCTCACGCAATTCATACACCTCCGCTTCCCTGTCAGTTGTCTCTCAAATTGAGCGCTTATCCTATGTATTTGGTGCATTTGAATGCCGACATCGACTCAGCCAATAAAAACGTTCATTATTGATAGATAAGAACTATAATCAGGTTTTTCAGCGATGTTCTGGGGTTATTCCCTTTCACTACTTTATATCATTCAATACTATGATATTATCATTTGATTTCAAGCATTATTGTGGGTGTTGTCGATAGCTAGTGGGGGTGCTCAGAAATTCCCACTACTTTAGTAGTGGGTTATGGGGCAACGTAATTTTACGGTTAAAACTGAAACATTGGCTGTCTCGGATCTATCCTGGTGAGGCCGAACGACACGGCTTGTCGGCTCTGTCGGCAACGAAATGACATGTATGTACATGTGTATTGTCTTGTGATTCACACAGTTTGCTGGAAAGGTCGACGTCATTAGGTCTGTCTTACTCTTACTTTCCAACCTTCTCTCTGTATCTATTTACTTTGGCGAATTCCTTTGCTTTAGGCATGAGCTTTCAATCCGTTTGAGTAGCTTCATTCTAACACTTTACTAGCAATGTCCGTATTTGAAGTCACACCACCTAATCAATCAGCTAATTCTAATGCTAATCATCTTTGTCATTCCAATGAATCGTCCATTAATACTGTGCCTGATGCACCTTTCCAATGTACTGATTCTGATTGTGCAGACAACTTGCAGGAAGTTAGCACTGTGCTGGGTCGAGATTGGCTCATGCGATGCTTGCATTGGAACCGTCGCCGTGGACTAGCAGCTTCGCCCTTCGCCAACGATTTAAGCGTGTGTCGTCGTTTATGCTTTCACCATGGCTTGTCATGTTCGTTAGGTGTTGTTGGTAGCCGACGGGCATTTTTGAAGCATATATTTAGTGGTCAATGTGTGCATGAAGACAATCGGCTTAATATTGGGTGCACTGCGTTTTCGCACGGTTATATGCGGCCAAGTGATCTCGCTGCGGATGCATATTCTATGATGGGGAATTCCACTGTGTCACAAGTTAGTGATTATCGATTACTTATGTGTGCAAGTTCTTTGGAGTTAGAATTACAATCGCATCCCTCACGATTTCGGCGCCGCCTCCAGGCAGTGTTTTTACGGTGCAGGGATGATGTCATATCTACAAATCGCACAGGTCTTTTGTCGTTATCCTTCCTTCCCTCTCCTCTGCAAGTTCTTCGTGATCTGCATAGTTATGATTATGACGTTATGATGCGTGTGTTAGTTTCTCATAGTATCTTTCCAACCGCGTATACGTTGCATTTGTTTTCTTCGCTTGAATCTCTTCGAAATGTTTTTTTAGATCACCTAAGTTCCAATGCTTGTTATCATGCTGCCAGTAATGATTATGGCATGTTACCAGCTAGCGGTTGTATCGATTTCAAGGCTTGGGTGGCTAAGCAGGAAGGTTTTTTGGGCAAAACTCGAGCTGTAGCCGTTAATGTTGATTTAGATTTATCTTTGTTTCGGCTCAAGTGGTTGGTAGCTTTGAAGCGGTTTGCACATCGCCGCTTTCTGATCCATATTATGCCCCTCATGTTCCCATATGTCAACCCCACATCTGCTTATAGGGAGCTTTGCGACGTGTTAACCTTGGCGATAAAATCGTTGGATGATGATATCTCTGTAAAGTCGAAGGAGGAACCCGTTGTATCGACTGATGATCCCTCCGAAAAGCAGCCTGATTGTCCGCCTAAAGCCTTCGATTGGCCTCCTAGACTGTCTGATTCGAATTCAACTGCTTGTTCGGAAGCCTTTCGTGAGGCCGTATGTAGCAGTCGGCTAGCTAAGTCCTTGTGTGGAAGTTGCTCTCGTACACTACCTCGTTCCCAACTCCAAAGTCATTTTGCTGATGAATTGAATTTGGCGTGCTTCGCTACACCACGGTATAGGAGATCGAAAGATTCTCAGTTTTCTGTGGATCCGTCTTACCCGGACACCCGTCAAATGTCTTCAAAATATCATCCCCTTCCTGCTGCTCCCGCATCGATGCTTCATCCTGATAGTATACATGTTTTGGAAGATGGTCGTACCACGTTGCAATTGTGCAATGAATGTGTTTCTGCTGTTAAACTCGATACCGTTCCAGCATTAAGTATAGCTAATCATAATTTTGTGGGTGACGTTCCCGATGTTTTGACCGATTTGACTATTGTTGAGGAAGCTATGATAGCCCGCTGTCGATCGAAAACGACCGTGATTCAGTTGACAGAGTATGATAATGCTAATTCTATGTGTACAGCACAGAAAGGCATTAGAGGCAATATTATAATTTTCCCTCAAGATCCGTCTGATGTTGCTCGTGTCCTACCGCCCTCACTTGAGAGCGTCGCTAGTCCGATCTGCGTTATATTTATCGGTTCTTCTAAACCTACTAAGGAGTGGCTTCTTACCAGAGCTAGACCCTTGATTGTCCGTCCTGAGAGAATTCGAGCTGCTCTATCATGGCTCAAGAATAACAATGTTTTGTATCATGACATCGAAATAGACTTCAATCTTTTAAATAGTATGCCTGCTGAATCTCCTTTGCCTGTGGATGTTCATGTGTATGACAACGTATCCGCTACGGCTGCCCTGACGTCTAATTATAGTCCAACAGTGAGTAAAGGAAACGAAGAAAAATTCAATCCTGACGACATGTCATTACCAGCAATGTTCCCGGCTCAGCATCCGCTAAGGGGAAATTGAGAAATGAAATTAAGGGATTGACAATATCTCGTGGTAATCCTACTTTCTTCATCACAATTAATCCGGCAGATATATATAATCCCATTGTGCGTTTCATGAGTGGAGATGAATTCGACCTTGATAATATGACCGATAGTGACATCCCTGATTACTTTACGCAGGCGTGTTTCGTTGCACGTAACCCAGTGGTAACCGCTTCTTTCTTTGATATATATATGAAGGCTTTCTTCGACCATTTACTTCGATTCGTTCCGAATTCAAGTCTCTCGGACGACGTAAAACATGGTGTACTTGGTCCTACCTCTGCTTATTATGGCTGTGTTGAAGCTCAGGGTAGAGGAACATTGCATTGTCATATGCTGGTTTGGTTACATGGTAGTATCAATCCCGATAAGTTACGTTCAACCATGAAGGATGATCCTGAATTTCGATTGTCTTTTGTCACATACTTGGAGCAAGTTGTGTGTACTCACGTACCGAATGTACCCCAGAATCAGCCCCCTTCGCTATTTAATCAACATCACTCATGCAAACTGCGTCCACCGCCCTTGGTCGATACACCCCAAGCAAATAAACTCAGGCAAGAAGATTTGGCGTACTTAGTAGAGAGATGCCAACGGCATTATCACAGCGATACTTGCTATAAGTATTGGAAAGGGCCAGGTGATCGGAAAGAGTGTCGATTTCATTTGGATGCTGATCAGGTGCAATCGACTACAGTCTTCAATGAAGAGACGGGTGAATTCAAGCTCAGGCGACTTGATGGTACCTTGAACAATTATAATTCTGTTATTTTACAGAATATGAGATGTAATATGGACATTAAGCACATCGGTTCGGGTACTAGTTCAAAAGCTATTTTGTACTACGTCACAGACTACATTACCAAGTCCGCTTTGAAAGTTCATGTAGCTTTTTCCGCTCTTGAGGTCGGTATTACCAAATTGGGCACATTTAATCCTGCCATCGAAACCGTGGATGACCGATCGAAAGCTTTGCTACAGAAATGTGCCTTCTCACTTCTTAGTAGGCAAGAATTATCAATGCAGCAAGTGGCGTCGTCTTTATTGGGCATCGGTGATCATTATTCGAGCCATGAATTTCATCAGTTTCATTGGCCCGATTTGATGCTGGGAATGGGCTACGCATCATCTGATTTGACTTCCGCCGTCGCGCAGCCTTAGTGGCTAGATTCATGCATGAGTGAGTGCATTTTTACTGTGGGGGCTCATGCATCCAAAGTGCAAAAATGCACTCGAGTGGATTTTAGCACTCTGACCACTTCAGATGCCTATACAGGCCTGTTGGGGGGGTAGGGATGGTTCAGTATGTCGGGGACATGGTAAACAAGCATAAACAATGTCATGAACAGTGAGCAATAGGGCTTGCTCACTGTCTACCGCAACGATGGGGAACATTGGGCTCATGAGGACTTTTAAAATAATAATAATATATTAATTGCTTATTTTTAAAATATACAGCGCGGGCGGCAGCAGCGCGTGCGGGGTGGATTCACAATTATTGGTTTGGATGTCATTCTAAAAATAGAATGTCATCATGCCAGTAGGGCCAATATGCTCTGCTCACTGTCCATGGTGACGACGGGGCACATTGGGCTCAGGAGGACATTTATAATAGAATTAATACATTAAATTATGAATTTTAAAATATACAGCGCAGGCGTCCGCAAGCGGTATTGGGTGGATGCGTGATGGTAGGTTTGGATGTTGATCCAAAAATAGGACTCATTGTTGATGGCAATGATGGCACCGCTTATTCCACCTACTGCAGCTCATTTAGGTACATCGTAGTGCTCATCAGGCATATACCAGCATTTTAAATATATTTGCATCCATTCTATTCACCATTTTGTTCACCAGTGCTTTGGTAGACGTAGAAGTATTGCCCGATGCACACCTGCTTTACCCGCTGATGTCACTCACGATCCGTTATCATGATTCAACCATCAACAATCCCGTTTTGGTAATTTTCAAACCTCCCTTATCACCATCAGTTGCTCGTCAGCTCTTTCCTCTCTTTCCTCTCCTGACTTGTGGGATCGATTGTAATGTTCCTCATCTGTGGTGTCAACACAGTAAGCCCTTCAATTTGAATCCTAAACATTCATTTACTAATAAGAATACATCCATAGGTTAAATGTCTCCACGGGTCTCATCGTCCTCTCCATCACTCTCCATAGAAACCTCTTCCTCGTCCTCTTCGTCGTCGTCCTCACCACCCTCCGTCTCGGGAACCTCTAGTTCATCGTTGTCTGAGAATTTACCCAAGGGATTCTGCCATGTAGACTTAAACATGTCGTGCAACGCGCGTTGATGGTCACTTTGCTTTACCGCAATAGCCCCAGCCCCTCTGCCAACGCTTTATCGCTCACGACTCTTTTACCTCTCAAGGACAACCACCAATGACTCTTCCACTTCAGATACGCAAGAACCCTGCGCATCTCTTCCTTTAACAACATTACCTCCTCTGTAGCACGCAGTGATCGTGCTCGACTCTTTGCCCACTCGATCATCAACAAACTATCGCTCTCGTCGTCGCCATCTGGTTTCCGTGGCATCCACCAGATCCACGATATTTTCCTTCCTGTTTCCCCTGTGCCATCAGCTCGGGTTCTCGCTCTTCCCTCCACAATCCTCGCCTCCGGTATCCTCATGCCGGTTTGTTCCGGCTTCTTCACCTCTTCCCACTCCGTAACTAAATCCTTGTCCTCTAGCGTTCCCTTTCTTCCAGCTTTAGGCTTCAGACGTTCGGCGTCCTGGAAGCTCCTGATGTCGTCGTCCTCGAGGATCTTCAACACCTTCTCCCATGCCCCTGCACCAGCAAGTTTCAACTTCGCGTCTCGGGCCCAACGGTATTTGTCACCCGCCGCACACGCTTTGTCGTGAACACGATTAATTACGGTACGTGATCTTGTCGACTCTTGCTGTCCTCGGGAATCTGTTTGCTTATGCTTGACCAGACGGGCTTTTAGACGAAGATTGTGTCGCAATGCTTTCAAGGCATCATAACACTGCGAGGTACGGAGTCGGTGTTCCATGTCTGCGAGCGCTGGATAACACACCACCTCCCTTTGCTCCTTCGGAATCAGCGATGGCAACCAGATAGTCGAATCTTCGGGATGTTCAGGCTCGATTGATGGACCTTTTTTCTTTGCGAGGTCAGCTTGGTATTGAAGGAGGCCGGGCATGTAAATTGGGAGTAGCAATTCCCAGGTGCGTATTCTCGTTTTCAACGTGTTCCGTTGTTCTGTGAGGCCTGAATCTTGACGTGCAGTTGCGCCAGCCTTCAAGTCTTTGGCAAACCGTTGAAGTCGCCGTCTGTGTAGATCACAGGTAAGTCTTCTGTTGCCCCCGTGATTTGGAAATCCAATTCTTACTGAGCATCTTCTATCGCGATTCCCATTCCAACAAATGCGTCTGCGCTGGTTTCGTGCACCGCCTTCCCCCCTTCCTTCAACCGCCTTTCCTCTTCCTTGGCGAGCTCGTTCCGGACATCGCTTTCAGTGAACTCTATGACACAATTATCAGCATTCGTTGATCCATGGAAAGAAGAACAAGACGAAGGTACCTTTGATCTCGACCATGTACGGGTTAGGAACGTCTTTAGGGTACGTGTCTGAATCCCATACACGACACATATTTTCCCACTTATCTCCTACTCCAGGGGACAGGGATGCAGTCAGACCCTTGTGCGCCTCGACCTGTAGATTACGATCCGCTACTGCTGCGCGATATCTTCGCAGCAGCATTATATGCATCGTGATATATTTTAAAAAATTCCACCAATTGAGGTGGTCGTCTACGACGTCATGTCGCGATCCGGGGCCTTGTGTCTTCGTGGAATTTCCGAGACGGTTGTGAATGGCCCAGACGCGCTCAGGGGTTTCTCCGTCTGTCAGACCGACGCCAAGAATGAAGTTGAATGAGAATTGTTGATGGTTGTCTGTTTGATGATGCATCGGTTCGTGGAGCTTCGGTATAGCCGGGATGAGATTAACGGATTCGGGAACAGGTTTGACTGCGTCGGGCCACAGGTTCTTCATGCGAGCATACAAATTCACAAACCATTGGCATGCAATATCGTAGCTCACAATTATAACCGCTAATTTATGGTAGGCCTCGAGTGCCGAAGCGAATATAAAATCCATGTTCGCATACCTGTCATCGCGATGAGTGATTAATTTAAGAATCCCATGAAGAATGATGTGTATACCTTTCTCCCTTTTGAAGATTACCAATGCCCTGTGGAAGAACCATGTCAGACCTTCCACAGAATGCCCCTCCCACCCCTGTGTACCTCAATCCTTGCGAAAACCGACTGTTGGCCTGCGCGATAGCCTGAAATCCCACACACGTGCTTATCTAACACACCCATCAACAAATGTTGCCATTGGACACCTCATCATGGTTGATCACTCACCTCATCCCCGCTCTTCCCTTGGCTTCGTACATACTGCTCATAGTCCTTTCGCGGCAGCATATATGCCATCCCAGTACCTAGTCCAGGATCCTGGTCGTAATTAGATACAATTTGATTCTTCAGTCGAAAATTGGCGTCCATGCACACAACGAGAGCATACAGAAACCTAGAAGGATGTGGACATTCTTTAGTAAGTGATCATGTCCTTGTCCTTGTAACGCTCACTTCTTGTCTGCAGGTGCTTTCTCCCAGTCATCCGGGAGGTTTTCCCCTGGATGTGGACATGACGAGCATTCTATCCCCATCGACCCCGGTTTCACCCCCTCTACCCCGTTTGGGTCATGCGCACAACCACCCCATTTCAACATTTCTAAGTGACGGAACTGCATCGTCATTCTCATCAATTGTCGGTATTTTGATTTTGGTGTCTTGATCCCTGTGCTGTCCGTTCTCTTTTCTAGCCCCCGATAGAAATCGTACGTCGCGGCTTTTGTAGTCAGCGAAAATTTGTGCAGGAGCTTCAGGAGTTCAAAGGTTGCACACGTTTGGATTACGCGTTGAGATGATGGGTAGATTCGACGGCGTAATAGTTGGATGTGGTGAGGTTCCTCCCTATCGCAGCCGCAGAAATCAATTGCTAACTCGTGTATACCGTTGGTATGGAGAACGGTCATGTTGGTGTGGCAGGGAACTGGATTCGCGCACGACATACTTGTGTGGTTTAGCTGTAATCGGAGACCCAGCTCTTTCAGAGAGATTGGCGCAAAGCGTGTGCCGGTCCACATCTGTGGTCGTGGTAAGTAACTGTCCTATTTCTATTCAGCTTCTACTTACCTCAATCCGATGAAAAGGCAGTCTTCTGTGTCGCCTTAACATACATTCTTTGCATGCCAAATCCGACAAAAAACACTCTGAACCACAACGATAAATTGCATCGCCTTGCTTTTCAAGCGTGACCCCTTTCGCCACACAATCCGGGCACTTAGTGACCTTGCGAAAGTCGCCACGACCCGCAAGCCTACAGATCTCATCAAGATAAGTAGATCTGTAACGTTCCTTCCAGACGACGTGGGGCCGTTTCTGGATGAGGGTGTCAAAGACAGTGAGTTTATACCATTGTCTTGTAAATTTTATCTTACCGATACTCTGCTTCTAGGTCCTCTTTTCTTTTTACCGCTACTCCCATCCTTGTTTCCCCCGTCCTTGATTCCCGTTGTTCCGGTTGAGCCCTCAATGTTCCCTTGACCCAACACATCCCCCATTACCGTATCCATGAAAAGTGTCCCATCTGGTGGATCCAATGCGTACTCGCTACTGTCAATTGGTGCCCACGAGCTCAAGCGTTCCCAGTTATCTTTTGCAACATCCACTATCCTTTCTGATGTGGGGACTACACCCCGTAAGCCTCCCTCCGTTCTTATCTGTGTATCAATGACCCTGACCGAGTGGTAATCTTCGTTGTCGTCGGGCAGCGAGAAGAAGTAGGAGGTTCCACCTTTCTTTGGCATCTTTTACAGTAACAGAAGGTATACGGGAGACGAGTTAATATGGAGGACCCGTTAGTAATTTTCGCTGAACCTAGGAGCATCTGTGAGTACCACGTGATAGACTCAGAGCGACCACTCATCTCAAGTTAAATCTAGACTAGATCATAAGATGTTGTCCTGAAGTATCCCGTCATAAACACACCCTTATTGTAAATAGAAATTTATCAGACTTGTATCTTATGTTCAGCCATGAATAATTATGAACTTTATGTATTTTACAGACTTGAATGATCGTGATTTGTTGATGTCTGAGCTAAATGATCCTAACGTGGCGATTTCGGATTGACCGGTTTTGAACAACAGTGTATTCTATAAGTGCCTGAGCATATTTAATGGCAAAAATTATGCCAAACGAAAGTATACAACTTGAAGATATAAATCGTCAATTTAAATTCTAGGGAAACAATGAAATACGAACATGGTTCAAGAGGTGGGTCAATCCGATGAGAAATGACGTTGGGGAACAAGCAAGTCTGTTCGTCCATTTTGTGGTTCTTGCCACATCGGAAAAAAAATGATTTTTTTACAGATTCTGAAGCGTTTAAGTCATGGTACTTCAAATATGATGGTATTTCCCTAGTTTTCAAACGGTATAACAGTCAATGTGTCGATTACTTTGAAGAATGGTGATCTCGGGGTGCAACTCTTCTCCCAATTAGGACATCCAAAGTCCGGCTAAGTTCTGACATATTCTGTCAAGCAACAATCTTGACGTTTTCTGTCAACCCTCGTACAATGAAAGGAGAAAACGCTACCAAAGCAGAGGAAAAGCGTCGCTATTATTTGAAGTACATTTTTCTCATCTATGTAACATATGGTGATTACTGACGCTTTGTAGGCACATTGGACAAGAACAAGCTAAGGCGCGAGAGCGTTACAAACGGTAAGTGTATGATGATGCAACTGGGAGGGGATCTGATGAACGGGTCCGTAATCAGACGCCGAGAAAAAGAATCTGCTGTTGAGGCAGAGGAGAGGAAAGAAAAGCAAAGGGTGGCACAGGCTCGTTACCGTGAACAGAATAGGATGCAGTTGCGCATCAAGGCATGGGAATACCGGTGAGTAGGCCTACTATACAAAATCATAATTACTTACAGCTCAGCTAGACGTCGTAAGGCTTTAAAAGCATCAATTGATCGCGATGAAGAAGAATTCCAAAGGCTATGGGCAATGACCGATGACGACTGATAGTAGAAATTAAAAATTACTTGGGATATTCAATGAAATGGCAAATATTTTGAACGTTTACGAAGTACAACAGTGTAATCTAAGTAAAACGACAACGACGAGATACGGGGAGTGCTTCAAGATCCGGTGAGCGAGCCCTTCGTTTTTGGGAGAGTGTACTGGGCCCTATCGCAATGTCGCTATCAGCTTCAAGTTCCACATCATTTCCACCCTCCCCCTTCCCCACACCTTCCTCATCCGATTCTCCCTCGCCTCCTGTCTCCTCATGCTCTCCACCCGCCTCCTCATCCTCCACCTGACCTGCTTTTCGTCCCTCATCCTCCTCGACGTCGTCCGAGTCGCGTCTGTCATTGTCGTCGTCCGAGTCATCAACATACAATATGCCCGATGTTGCACGTGCTTTCCGCTTCCTGATCCGAGTGCGCGCAAGTGATGTGCGGCTTGGCGGGGATGGAGATAGGGCACAAAAGGAGGCTGTTTCGTCGGTGCTGGTGCTCAGAGCAGAGGAGGCGGGGGAATTGAGGTTGGCGTCTTCACCCAGACCGTCTTCATCCAGACACCCTCCGAGCGCAGGTTCACCGATGTTGTCGTGGAACCACCTGTGCTGCTCCCATTCTTCGTCAATCAGTCCAAGGGGGCTGGGTGAGCGGTCCCATGCGCTGGATCCCCATGGATTGTCTAGGCCGTCCTCTCGGGTCTGCGCGTTTGCCAAGTGGATCAAATTGGATACTCCTGCTAAAACGGCCCAGGGGAATTCTTGCATCGAAGGCAGGTGCAGAGCAAAGGAGGGCGATCCGGTAGGTGTGTTGTCAGGAGCATGAAGTAGTGGAGAAGGGGGTGGAGAATGCAAAGGAAAAAAACGGGGGATATGTTGATCTCCCATTGGTACGGTGGTTCCTCCTCGTATTGCAGAGCGTCGTTGTCAGAGTAGTCTTCCTCAATCGACTCAAGCTCTTCGGGTGTCGGGAAAGGTGCCATAATGTAAATTTGAAGTTCGATGTCTGGCAATGAAGAGGAAATATTATTTAAAGCACGAGAAAAGAAAAAAAAAACGTACAAGGTTTGGTTGAAGATCGCGTCGCCTCTTGGCATTTACACCGCATGGTACAGTCGTTATACCAAGTCCCAATCAAAACAGTGTGTCCTGCAACATTGATAAGCCATTGGATCGATCCAGAACAAAAGGACGAGAGAAAAAATAAAACCCAACGCTTACCATCCACCTTACCACCCACCTACCGAACACTATCCATTAATTCTCTAACCCCCGTTCCCTGTTCCAATGGTCAATCCCGGTGCCTTTCGCGGCAGACAGAAGTCCTGGTTGATGGGCAGAAAACCCGAGTACGCGGCTGCACGAGCGAGTGGCACAGTTGTCGATCTTCTTGCCAACATCATCCAAGACTATTTCGACATCTTCAACCCCTTGGAAAACGGTGCTCATTGGCAACCTACCGACGAAGAGTTTGAAGCGGCGGTCCTCGCAGAACCCAGGCCCGAGCCTGTAGCCTTCGATAGGGAGTCCATGACAGCAGAAGAGTATAGGAAGGCGATGGTCGACTGGGAGAACCGAAAAACCCTGATCAGGTTCATCAAAGCGGTGAGAGGTCGTGTTTGTGCAGACCGTGGATACCAAACTGATGACTCAGCAGCAAATCAAACGTTGGTTCGCATACCAATACATGAAGGATCACAACATAACCAACAGGAGGGCAAAGACCGCGTCCAACCCACTTTTCAACATTCTCTTCCAATTGTCCGATAAATCTGTTAAACGACCTCGCTTATTATCAGCCAAAAGCATCTGGCGACGTTCACACCGAGTTACCATCAACACTGAAGCCCGACAACAATGCCTCCGAGAGAAGAAATCAGCCAAGACAGGATTGGCTCCTATTCGTGAATCCATCGCCACGACTATGTTTAACGCGTTATCGGAGGAGGAAAGGGTTGCGTTTGCGGAAAGGGCATCAGCAGAGCATGCTGCGGCTCTGGAGCAATGGGAGAAGGACCGTGAAAACCCCATCAAAACGGATCCTGCATCCCTTCAAAGGTATGATTTACATGTTATGGTTAACGTGTCGTATTCTCATTCATTCTCGCTAGATGTATTAACAATTTGACTGCCGTTGCTCAACCCTTGCTCGACACCATGACTGAGGCCACCAAGTGGAAGGGCATGCTAGTTCTTGGTGGACCAAGCCCAGCGGAGGGAGGTCGACTAAACATGATCTGGTCAGTGATTTTATTATTTTACATCTCTGAGGATATTCTGATAGTCTTCTAGCCTTCACTCGGGCACAACTTCTGGTGCAGAGCCAATGACTTTTGGCCGGTTTGAGCACACAAGGTTCAGGAGTCAGTTTGTCCCCATGTTCACCAATTTTCTACGCAACTGTTGGTGTACGTGTTCAATTATATTCGCATTTTTTACTTTACTGATCTAGATCTATTAGCTCCTGAGGAATGCCGAGAGTATGCGTTGGATCCTGCGTCGGAGGATTACGACGAGCTCTCGATGACGGTCAACGACAAGGATGACGAAGACGAGACGATGATCTCGTTGGATGAGCCCCTCTCCTCTGAGGACGACCCCCTTCCCCCCTCCCCTTCTCCCCCTGCACCCCCTCGTTCGTCTCCATCCGTTCCGGGTTCTCCTCGCGTCTCCATCCAACGTCACTCGTCCCTTCCTGCTGAAGACCCTTCGCCCCCATCCCCGGCACGCTCTCCCCCTGGCTCCCCAATTCCGTCGCCAAGGCGTCCTCGTCCTGCTTCGCCTGCATCACTGCCACCCACCCCACCACCTCGTTCTCCCATGCAGTCCCCTTCACCACCGTCGATTCGTTCACCCATGCGTTCCCCATCTCCACCACGTGTATCCACACCCATGCGATCCCCATCTCCTCCACCATGCGTAACCACACCCATCCCAAGTGCTGTCGTGCCAGCGCTGGCTCAAAAGCGTGTGGGAGAGGACTTGGAGAGTGACCGTCGCAAGTCATCTCGCAAGGATGACTCAAACGCTGGTGCAATGAAGGGGAGAAATGGGAAGGGTGGTGCTCTGGTGACGTCGAAGAAGGGGAAGGGATCCGTGGATTGGTTCAATAATGCCTTGAGGTTGTTTACAGAGGGGGCTAGTGGTTTCGGAGGTAATGGGGACGGGTCTCTTGGGGACAACTGGGTTGCGCTGGTAGGATCTTGGTCGGCATTCCAGCAGGAGGTGAAAGATTTGGGGGAAGACACAAAGCTTCCCACCAAGCACCGACCTTTCCCTATCAAGGAGTGGATTGGTCGTGCGCGCTCGTTGACCTACCGCCCGGACATCACAGATCTTGCTCATTACGAGCAAGAGTTTAAACTCTGGTGGGCCTCTATGCAACCGGCGTGGCGTCTCGATGATGGGAAGGTGGTGGTTTCGCGTGTGGATGGAGACTGGGCGGGTTTACGGATGCCGGGCATCAATGGGTTGTTGAATGTGGTTGCGGCTCTGTTTTACTGGGGTCTTGCAGCACACGGGAACAAGAGGAGGACGAATGCGTGGAACGTTGCGTTAGCAGATTGTACCACGGCTTTCCAACAACTCATGCTGCTCGAAAAAGCCCATCGCTAACCACCGTCCTGTTCTGATTTCTTTTTTTGATTTTTGATTTTTTCTTCGTGTCGTTCATGCTCTTCCTGTCATCCTTTCCTTTTCTTTTTTTTTCTCAAAAAACCAAATTCATTGTTATCCGTTTTTTTCTGTCTTCCCTTTCTCTCTTTCTCTCTCATCTCCTCGACCTATATGTCTGTACATGTAGGTAAAAATTAAATTAAATTAAAAATACATATTTTTATCTGCTTGTTATAAGAGACCGGAAGTCGGAAATTATAATGATGGGACCAGACGGAAGCAAAAGTGCCTAAACAGAAATTTTGATGGCAAACTCATTCCCATCAAAAATGAGTGTTATTATTGGAACGTCATCCAAACCTACCATCACGCATCCACCCAATACCGCTTGCGGACGCCTGCGCTGTATATTTTAAAATTCATAATTTAATGTATTAATTCTATTATAAATGTCCTCCTGAGCCCAATGTGCCCCGTCGTCACCATGGACAGTGAGCAGAGCATATTGGCCCTACTGGCATGATGACATTCTATTTTTAGAATGACATCCAAACCAATAATTGTGAATCCACCCCGCACGCGCTGCTGCCGCCCGCGCTGTATATTTTAAAAATAAGCAATTAATATATTATTATTATTTTAAAAGTCCTCATGAGCCCAATGTTCCCCATCGTTGCGGTAGACAGTGAGCAAGCCCTATTGCTCACTGTTCATGACATTGTTTATGCTTGTTTACCATGTCCCCGACATACTGAACCATCCCTACCCCCCCAACAGGCCTGTATAGGCATCTGAAGTGGTCAGAGTGCTAAAATCCACTCGAGTGCATTTTTGCACTTTGGATGCATGAGCCCCCACAGTAAAAATGCACTCACTCATGCATGAGACCAGCCCCTACAGGTGATAGATATTCTTCCCCAAGACCTTGTTGGAATGAATTCGAGGTCATTGTGCATTTACATCGAATTCATTGCAGATCGGTTATTACTGTGTCTCGGTTGCGAATCGATTTTCAAATCAAGCAATCCTTTTGATTTTATGGAATTAATTTCCATGGAAGGCAAAAGCAATTTCTTTGAACGCCGAGTAGGAGAGTATGCGTGTGCACGTGTTAATACTTCCCCGTGTTCATCGGGGCAGGAGAGAAATAGGAAGGCTTTCGAATTGTAAGTTATAGTCATAGTACACGAATATATTTATAATATTTTACAGCTCTATCGACGAGGATTTTTAACGATCAATTTCATCGCCTGTTCATGATGTAGTATAAGCGAGCAAGAGTTTAATCAAAATTAGCAGAATACATGTCAGTCGCACTATCCAAAATGGTTATGCATTGCGTGAGGAAGGACAATGTCTGTCACATCATAAGGTCGATAATGTAAATTTGGTTGACAATATGAAGCACATACAGGTCGTTCATTGGGATGCATACGCATGTGAAACCCCCCCTCGCAAAGCAAAAGCGAACCTTCCTCCATTTTTGATGGCAAATCCCATGGGCGTATCAGCTGGCAATCGGCGTCGTACACTTCTGGTTGCTTAACGGTTGCGTGGGCTTGTTCAAAGATCGATCCGGAGTGGTCAGGAAGGCAATTCAATGGGAAAGTCTGATACAAGTCACTTGGGAGTGCTGATGAAATGTGATTAAAGGGAAGTTTAAAGATGTAACGGTCGGAATTCACCCCAGTTAATGCTGTGCCTCATTCGTAAGAAATTCGCGTTCGAAAACTGCCATGAACGTGACACAAATATAGGAGCGTCTGGTCGTGTACTGCGGAAGGGACCAGGCTGCGTATGTGGCAACTAGGCAGGTGTGTCAGAAAAAGAAATTTAAGCGGAACGTAACGCACTGTGTAAATTGGTGAACCGTGTACGATGATGTTGCAAGTCTGACTATTAAGAGAGGGTGATAGTGGAGTGTTTTGCATTTCAGACTAGACATAAATGCTCAGTGTAAGCGACATGCAAGAACTAAATAAAAAGAAATACTCGCAAAGGTCTGTTGTTCAATCGTCTCGATTAGATGCACGCATTGCCCCAATTGGATATCCCACATCAACTGAATATCCTTCGTTGCAAGTGCGGGGCATTCCAGCGTATATTGGTTTCGGCAGATGGTTTTATCATTGATAGTCTGTCATTGATGGAGTAGAAGCCGGGGAAATGGAATGGAAGGCAAAAATGAATAGGTATGTTGTTATTTCCGACCAAATGGACTTACCAATGCATTTGAAGACGGTTCCCAAGCGCCCTGAGCGCCTATCTTTGATCTCCCGCCCTCAAACGTTAACTGGCCGATGAGGCATGCGGAATGCATGCCTTCGCGAGGGTGTTTCCATTTCAAATTGTAGAGGTAGCTCCTCGTAGGTCCCAGAGGATGCAGACAGTGAAGACATGTGTCTGCACCTAGATCGAAACTGGAGCTGCCGAGAAAGTTATCATGGATGGTTGGATCTCGGAGACAATCGGTTATTCGACCATAGAGTCCGTCTCGAGGATAAGGAGACGGCGTATAGATATCCATGTGGGACTAGTTACTCAGCAATCAAGAGAAATAAAGTAGGATCGACAGCTCATATTATGTAGTTTTTAGCGTTTTAGAGCGTGTTTGAGTTTGGTTTCATTACAGGAGTTCAAAGTTTCAGAAGCATAATCAAGTCAAATGTATACGTCATTAACCATATCACCCACTAGTTGTAAATCACTTGTCAAGGCCAGTTATGTCGATTTTTAGCCTTTTACATGAAGGACCGTTCACTGCTGTTTTCTCTTTCCGTTTTAAGGAGGACTTCTTTGGATTGGACGGTTGTGGAGTCGATTCTCTAGACGATTCCTTAGAATGATAGCCAGGAGTGGGGTCATCGTTGTTGAGGTGATCACCATTAAAGTGCAATTGTAGGTTTTGCTGTTGGTCCAAAGCTGCTGTTTTGTTGAGTATGTCACTATCAGCTCCGTCCCAAGTGTAATCAAATCGGTGAATGTTAATTAATTCCTTTGACTGTGTCGTGGGCCTACCATGTGACTTTTCGCTGGAGTCATCCATATGAATGGTGCATTTAGGGGCATCACACACGTACCCTCGAGCTAAATTATCTAACCGTTTACTTTCCTTTCGAATATTTTCACTGGGTCGTACAGTAATTCTGGAGAAAGAAAAATCTCTAAGAATGTAGAGGTCATTAAGAGATCGTACACGCGATAGCATCACATAGGGACTTTCAGTGCCAGTACAACCTTCTAAATCAACGACCGCCTTATTTAGTGTCAATCCTTGGGCCTTGTGCACTGTGGTAGCGAAAGCAGGTACGATGGGAACCTGGTAGCGGTCAATAGATAGACTTTTGCCGTTGAAATGGTGCGTTAAATTCAGTTTATGGTGATCTTGAGCGCATGCGATATCGCCTTTATCAAGCCCAGGCAATGCAGGAGCTGTAACAGAGTTACTGTTTATAATTACGGACTGAAGGAAGCGGTTCCCGGCCTCGTCGGTCGTATACCGCACGCTTTTTAACGTTCCCATCGTTCCATTTATTGCTCCACCCGGTATATCGAGGTTAGATATCAGCATAATAGGCATACCTATTACGAGAGGAATGCAAGTATTCCTATAGGCTACGGAAGAACCATGCATGTCCTTTAGCAGCGTTTGTAGGGGACTGTTAACCGGAATGTCATAGTTATCAATTTTATCCTGTGCGTGATACCAATGCATTGGCTGACCAATTGTTTGAGCGAAGGTTCGAGTAGCATTTTCATTGTATCTGTCTTTCGCATCATTACTGGAGAGCAAGCACATGGTGTTGAAAGCGGAGGGACGCTGATCAACAGGAAGTCGGTGTAGAACGCGCTTACTGAGAAGATCAAAGTCACTTCGATTGCATTTACCCAGGCGTAAACGTTGCAATACATTCACGAAATCGGCCTCTTCTGATCTATTTTGACGTACAACTTCAGTCAGCACAATGATAGTATCTATGCAGTACCACAATAACTTCCCGAACACGGTACGTTGGGATCGATCTGTAGAAACATGTGAACAATCAATAATTTCATATAATGACTTTTCTTTGATGGGCGAAAGCTGTGCAAAATCACCAGCAAAAATTATGTTAATGCCACCAAAAGGCTGTTCACTATTTTTAGCAGAGCATAAGGCACTGCTAATTTTGAACAGAGTCGTACAGCCTATCATCGATACCTCATCTATAATTAGGTGATCAACGCCTCTCCAAATACCGCATATCTGATCATGTAAGTGGCTATTTGGAGAAAAGTTTTTGCGTCCAATGCCTAGAGCAGTGTGTAGCGTCATGCCGTTTATATTATTACTGGCGACACCTGTGTATGCACACTTTCGAAGACGACTAGCATGGCCTACACTTTCGAAAAGGTCTGTAATAGCATTAATGACCGTTGATTTCCCCGTTCCTCCTGCACCCATAAGCGCCATTCGAAGAGAAGTAGCGGTTTTATCTTTTAAGGAAATACTCAGGGATTGAGCGACAGTGCGCAGAGCCTTACATTGCGCTTTATTCAGACAGTATTTCTTGCATATGGAATCGACATGCTTCCAAAATTCACTGTCTGTTATGGTATCATTCGCTTTATGCGGGTTTTTACTTGCAACAGTACCGACTTTGGTTAGAACGGAATCCCGTTCTTTCTGTGTACCCAAATTCGACCATCCTGTATCGCTCTGGTTGTTCACATCAGTAGGCGATTCGGACTGCAATAAACTATTTAATGCAGTGGTTTTCCAATCATTTTTTCGAGATGCATACACGTCAGCCCACTGTTTTTCGAGCGCATGGTCGGTTACTCTGTGAAGACAATTATTGGTGTTACTAGGAGGGCGGGATTGCGAAACGTCGAACAATCCCGCAGACTCTGCCTGAGTAATGACATCACAAGTACTCGAGGTAGACTGTGCCAGGAATTGAGATCGACTTTGATTCATTTTTAGGATGTGGTCCACAGCTATTTGTTGCTGAACTTCTTCAATTGTCATCTCATCTAAGAGTTGAAGCGGAGCAGGTTCATTGGGCGACGATGACATCATAGCTTCACGCTGACCTTTTCTTCGTTGAGCATAGAAATCGTCCTGGCTTGAATCCTTGCACTCGTGAAGAAATTGAATATTCATTACTAAGTGCTTAATGGAGTCAGGCCATTGTTCGTACATCATTTTATACTCGAATTCGGCGGCCCCATCAAGCCATTTTTGTAAGTCAGCCAAGGTACTCCAGGGCTGGAATAGAGCTAGCATGCAAAAGGCGTGATCATTTTTCTTATCTTCCAAATCTGAGCGAGGTAACATTCGACCAACAGGCACAGGTACACGGGAGGCGTGTCTCGGTAAGCGCCGAATTTTATGACTACTTGCTTGTGGATGCCCTTCTTTAAACAGATACGATTCGATTCCGGTTCGTTGCTTCCTCAATGATGAATAAGATTTTCCATCGGCTGTAATACCCGTCGTACCCGGTACCCTTTCGAATTGAGCTAAAAAGTCCCAGAGCGATAGATTTTTCAACGCATCCGACCTATAACGATAGTCATCAATATAACTAGCTTGTCTCTGTAGCTCTCCTTGTTCATCAACTCCTATCTCAATGTCATGTTCATTGCTCGCAGATTCTTCTAATTCCATACTGACAGCGTCACATCGAGCGACGCACCTGTAGGGGCTGGTCTCATGCATGAGTGAGTGCATGAATCTAGCCACTAAGGCTGTATCTATTGAACCTATTAGTCTACTGACCTATTCAGCAATGCCTGTAAGCTTACCATGTATATAAGCTTTTTCAACCTGTACAGCGCTTAAAATAATAGACTCGATGGAATCCCGCGATGGCCGTTTCCGGACATAGTTGAGTAGTAGACACGCGAAATCCGTATGCATACCCTCATCCCGACTAATGAGTTCGTTTGAAAAAGTTAATCCCGGCATTAATCCACGCTTCTTCAACCAAAATATAGCGCAAAATGACCCCGAAAAAAATATGCCCTCTACAGCAGCAAATGCAACCAAACGCTCTCCAAAGCTGTGAGACTGATCGGCTATCCACTCCAACGCCCAACGTGCCTTCCTTTCCACACACGGCAAATGTTCCATAGCATGAAACAATAACCAGCACTCCCGAGGATCCTTCACATATGAATCGATTAAAAGTGAATATACTTCTGAATGGACGTTCTCCATCATGATCTGAAATCCATAGAAACATCGTGCTTCAACGACCTTAACTTCTGCTGCAAAGCGTTCAACTAGATTTTCCACCACAATTCCGTCAGATGCCGCAAAAAATGCTAACACCTTCAGAATAAACTGCTGCTCTGGATTTGACAAAGACTCCCAATGACTCATGTCGTGTGAGAGATCTATCTCCTCTGCAGTCCAGAACGACGCTTGAGCTTTCTTGTAAAACGACCAAATCTATACCGCAAACGATAAACATACACCATATAGAACGTGGTAAGTCTTACCTCATGGTATTGGATTGGAAATACAACAAAACGGGACTTATCATCTTCCAATAGGGGCTCCTTTTCGAATTCTAGTGATGTCGAGATCAACGTGTATACACAAACAAATGTTTTAACATTTACCTCTGTCTTCTGTCAATTGCGGAGTATAGCCCCTAGGCATCACCTCAACATCTGTATCGCTGGACATAATAACTGTCGGAAACTGGGCCTGAACAATGACTCTTGAAATATCACCGGATGTGGAAAACTCGACTGCTGAGTTACCAATTACCTTTTTAAGAAGCGGATCCATTTCCGCTCCCTATTCCCACACCGAGCTTTCTCCAAACCCAACACCAGAGAAGCACTGAGCAAACTCTAAAGTCAGACAATGTCTCATCTGCCTAACACTATATGCCCTCTATCCCATACAAAAGTGAATATAATCCTTTATCCAAGCAGATTATCCACCCTCGAGAACCCTTTCCTGAGACATGCCCTATATTTTAAACCCTCGTTTCACAATTACATCACTGCGCAACGTCCACTCAGTTACAAAGTTGCAGATATAATATTGAACATATTCTCTATACCGCCCACTTTCCGAGTTCATGTCTACCACTGAAGAACCAGAACGACCTCTGTCTCCATCTTTTGGTCCAGCACACATATATGATGGCAGGAACGACGATGATGGCGCCTACATGCAACTGAAGCAATCTTTATGCGACCCTGCGATGCAAAGCAGCTTCCTCGGCAGTAGCTCAGAATCCCTTGGAGCGACCTACCGAATCGAAAGCCAAAGAGCGGAAACTACGACGGGATGGAACTCATATCACGTTGTAAGAAACACACCTGCAAAGGAACCCTATAAAACTATTATCGTAGCCGAAATGAGAGGAACACGCGAAGGGACGAAGGTTGGCGCTGTTGGAAATTTCTATACAGGTCCGAATGCAAAAGAAAAGGTACAACCAGCACATAAACATCTAAATATTTTTTCACCGTTTCCACCTTACAGCATATGACCGATGGCACAACGTGCCGCAACATCCTCATGGGGGGGCCACCTACTGCTGCGCCCCCGAGTATTAAGGCCATGTGGAATAACCAGTTAGCAGAACTGGACGCTCTTGCAAACGAGATCAGCGCAAGGACAGGGGTGCGCATATTGCTCTGCATCATCTACTGTTTTCTATTCAACTGAATGATAGCGAGGAAACAATATGACTAGCATCGTCCATAACAGTCCCAAAGGCGAACAACTTCTTAGGATTGTCACTGACACTATTTATGAGGTATGGCGATATAATACTTTTGGTTTAACTGTTCATACTGAGTATTGAACCTAATCAGAAATTGAAAGACCAAAAGGAACACCAACCACCTAGTAAGATCGTACTCAACAAAGATACACTCGAATCCATCGACGACAACGGTCCGGAACTTGCACCTGTACAAACCAAAATTTCAACCCAAAGTCGGTAATATGATGCCTATGTAATTTCCGAAAACCATTGAAACTCTCCTAGACACCGATCCCGAAATTAAATTGGGCGCTCACTACGATCTAGGTAAATTGCCTGATCACAAAGGCGATTTGTTTAGACAGTACCACTCCGTGGTCAAACAGCACGACATTGTCGACATCTATGGGAACCTCGTACCACCATGGAAGTTATATGACGCTCTTCGAAAGGGTGTACTTGCATTATTTGAAGGAGTTTTTAACATTTGGTGCCCACCAAGTCGACCTGTCGTATGTATTGCGTTATTCTCATCCGATAAAGAATGGTAAACAATTCAACAGTGTCTTCAATTTGAGGCCCAAAGCATCCGTGTTATTGCTGAAGCTGAAGGCATACTTGAAGAGCCAAAAATACATGGAGAAGTAAAGCGCACCCCCACTCATGCTGCTACAGCTGAGAAACGGAGTGCGTCCTTCGAAGCCTTTGGTCATCGCCTAAAACGCCTTCGTAAGGACCTTTTACCTGACAACTCCGACAAACGCCCCACCGAACCCCCCCCATCTCAAAGTGCCTCTGCAGACAAGTCGCCCATATGGGACATTGAAGACGAAGACGTTCCAATGGCAGATCACAGCAACCAAAAAGGGAAAGCACCAGCTTCAACTGGTCGCATTACGACTCGAAGCATGAACGAGAAATAAATGTAATAAAAAACTTACAAATCCTTGTATTATTATTTGTAATTGTATGACATATAGCTTTGACTACCTCCGTCGCAAACGAATAGAGCAAACTAAATAACACCAAACCCCTAAAAGACCTTAACTCTACGACTTATTAATTTATGAACTGTTCTTTTAACTTTCACAAGCACATACGAGACATGCCCCCGACCATTCCATCACAAAAAAATCGTTGTCGTCGCCTTCTGATTTGCGACGATTTGAACGAAGCATTGAACGACCCCGCATTAGCATGCCACATGTTGCACTCAAACTGTGCTTCATTCAACGCCGATTATAAACTTTCAAGCACACCAACCATTTGCAGGAACTATCCAACCGTTTCCCCGTCAATGGTATATGACTATCGATGGTCTTCACTTAACGGTGGAACTTTCTCAACCTCTATTTTCAGTGAAATATCCGATGAGGCCGACGGCACCATAGTTAACATACAAGACTCAACAATAGCAACGAACAGCAATCTGGTAGCATGAAATCACTCGCATATTGATGTGAAATAACACTGATGACCATGGTAGTCTCTCCCTATGCAAATATTCTGTAGAAACACATACGCACTGCGTCGACCCACTTGCACTACAGAAGCCATTAACCAAGCATTCGACCATCAATGGAGTCGGCTTTTCGACCTGGAGATTGATACAGCTGAACAGCTCGGCATAAGACACCAGAGCACCACTACGGCTCAAACTCTAATCACAATCCTCCGTCTCTGATTTTCAGGACACCTGGCTTCGAGGACCCTTGAAGGAAAGCGCAAATTCTGAGGACGGAAATATCCTACTGCTAGGAGAACAAATTTTTATGGTAACATGTCTGTTAACTGAACAAGTGATTTACTAACCTCTAACAGTATCCGCCCGATAGCCCGTTAAACATTCAATCTTCCGACTCAACTAAGTTCGCAAATGGCTGTGCGTGGCTTTGCATGGAAAGCGCATTCAACAAAATTCATCCTCCAAAGAGCTTAGGTTGGTGCTTCAACTACATTAACGAATGAAGATCAATCTAATACAAAATAGTATCAAATCAAATCCTCCCTAACCTAGAGTTAGATGTACTGGATTGTTTACCAAACGACCACATTGCTGCTCTTAGAGGACGAGTGACACAACCGCAGGTCTATGACGTCAATTCAACACCAGTTACGCCCATGAACATGGGTTCCACCATGACTCCCGGTACACTGATCTTTGCTCAAGTAATACCTAAACTAATAGTGAGCCCCATTGAACCTGCGGTGCGGTACTCTATAACTCATGTTCCACCATCCACTGACAGAGTCACCACAGCGACTCATCTTACAAAGTAATTATATAAAAATCGTAGACACTAATGACGGCGTTGAGGAGCACTGGAACTCACCCCGATTCACTTCTGAAACACAACCACCAGAACCGCCCACCTTGCCTCCCTCGCCAACCGCCACTGGATAGATATCAATAGCTAAACAGATCACAATTACCTTTCCACTCTTCCACATGCCTCCTCGATTGAATTCTGGGTTCGCCTACCATCGTGTGAACGCCTACGAGACACTGTCCACCGCTCTAGATGATCCTGCTCTTGCTTGCCACATGATGTCCGCAGGTTGCGCAGAATACAATAGTGACTACGTTATATCCAACACACCAAAGGAATGTGAACATTGCTACGACTCAGCTCCAACCAAAATTTACGACTACAAATGGGCTTCCGCCATGGGTGGAACATTCTCCACGAACTTGTTCGGAGAAATCGGTTATGAGTCTGAAGGAACGGTAATAAGTTTGCAAGGGTCCAACGCCCTGGCTACAACTCCAATCGTACGTAAACTTGGTCCCATAGATATCCAAGCTGACACCGATATCTAGCCATCCACCCAAAGACTATTCTGCCGAAACACATATGCCCTCCGTTGTCCAACAGGAGCAACAACCGACATCAAGTGCGCATACCATAACCAATGGAGCGGATTGGCAGAAGTCCAAACACACGCGGAATCCCATTTCGACGTATGTGCAGAAACATTATCCAACCCATACACCTAAACTAATAGCCCGAAGGACAAATGGTTTGAAGGTCCGTTGGACACGACCTGCGAGACTGATAATCCGACCATTCACTTGCACGGACAACCGATATTCAAAGTAAGCGCCTACTTTCCTGACAATACCCAAAATTTATATTGCACAGTACTGCCCGGAAATTCATCGCTGCTTCTGCGATACTTGCAAGGCAGACAAAAGAAAACGGCATCGATGGATGTGGGAGGAAAATGCCTATAACAGAATCCAACACCCATCGACGTTTGGTATGCTACGCTACTAAATCTTCCGCACATGCTAACAGACCAAACAGTACCTACCTCCGTACTTATGCGAGGCGATATTTTGTACGACCTAGGCTACTCCTACGACCCCGTTATTCGATACTGGAATGGGCATATCGCGCAACCCGAAATTTACGACGAAAACGACGACCTCGTAAATCCCCGCGACCTTCCTTTAAAATTGAGCTTGGGTACGCTTGTCTTCGCACATGTAATCCCCAAGATCGTCAGAGATCCAACCAAAGCATCAGTAAGTGTTAATTACCACCGGCAGACAAGCAATAAACTGAATGGACCTCTGCACAGAAATTAATACTACACACTGATTATATAAAGGTCATTGACAACGCAGACGCCGTAGATGATATACAGCTACGGTAGCAATCCTCACCTGTAGAGGCCACTTGAACACATCAGAGACTGCAAACTGGCAGTCCGCTTGATCCAATCAGGACTGCCAAATTGCAGTGGGCCTTTTGGCAGAGAGATTTCGTCGTAGGGGGGGGGTGGGGGTTAGGGGGAGGGGGGTGGGTATGAGGGGGTATGAGGAGCATATATGGATGATTTTCCGGGGGTAGGAGGACAGGTAGGGGTGTTGGGGATAGGGGGGGAGGATGGGGGGATACTGGATAGGGGCTGATGGCTTATCTGGCTGGGTGGGGGTTGGGCAAATGTTGTCGGATAGATATGATATGGGTATGGGGGCGTAGAGAAAAAAATCAGGATCCCGGAATGGGTATTTTCGGGGTGGGGGGATCAGTGGTTGGCGAGCAATTAAGGAAATACACTCTCAGAGCCGGACACAAATCAAAATAAATCGAAAAAATAATATAAATCATGAATAGCGCACTCAATTCTGCTCCGATTAGGCTGAAATTTTGAACGCAGCCTCCCACATATGATCCCCATCGATCCTTAAAAAATGTTTTTTTACATGGGTCACTTGAAAAGCCCCTATCTTTGGCCCAAACAGTATCCTGCTCCATATTGCACCGCTCTGGGCACTATTTTGGGTGATCTATATATCGTTAGAAAGCTATTAACAGCCTCTATAAGATCCCACCATCCGATCTGCCAAATTGTACCAGCAACCCAGCAGATCAGGTTCGCTTTTTCCGCTTTTTAAGCCCCTATTCCCCCTACTACAATTATTTCCTCAATATTGCTTCGCTTTTGGCACTATTTGGGGGGATATATATATCATTAGAAAGGTATGCACTATATCTATCTATTCATGTGGTCTGATCTGCCAAATGTGGCCACAGAAGCAGCAGATCTGCTCTGGTTATTGTGCATTGATTAAATGAGCCCCTATTTACAAATCAAATCTTCGTCCTGATCAGGAATATTAGTGTGATGTCATTGATCCCATTTAATCTCATCAATCCTCATTAATTAGCTTCGCTTTTTTGGGAAATTGGTATCACTGATCTGCTTTCAGGCACAAATGACATCACACTAATTAATATTCCTCCCCCACCATTATTGCAGCATTTATTCCACCGCTTTTTGGCACTTTTATATGGACATATATATATCACTAGAAAGCTACAGTTGTCTAGTATTTGAATCTGATTTTTACTTAGTTAATTCCCTCCAGTAGATTACCCAAAACAGCTCCGCTTTTTTGATAATCAATAGCCCCTATTTATTAATAGCATTATTACTGCTCCATTTTCCACCGCTTTTTTGGCTCTTTTTCTGCACACCATATATACCATTAGAAAGCTATAAGTGTCTAGTTTAAGAATCTATCATTATATTATCACTATCCTCACTGGGGACTGCACCATTCAATTTCGCTTTTTTGGTAATTAAATTAGCCCCTATCTTTAATTACATTTCTTTGTGCACCATTTGTATTTATTCCCTTTATTATTTTAATTGACATATATATATCAATGGAAAGCTACAATTGCCTACTTTCAGAATCTGAAAACAGAATGGAAATGTTGTGCTTGTGGATGGAGCAATTGCATTTCGCATTTTGGGTACCAGAGCGTGGGAACACCCCTTGATATACCATACATATAGCTATGTCCCCGCTTATATACAAATTGAAAAGGGTCCACTCATTCTATTCACCAATTACATATCAAAATACCATATTTGCACCATATATACCCAATAATACATTCTTTTGGGGCCTCTACCATTGAAAAAACTTTTGAATATTACCCATAACATGTAAAAGTATTGAACTTGACACTCAACCGCTTCAAAAGTTCAAGCAACAGAATAGAAAACACTAAATACTACCTCAGGGCATGCAGAATAGTAATTTGTGAATATCTTCATGAGTATTGATCGCTTCAACATGCTGCAAACTGTTCTCAGAACGCTTCGATTGTGCCTTCAAAAGTAGCCCACCCCCAAAGAATTCTGAGCAGATCTCAAAATCGTTCAAATTTCCACTGATAAGCTTATGACAGAGGATCAGAGACAAAATAATTTAATCAGAACATACAGATACATGGAGAGACATGATATGTAATGTTCACAAAAGGTTTGAAGTGATTTGGATGATTGTGGAAGGGTAGAGCCTCAAAAAAGCGGTCAGAAGGAGTTTGATGTAGTGGTGATTGTGTGTATTCTTGAAACATCCAGCATCAACTATGATGGTCACACACCATTTTGAACCTACAGATGGCTACACTTGTCCAAATCACTTGGGGTTTTTTGCATCGTGTAACTAGAGTTAATATATTGGTTTCCTGCCAGTTGTGAAGTATAAATAGGACTGCTATGGTATAGTAAAGTGCAGAATAGTGTATTTTCAGGTCTGCATTTGTGTATGGTCAATATTACAAATGTGGCTCAATATATCGGGTGGTGGGCTGTGTAGAACGTTAAATATGGTGTATATGAACCCTTTGACAATGCTAGAGATGTATATATGTAGTGAAATACTAATGGATAAAGCCATAGGAGGCCAGACTAACAGGTATATGCATTTTGCTAATTCTACATGCAAATATAGGTGTATATAACGCACTTTCATTGGATTTCAGATCCCCAGCATGCAATATTGATATAGGAATATCATTTACTGGCATACATTATACAGAAGCATTACATTTTGGTGCGCTTTTTTGAGAATTTAAGGAATTATGGATTAATATGCTGATAGAATGCAAGATAGTTGGTATTTCCACTATTGGGCCGGTGACAGTCATTTAATAATGCTTATGAAGAGGTGTGCCAAGTTTCATGTTGATAGCTGCAGTGGGTGTGGAGGAATGAAGCCAAAAAAGCGGAGGGGGGAGGAGGAGAAGGAGGATCAAGGGGTGTTCCCACGCTCTGGTACCCAAAATGCGAAATGCAATTGCTCCATCCACAAGCACAACATTTCCATTCTGTTTTCAGATTCTGAAAGTAGGCAATTGTAGCTTTCCATTGATATATATATGTCAATTAAAATAATAAAGGGAATAAATACAAATGGTGCACAAAGAAATGTAATTAAAGATAGGGGCTAATTTAATTACCAAAAAAGCGAAATTGAATGGTGCAGTCCCCAGTGAGGATAGTGATAATATAATGATAGATTCTTAAACTAGACACTTATAGCTTTCTAATGGTATATATGGTGTGCAGAAAAAGAGCCAAAAAAGCGGTGGAAAATGGAGCAGTAATAATGCTATTAATAAATAGGGGCTATTGATTATCAAAAAAGCGGAGCTGTTTTGGGTAATCTACTGGAGGGAATTAACTAAGTAAAAATCAGATTCAAATACTAGACAACTGTAGCTTTCTAGTGATATATATATGTCCATATAAAAGTGCCAAAAAGCGGTGGAATAAATGCTGCAATAATGGTGGGGGAGGAATATTAATTAGTGTGATGTCATTTGTGCCTGAAAGCAGATCAGTGATACCAATTTCCCAAAAAAGCGAAGCTAATTAATGAGGATTGATGAGATTAAATGGGATCAATGACATCACACTAATATTCCTGATCAGGACGAAGATTTGATTTGTAAATAGGGGCTCATTTAATCAATGCACAATAACCAGAGCAGATCTGCTGCTTCTGTGGCCACATTTGGCAGATCAGACCACATGAATAGATAGATATAGTGCATACCTTTCTAATGATATATATATCCCCCCAAATAGTGCCAAAAGCGAAGCAATATTGAGGAAATAATTGTAGTAGGGGGAATAGGGGCTTAAAAAGCGGAAAAAGCGAACCTGATCTGCTGGGTTGCTGGTACAATTTGGCAGATCGGATGGTGGGATCTTATAGAGGCTGTTAATAGCTTTCTAACGATATATAGATCACCCAAAATAGTGCCCAGAGCGGTGCAATATGGAGCAGGATACTGTTTGGGCCAAAGATAGGGGCTTTTCAAGTGACCCATGTAAAAAAACATTTTTTAAGGATCGATGGGGATCATATGTGGGAGGCTGCGTTCAAAATTTCAGCCTAATCGGAGCAGAATTGAGTGCGCTATTCATGATTTATATTATTTTTTCGATTTATTTTGATTTGTGTCCGGCTCTGAGAGTGTATTTCCTTAATTGCTCGCCAACCACTGATCCCCCCACCCCGAAAATACCCATTCCGGGATCCTGATTTTTTTCTCTACGCCCCCATACCCATATCATATCTATCCGACAACATTTGCCCAACCCCCACCCAGCCAGATAAGCCATCAGCCCCTATCCAGTATCCCCCCATCCTCCCCCCCTATCCCCAACACCCCTACCTGTCCTCCTACCCCCGGAAAATCATCCATATATGCTCCTCATACCCCCTCATACCCACCCCCCCTCCCCCTAACCCCCACCCCCCCCTACGACGAAATCTCTCTGCCAAAAGGCCCACTGCAATTTGGCAGTCCTGATTGGATCAAGCGGACTGCCAGTTTGCAGACTTGATGTAATCATCTAGCTTCTATGGCTGCAATCCTTAGCAAGTATAATCTCTTAATAGACACGTCCCCACATCGACATGTCACTACATCCCTTCGCATTGTGGCTTTACAAATTCAATTACAAACAAATATGTCGATCACAAATATGTGTAAAATTACAATAACACCCCCCTACTCGATAACAAAAAGGTTACCATATTTTCGGTGCATCAATTCGCCACTATATCCACACGATCCGCTAGGAAACGACAAATCTACAACCCTAAGATATAGCAGCATATATGACTATAATCACAACTTACCGTTTCAGAACCGTGGATATGATCAAATCTGAGCACACCACGAAACATCAAAATATCAGACTCCCTGACAAGTTGATACATCCTCCATGACTTTTGCCTCACGCCATCAACGTCATAAAGTTGATCCTTTGGATATTTATCGTGGTTGTCATCCGAGATCACAGGCCCTACCACATATTCATGATTAAGGTCATCCCCGCTGGGAGGATCGGCGCACTATATCAACAGAAATTAATTATGAGTCGACTGCCAATATATATATATAACGGACCTTCAAAATCGGCGGACCATACATGATCATTCGCAATCCCTGTAACAAAGTCATTGATTGACTTCTACACTGACTGCAAATTTTCTGCTCAAACTCAATTAAAGAAAGGTTAACTGGATATGAAACAAATTACCTCACCTCCAGAAGATCTGCCATACGAGTGGCGAAGTCATGGACTCGAATGGTCTGCTCTGAAAAAGCAGCACGGACGAAACACTGCTCCCCTGACGGTGGGCGCAATTCAAAAACATGACGGATAGTGTTCCCACTGCATACAGCCTACGCCAATCATGATAAGAAATAAAACGGATCTAAACGCAAAAATAGGCTCACCATAGAATGAGAAGCAGATTCAGACCCTTCAACTACAACCTGCGACGCGCGTTTGAGAGAACCGAACAAAACGATCTCAAGTTCATCGTTGGTGCTGGTATCATTCAAACGAACATTGACCCCCGGGCCTTCGAAACTACTGAGAGTGACATCCATACAATAATCTTCCGTGGCCCCAAAAACTTCAGGTGCGAAGACATGTGGGCTGGACCAGCCTGGGTTAATGAATAGAGGCACTAAACGAGCAAACGACTGCGACGACGCAGACCTGCCCGCTAAAAACATTCCAGTACGAATGAAAGGCTCCATGGTTCAGAAAATTATTGACTACTGAAACCTGATTAACTTACTTATATACCCTTGTCACTGCAATGACATCATGACAACTTGGCGTAGCGGACTGTTGCTGCGCGCGGCATTCACCGAGGCCTTTCGCACATCGCAGATCCCATTCCGTTTTGCCTTCACCTGCTTCAAGGTGAGCGCCTTACCCTAGGCTACACCTGTAATGCATGCTCGAATCCGACCTGCTCGGATACATAAACTTGCACGTATAATTTTTACAGATTGTATCTAATACTATTGATCAATGTACATCTTCTGCATACCGCCTTGTCAACAAAGATTTCATTTCGTCATCCTTGTAGCCACTATGAATCTGTTAGTATTAGCTCTCACCAAGAGACACGCACGTACTCTGTATCCGTCAAATCAGTCCCTCCTGAAAACAGCATCGCTGCGAATGTTGCCGACTCTCGATCGGGAAGCACGTAACGAAATTTAATGTTGGGCCACGGTTTAGTTACCTTGTAGTGAAAAGACAGCTTTCCGTGATCGTAATCGGAATCCAACAAGGTCCAACCATTGGCCTCAACCTGGTATGCATCCTCCTTCCTCCACTGGACGGCCGGAGTAAGATTCCATACCTTACAAAGACCGTCTCCTAGCCATCGCAAACCTGGCTGAAACTCCTTCAAGCGCGTCTTCTCCATCTCATCCCAATCCTTCACAATTTTCCAACCCACTTGACAGTATTTCTTCCTCCACTCCGCCGGCCATTCATCACCATGCCCTGCGATCATGACTTCCTTCTTGACGAGTGTCGATGCAGGATAGGGGCAAATTACCTTGCGATCAGTCGCAACGACCATTAAGCAACCTTCAACAGATTGTCAACATATGCATCAAGCGTAAGAATGCGCGACTCACTATTGCCCTTAGAAATAACTCCTTCATATGCCGCTCTTGGACAAACAACGACCACAATCCTTAGCTCGCCTTTGCTGAAGGTCCATCTAAAATCCACATCATGGTTGCTAATGCATGCCTCAAGCCACGGCCGCGGGCTCCCACTATGTTGCTCGTCTTCCTCGTAGCCGTAACCGATTTTGGTGAGATACTCACACAAACGTGAGCAATGTTCCTTCTCCACAAACAGTTCCAAGGCAGGGTTGCGGAACACGCGCTGCCCTGTCAGTTTTTCAAGCAAGCCCTCACCGCTGGCAAGTATACCGCATCTGTAAAGGATGTATCGGAAAGATTCGACATTGTATGACCCAACGTATGGGCCATAAATATTGGACACATGAGCTGAACCTGTGTGCTGCATCGTATGGTCAAGTTCAAAAGACAATTACCCTCAGACGTGAAAACTCAATGACAATCTGAAACCATGTCTCAAAGGTTAATTCCAGACATTATTGGACAAATATAAGATCATGTGCAAGCGTAGTGACTGAGTTGCCTACTCCAACAGGACGACCTTTTTGATGATCCCTTAAACAAATACGGTGAGCTTCATGCCATTCGCCATGTAACAGAAAAAGAACCTACCAAGATACATATCCATTTCGTCACCAGGATGTCCATGAGACAGAGCTAAGTGACGAATCACAAAAGTGATACGGACAAGGCGATTTGGCAATAAGTCCCCTAAGTGACGCGGATCAAGCTCGTCGCCCTGAGCATTCACGCATGGAAGAGGACAGGGAGTGTACTTCTCTGCCATTATGGACCTAACCTGTTCCCAATTTTCAGGCAAGGGCCATCCATCCATCCGTCCATCGTGTCCTAGATATGCACACAAGTCAATGTCGTCAATCCCGTTCATGGCAATAAGGGCAATAAACACACTATTTTTGTACGCGTCATTGCGTTGAAAAACCAGGCGTCTCAACCTAAGGGCGGGTTTTCCCTCTTCCAAAACCACAAGGAATCTGAACAAAAATGAGCGACAAACCCCCCATGTAATTTATTCACTTACTCAGCATCTCTGCCCTTCGCATATAATCATTGAACGGCCCTAATCATTCTCATCTGTTCATCATATTGCCTTGCATAAATTTTGTCCATCATGGAGCTGTCCTCGTTTGGACGACAAAGGGTCACCAGATACTCTGCTGACGGCAAATCCGCTCCAGGGGGTGCAAAACCCACAGTCCCTACGTAGGAAGCGGTAGGTGACACTCGACCAACCCCATTAAAGTCCTCAGACTCGTCCGTTGCATCTGTTGATGATAAATACTGCGTGAAGTAAAGTCAGGTATGCACTACTCACCAACCGTTTCTGACATTTCTCTCAGCCGATGCTGAATATACTCAGTGGTCATTATTACTGTAGGGGGTCAATACACACTCGAGGGTAAACAGCCAAAATCCCAATACCCGCCTTATAGGCAACACCACGGTTTTTAGTCGCATCATACTTAATCCCTCGATTGAAAAAATGGAGAGCGGATAGACAACTACTATCGGGAAACAGCTAGAGAATGCAGATCACAGGAACAGCGCTCGAAATGACCAGAAAACTGGACAACCCCCATCACGACAAACCTCGAACATTTTCGTCATGCACGTGATGGCATACATAATTTGTTTCTGTTCAGAGTCAATGTCATCAGACGACAGTAAATTGAGACGGAGCATTGTCACCATGCACAATCCGTAGACTCTAACTAGTTTGCCAATACTATCTACCTAAAAGTCGTCGTGGTAAATATTTTGCTCCAGGACACGCCTCGCTAGCACCTCGGTCCTGTTTCGACCTTTGAAGCGTACACCCTCTTCTACTGGCACAATGTGACCGAATTTGAGCCAAATGCTTCGCATCTCGGTGAACTCCACGCCTAGTTTACCATCACCCTTTGCCACCAGATCAAACCCGTTCCTTTCCACCATCCCATTCATGGCAATAGGCAAAGGAGGAAGGTCAATTGACCAGCATAAAGAGTCTCCAGGACGGCGAGTCGCACACGCAAAGGCGCCATCCGGGTGCTGAGTGTCCTCCAAGGATGCACTGCGAACAATCTGCCATCCCCATTCCTCCAACCTTTCTAATTCTGCATCATCTTCAATTGAAGATGACTCGGCCGAATCTAAAGAGAATGACCTGAATTCGTGCAAAGTCGCCTTGGCGAACAAGCAATACGCCCTCTCGTATGTGATAAAATTCATCATTGCCGCTAAATTCTTATCAACTTCGATATCTTGCATGCAGAATATCAGCACTCACTTGAATGAAATCCCAAAATCGTTGCCAGCGGTGAAACAGGGCAACCAATTATCAGCACCCGAAGATCACCTTTTATCAGGCACAACACAAGAGCAGAGGACAAAGAACAGTCTTGGTTAAGGCGGCGATGCGATAGAAGCCGCGTCCCAGGATATTGGCGGCGTGAGTTCAGGAATCGATATCTTCTTCTCTCAAACCACTCAACCACTCTCATCATATGCTGACTCTGAACATACAGGCGCAGCTCAGTTTGCTCGTGTGACAACCTTGCGAATACTTGAAGCGCACTGTGCCCTGAGACGACCATACCTGACCGCCGCTGTAGATAACGGAAGGAGCCGAAGTCGACTTCATCGAAGAAGGGTCGTAGGACGCGCATGACATTCCACGCAATGGGGATGAAGTCAGATACGCCCATGAAGGCACGTTTGCAAACTCTAGCCCATTTCAACAAATCTTTGACTTCCAGGTGCTCCAGGAAAACACTTTCTACCTGACAGAGACTGAATATCCATATTTAAGTCGCCCACATTTCAACTGATGTATAAGGTTCAGAACACTCACACATTAACCCAGTGCTCGTCGTCTGTCCGAGATATGTTAACGGTCGACATGGTCGCAGCCATATGAGAAGACTACAAGGTGATAATTCCCGCCAGGGATGTAGAGAGTTGTTTTAACACGGGAGTATGTCCTGTTTCTTATACCCTTGTGCACACCCTACTTCCGTCTCTGCTCATTCCGCCCTGTTTCCCACTCCGTCGCAACCATCTGCTCTTCATTTTCAATTTTCGATCAAGGTGACTCAGTTCCAATCGTTAAACTTAAATTCTAGAAGTAGTGCCCCTCCCTCCGTCCATAAAATTTAACATCCGTCTGTAACCCTCCTGGCAATCCCTCTACTTGTGGATTTCCGAGTTTTCAAAATCCATTGCACCCTCCTAACAACGAACCCCGCCTTTATCCAGCTTTCAATTGCGACTCAGAATGTTTCCAGTACATCACAGGTCTGGTCGAACAAAATAATTATCAGCTATTACCCCCACTCTCATTCACCACAGTGAGATGTGTAGCCTACCAGATGCGGTTATTTCATACCGCAATACTTGTTAAACCTACCAACTACAAAGACGTGTCGTATACAGAAGTAAAACTCTTTTATCTATCTTTTTTGCTTGCCCTAAGGTGTATGCGAAGGGGTACTACTCCTGCATATAGTCAACGCACGAAATTATCTTTGCCATAGTCACTGTACTCCTGGCCGAATTACATAAATTGCCAGGGATGCAGATCTTGTGCCACACATGGATAAAGCCCAATGTGTCATGTCCTGTCCCAATGACCCTTCATAGACACTCTCGGATCTTACCATGCCGTCATGAAGGTATACAGCAAATGATTCTGTAATCAAGCGGGCTACAAAATGATAACCACTGAAGTAAATTACACCAGCCAACCAATACTTCACATTATCGATAACAATCGATGGAGAAAGCAATATACCGTCGCAATCTATGACCTGGAAACAAAGTAATTGACGCCGACTTGTCAAACACAGATGTGATCGCACATTGACATTGCAAATCGAGCATAAGACCGGCGCTTGCTGTTCAGTGATGTATTCTTGTATTGAAGTCTTTCCACTTATCGCAATATAGGAATCTCGGTTATTTTTATCAAAATGAGGCAAGCGACATGCATCACATGAACCTAAATGCTCGTATCCTACATTGCGATGTCCCAAAAGATGATGTGAGAATAACACAATATCTGTACCATGTCTACCCACTGGATAATTTGAAGCATCCAACCTACGAGCACTAAGGCGCAACATGTCTTGCAAAGATGACATGTCTACCTGTCCATCCACATCTGTCAACAAATTGCAATTTAGGATGAACTCAGATAACAGAACACTCTGGGAAGATAAAACTCTTCCCCAGAATATCCTGTTGCTACTCCATAACCAATACAAAATGAAAGTCCAGCTATCGAAAACACAGCTATAATCACGACTATCCCACACAGGACCCGTCATGAGATGGTCAACATACTCATCATTGTAGACAATATTTGGCCTCGACACTATCTTGTTAGATTGGTCGTCATCCACAACACAGAGTGCAACCTCAGGCAAACCTGTTATCTGAACACAATCCATCACCTCCATGGATGTCAGTTTAGTGTGAGCCATGCTGCTGTTGTGCTTGGAGCGTTTTTGAGAAAGAACATCAGGCTCTTTATTTCTTCTCTTCTTTGACTTATTGTTAGAAATGGTTGCCAATTTGGGCTGTACCTTGTCCATCTCTGTCTCTTCTCTGATAGCTTCATGCCAGTCATCCTCTTCAGTTGTTTTCTTCCATGCACGATAAGCATCAATAGTTTCCCAATGAGTTTTCCCAATGATACCAAGTGGCAGCTTGCCCTCATAATCCAATTTTGTGATTACATCAAGGTAGTTCAACTCACGGTACTCTTGTCTAAGTGACCCATCCAGCTTCCCCTGTAATTTATTTTCACTGAAGTCCCGCAGAATTAATGTTCCTGCAAGTGAAGTACCCCTTGATAAACATGTGTATACCCCTTAAAAAGACTTACAAAACTTGATATCAACAGGATTGGAGCCCCTAGACTTGCCCTGTGATTGTCAGGGGATCTGTCACAGAACCCCCACCCTAGCGCGGTTACGGTGCACAGCCTGGTCATCATCTCTAGATCACTGTACAGCCGCCCGTTGCATCATTGATACCCCTGTCGTAGTGCGCAGCCTCCTTTCCTGATTGTTTCGTCACCATCATTTGATATCGCATAGCCTTAGCCTATTCTTAGATTTAGTGCACAGCATACCGGTAGATAGTTTATCCGATGTAGTATATAGGCCAGTGGGGATCAGGATGATTCCTCACTCGATTATCAACTTGGCTTCTGGGCATTCCTATCCCTTACATCATAATCGAGTCTCTACAGCAGTCTGCACCTCCCTAGCTCACTGCACACCATCTACTCCTCATCCTACAAGCCCTACCCTTCGCCCACACCCTGCTCCCAATGTCTACTACACCAGAGATGTCCTTGGAAGAATTCGTCACTGAACAGTTCGACCAACTCTATGAGCGGATGAGGCTGCTCCAGGAGGAGCTTCGCTCCGTCACCAACCAGCTCTCTACCCAACAGACTATTGCAGCTATCGCACCTACCCAACCCTCTCGCCGTCAGCGGAAGAAGGCTGAGCCTCCCGCCCCACCGGCTCCTACTCCCCCACAAGGCACTATTCCCACCCACCTTCATATGTCGGGCACCTACCCTCAGAAGGACGACAAACCCGATCAGCAGTTGCTCACTGTCATTGTACCCGACGCGATGGCAGCGCACCTGGTTGGGCGAGGTGGAAGGGGTCTTAAACAGATCCATGACTTATCTGGTGCGCACATCCGAGCCTTTGAGGTAAAGGACGGATCAGCTGGTGCCCGCCACGTCTCTATTCGCGGTACCGACTCTCAAGTTGGTAATGCCCTCGTCGTATTGGGCAAGCGGCTCGCTCGTCGCCGAGTCCGCGCCCCTAGGCAGCGGGATGCTCCGGGTCCTGCTCGTGATGCCAGTGGGAGGCCAACCGCTGGGAAGTTCCGTGAAGCCCCTGTTCCCATTGTTCAGGCTGCTCCGGCCACTCAGCCCCCCTCGCCACCATCAATTCCTCAGTCCGCCGCTCTAACCCCTGCAGCACCGTCAGCAACTCCTACCCCTGCTCCAGGCTCTACTCCGGTTGTCCCCTCCATCGTCATGAACACGGCCGCCCCACCTTCACCGGTGGCTACCCCAGGTGCTCGATCAGCTTCGACGACACCTGTGAACCAGCCCAACACTCCCATCGCGCCTACAGCCGTGATGCAGACCGCCAACCCTACCCCGGCACTCTCGCCTGGCTCGCCGATGAGCATTGATGCGATGAGAGCCCACTTCTCAGCACTTGCGCCCACTCTTGGGAACCCTATCCCCCCCACTGCTCCTTCAAGGGGTGGTCGCGGTGTGGTTTTCCGGGAGCGCAGTGGACGAGGCGGTAGACGTGGAAGCTAAGGGATTTGCTGGGGCAGCAAATCTAGATGGGGAGATAGTGTCAGGGGATCTGTCACAGAACCCCCACCCTAGCGCGGTTACGGTGCACAGCCTGGTCATCATCTCTAGATCACTGTACAGCCGCCCGTTGCATCATTGATACCCCTGTCGTAGTGCGCAGCCTCCTTTCCTGATTGTTTCGTCACCATCATTTGATATCGCATAGCCTTAGCCTATTCTTAGATTTAGTGCACAGCATACCGGTAGATAGTTTATCCGATGTAGTATATAGGCCAGTGGGGATCAGGATGATTCCTCACTCGATTATCAACTTGGCTTCTGGGCATTCCTATCCCTTACAGTGATGAGTAGTCAGTTATTGAAAAGTTAGGCAAAACTGGAATTTGACTCCTTGATATACGCAAATATTCATCACTAGGTAGCATAGCATCTATAGCTTGCTTCACACTTGTCAATGGCACAACATTAGGAGGCAGCTTGGCAATCTGCACCTTGGTAGGGGGGTTAATTAACTCAACAAAAAGGACATCAAGCCTTTTGTGGTTAGTGTGACCAGCAATACCAACTGCAGTCCATCCAACAACAACAGCTTCTTGCCCCCGGGTAATACACAGCTCAGTGGCTTCGTTATGACGAATAAGTACAGGGAGACCAACACATAACTGGAGGCAACCTGCTATTTGTTCACTGGTAGATGGTGGCTGCTTCCATAACTTCTTTTGAAGGCTGGGTGCAATTGCTTTCGCTTTAGAGAAGCGTTGCAATGGTTGTCCTGGCCTCAATGCTTCTCTACTGATGATAGTATCCAGACTGTAGAAATTATGCAAAGTAACCCCATTTTCTTCAGCAAAACGAGCAGTACACACATCATTGATGCTATCCTTGTCCCGGTTAAAGGCAGTAATAATGGACACATTTTTGAACATAGGATCATCCAGAGAGAGTGATGGATTCAAAGAAGGAATGCGACTTCTGAGTAATGCAATGTCTTCTTCTGTACAAGCATAGTACCTCAAGTTTTCAAGTGCACCACGGAATGCAATTTCATCAGGCAATTCTCCTAACTGTCTCATATTTTTTTGCAGAATCACAACACATGAAAATTGAATCCAGGCTGATTTACCCAGTGTATTATTTTGATCTCTGATTGTCTGACGGGCATGCTGGTACATGGTGACATCCCGTGAATATAAGGATCCTCCTTTAATTGGAGTCAGCTGTGCAAAATCACCTGTCAGGATCATGTGGAAACCTCCAAATGCCTTTGTCTTATCACTACTTGCCAGCTTAAAGCGTTCATCTATCAATGCCAGATCATGACAACTCAGCATAGATATCTCATCAATCAGAACATATGAAACACCTCTTAAACGTTCTCTTAGGTCTGCTATAGCTGCCACACTTGGTCTGTTTGCCCGACTTCCTGTGTTTATACCCAAAAATGAATGGTAGGTAGATCCCCCAATCAAGGCTGCAGAAGTACCAGTTGGACCTAACAAAACAAACCTGTAAGGCTCATTTCTTTCCTTAAAAAAGTGTGTTAGGGCACGTATAACACTGGATTTACCAGTACCTGCCATACCTCCTAGGTGCATCAGTAACTGGTCAGGTGCAATACAACATGCATGGTTAGCTACAATTCGAAATGCCCGTTCTTGATCTTCATTAAGCCCAAATGTCCCAACAACTCCATTCAGTAACTTGACATTATTTCCACTTCCAGGTTGGAAACTTTTGCTCAACCATTGAGGACCAGTAACAATCCTTACATCATTACAAGTTGACCACAGTTCACTTTCACTGCAACCTAGTTCATCATTATCCATACCATCCAACAATGCAAACTTTTCTTTCCACAGCCGTTTTTTCTCAGATTTAACTATGGCTCTCCATGCTGCTGATCCAATTTGTTTATCAAGAACTAGCTGGCTGTTCAGGGATTGACTGTTAACTCTTTCTTTGATTGTCCCATGAAAGTCCTGTGACCAACCAGCAGTTATCAGCTCCTTTTTGGTTTGAGAAATTGCAAGCATCATCCTCCGGTTTGCATATCCTAAAGTAGAATTGTCATCAGTGCACTCATCATCTGGAACATCAACATAATCACAATTTTCTTCATCATCAAATGTATTTTCATGGCACATGTCCAGTTGCTCAATGTCTTTGTTACCTAAAGCTTGTCTTGTAGCATAAAAGTCATCTCTAGCATCATAGCATTCATATCTCAAGTTGAAATTCATCATGAGCTGCTTCTCATGGGCAGAAAATGTGTGTTTATTGAAAGCATCTTCCCATGTTTCATTGGCCACTTTAAGATCAATACCTGTTCTCCAAGGAACAAACAAGGTCATCATTGTCAGACAGTAATCCTCCCTGTCCCCACTGTCCTTGCGAGGCAAGCTACCACCAATGAAGTTGGGTACTATTCTATCTCGTTTTCTGGCATCACAGGCCACGACATGGGTTCTAGCCATTGGATGATCAGGCAGATACTTGAAAAAATGTAGGTGCTGACGTGAATTTCTAGCACTGGACACTTTATATCTTTCAGCACACTGTACCCATTCATATAAGGACACTGATTCATGTTCTGCAGGGCGAAAACGATAATCATCAGGACTTGATTTGCTTACAAATACACTATCAGAGCTTGCCATTGTTACATTATCAATCAAGGTATCATCGTCTTCTGGCATCATGTCATTGTTTTCCTTGTGTGTGAAACCTGCAGATGTTATACCCTCAAGCAAAGGTAGGTTCAAACCTGGTAGAGTGCCATTATAAGCTGGATCAACTGAAGAAAGTAAAACCTCCCATGCCTTTCGCACAAACAGCACAAAATTTCTCCAGTAGAAACACACAAAGTCATGGCTAGTATAATGGTCAGGGTTTTCTAACAAATGCAGACATGCCATTGGCGCACCAATCTCCATTTTTGCACCCAAGGCATTCACCACACGCATGATCATTCTCCGTACCCCATTTCCAGAGTGGTCCTCTTCTCCAGTGCTCAAGAGATTTGTTGCATCTCGGCTGAATATGTCATACATAGTTGAAAACACTTGGTATGTTTTCAGGCTACTTTTTGTCAAGTAATCAGTGACATAACCAACAGTAGCCTTAACAGCTGTTCCAGACAACAAACATGTTGTATCAGTATTGCAACGGGATACAGCAACCACTGTTGGGGTCACAGTGTTAATCCATGGTTCCAGTTTCTTCATGCTTATATGGCCAGTCTCTGCATCTACAGTAGTTTCTGTAAATACTTCACGAGGAAACCTGGATGTGCACACACCATTCCTATCTTGACAACCTTTCCCTGTGGCATGATACTTCTTGCCACATGTACTATCATCAGAACCATCAGCCCCATTATCATGCTTTGCAAAACACTTGTGAACATTGGAACGAACCATTATGTCATCAACTGTTCTCTCAAAATGGTCATACCATGCTCGCAGATCATCACACTTTGTACATATACAGCTGCTGGGATTCTCACAATATCCTTGAGGAGGAGGCTCAGGTAGGGTAAGAGTAGGATCTAAATAAGTTTCACCATTGATATACTCATGAGGTTCATCTGTATTAACTTGAGTGGAGTCTTTTTTGGCATAGGGAGGTATAGAGCTTTTAAGCTGCTCCAAAGACCCAGTCTTAAACTCTCCCATGTGGCAGCTTTCTAGGTATGATGTCAATTCTTTTTGAAATTCAGAATCTTGTGCCAACAACCTATCATGAACTTCCTGAAGGGGAATAGACCCCTCAATCCAAAGCAAAAAATGTAGGTGGAGAGTCATTCTACCCTGCTGTTCTACAGTGCCATAGTAGGCAGATGGCTTCCCAAAGACACCAGACTTTTTACCTGAATGATCCCAGCCACATATATGTTTTATAAACAGCTGCACAACAAAGTCAAAGAACCGAGCACATGCAACAGGATTACGAGTTACCAATAGTAGACGCTCTGAGGCATCCCTTATGTCAGGCCTGAACTCAATGTTCTTGTCTGCATAATATATACACAAGGGGTGCTTAGAGTCCACAGGTGAAATTGTTATAAACCAGTTGGGTGTTCCCTGAAAGCTTATTAAAGACCATACTTCATTCCTTTGATACTTTTTGGTAGCTAAGGATCCTCCAACATGACTTCCTACATATTCAATCTGGTCAAGAATACGAAACCACCCTTTCTCACCATCATTCTCTGGTCTTCTCTTGGCTTTTGGATCCCTGAGCCTTTCAGATATTATGGTAAGGTCTCTTGCATCCAGCTTTGAAATGCTATCAGCAATAGAGGCAAAATTCTTGCATTTTATCATCACATAACTCCCAGATGAGCTTTGTCTAATGGATAAGTGGTTAAAAGCAACTATGCAAAAAACTGAATCTCTTTGAAAGCGCTTGTCATAATACAGCATCAACCATTTCAAATGCTTCTTGAAGCTAATCAAGTCTTCATGTTCATTCTGACCTACTCCTCCATAGCCATAAGGAAACAACCAGGGAAACATCTGGGGATAAAGTGAGGGATTGTTATACAAGGACTGTGGTTGCTCAGCATGGCCTACAGCTAATGAGGATCCACCGTTTATCATGTGCTGCAGTGCAATAGCTTTTCTTTGTGTGGATGTCATTTCGGACATCACATCGGCACCTAAACCGTGAACAGTGATAGGACAAGGTCCTGAACTAGTACCAATTTCGTCAATGGGGTCAAAGACACTCTTAGCAGCATCAGGAATATTACCCTCATTGTCTAGGTTACACTTGTACAGGAATCCCAGAGGAACATCCTGTAAAGGGTACGTGCCTAAGATATCATAGTCTATTGTAAGGTCATAGTAGTCTTTGTGGTTCAATCTCAGCCATTCTAATGCATCTTGCACACATTTGCGTCTAACAAGGACAGGGGTTCGTTTCAGGTCATCCTTTGTAGGCCTAACTTTTCCTGTAAACACCACAGAAAGTACATCATCAAGTTCAGACTGAGCTATGGGCAGAATGTTATATATTTTCCAAGATGCATGCTCAAATGCAATGGCATTGGCTATCATTTTGGAGTGACCATTAGCAATGCGAACCACACAGTAGTTATGACGAACCCGGCTAATTAGCACCTGCTCGGCCAGAGTCAGATTCTGGAGAACTCCAGGAACTTCACCAATCCACAACCAGTTGGCCAGCGAAACCCTGGGACGGTTTCCTTTCGTCAGAGAACTCTCGCAATTAGGGCAAACTGCATCCAACAGAGGCGCTAATACAGGACCATCACACGGGGTACATGGTGTCATGATATCGAAGCGCTCAGCTCTCGTAGCCCCTGGTTCTATTAAAACATCCAGCTGATGTTGAATATCTGCCAAGGGGATCATGGTGTGTAAAGGCGTCAATTGACCACAAACTGCACATCCTGTTTCCTCGATGACCTTAGGGTTTAGGTCATTGGAATAGGCTGACATTATGTCTGCTATGATCTTCAAAGATGCAGGTTTCGGAGGATAATTTTCGACTACTGCAGGGTCGTAAGTGTACCAAGAAAATGTATCCTTTAACCCCTGACGACTACCTTTTGCTGAAGGTCGAACCAGATCGAATGCACAGAATGTATACAGGTAATCCGGACACTCGGAGCAAGTATGAGCGTTTAACTTGGAAAGGCAGGTTGATTTGGCAATACGGGAACTTGTTTTTATCCCGTGTGCAGCAGCGAGACTTCGTAGACCAGGCACGGTTAGGTATTTAATCAAAGTTTCTGTAGGAAAATTTCGAACAACAACTGATTCCACATTGACATCTTCATCAGACATCATATCATTGGACGTCACTCTCAGAAGCTTAAACGCGAGACAATTAGGGGCGTAATCAAAGTAGGGTGCGACGTCATTGTGGGAGACAGGTTTGCAACATGAAACAAACTCGGGACTTGTAATGTCTAAAGGTGCGTTCTCCCCCCGGGATTCTACTTTGGGTATCAGCATGGCTATATCCAAACTGCAATTGCATGTACAGACATGTTCGTCGAAGCTATGTACAAGATCCTGGCGATTTTTTCTGTACCTAGATATTCCATGTGTCACAGCTAAGTCTTTTAACTCCTGGAGGTTGAGGCGGCGGGATAATACCGACCATGGTATGCAACAAAAAGTTGCGTTGGGGTAATTCGTGGCCTCAAGATCTACTTCATTTACTGAAACTATTTTTTGAAGGTCGTATAATTCACCAGGCAGTAAGAGAGGTTGACCATCAATGTCTCGGATATCGGATAGGTCAGATTCATCCAAAGATCTACGGTGAAGGCCGGCACCCCACAACATACGGGTTACATTGTCATAATTCCTATCGGCAATTTCTGTTCCTGTATCATCATATGCAAGTGTCATTGAAGTTGGGTCCAATGTAAGTTTAGGACCAATAATGAGGAATGACGTGTGGTTGACCATCAGATAAGTAGGATGAAGGATGGGTAAGGTGAGGGACACTAATGGTATTGGGCAACATATATCTGGAACAAGAGACGTAAAATTATAGACAAGTGTTATTACAAGAAACGATCAGTAAGAAAAAAAAAGCGGATCGGAAAACAAGGGTACATGTGTCCACCAAGCGGAGAAAATTAAGGGCCACATTGCCGAGAAGACATTCACAATCACATGGAACATTTTCCGAATGAAGTGGTAATGCCCCTTTCGAGATCATTTTCCGCATCACTCCAACCCATATCCACGAGTTGAGCAGTAGCTAGAAGGCAGGCATACGCATCAGTCGAAATTTAGGAGTGTGAAGTGCTCGAGTTACATACTGTGGAGCGGGTATGGGTCATGAGTCTTAGTCTCGATCTTTTCAAAGGACGGAATCGAAAGGATGGGAAGAGACGCTTCTGAAGGCGCTGTGGATTCACCAGTGACATATAATCTGTAGCCTTTGACCACTGAAGTCTCCAGTCCGTTCACCGTAAAGGACTTAGTGATCCAATTCTGCATGAGCTCCACGTCGCATCCAGGAGCGCCCTGCACACCATGTAGCGCAGCCATATCCTTGTACATGACGACATTTCCCAAGAACATGCCAATGACTTCTAAAAGATCGTCATAGGACAGGGGACCGGTAGTGTTATCAGCAGAGGGTCTGGAGAGGAAGACACGGTGGCTGTGACACAGCCATTGCAAAAGGTCATAGGACAGACCACGAATATACACATAGCGATCCCGATCGGAACCGCTCATGTCACTTGCACTGTACTCCATCATCATCGTCTTCTTTTCTTTGGTAGTTTTCCCCAAAGTAGAGCAGCGGTAAGCATTAAAATCAAAAATGACCATGGAAACTCCGATAACGCAAAGCGCGATGATGAGCAGCGCGCTCACCTGAACCCGTAAACCCGCTAATTTCGCATTCCATCATCACACACGCACGCGCGTCTCACGCATCGACGCTTACACATCCCGGTCACCACGGTCTGTTTCCCGACTTAAGGCGCGCATAAATCATCATGCGCGTTGCGATTTATCATTACCATCAGCCACCACAACACCAATCGGATAGTCTGACCAATGTACCTTGCAACAGCGCACCCCATGGCGCCTACGGACTCTAAAATCCGTTTAATTCATCATTTTCTTCAACGTTTACCCTCTTTTCATCGTCCAACTCCCATCTCCCCTCACTTTACCCCTCCTCTTCTTTACCACTTTCAGTTCATTCCTTTGTTTAAAACCGTTCCTGCTGCGCCTTGGCGCTTTCTTGCTTCGTTTCGAACCCCCTTAGTTGGTAGTTTACCTCCTTTGGTGTTTGTATTTAGTGTAGAGTGCTTCGTAAAAATACAGAGGCTCATTTTTATGCCCACTTTTTGAACCTTTAAGTCACAGCTTGCATCTCAGTCTTAGGAAGCGTCGTTTGCTTCATTTACAGTTCTATTCTATCGATACGAAGGCCTAGTCAACTACGGAAACACCTACACGCACCCTCAGAGCGACTCTTGCGACGTTGACCTCACTCCGGTCATCAGTGTGATTTGTTTACGCACCTGAAGACGTCGCGCGCACATCAGCGAAGAACGATCTTAAACCTTGTACCGTTTCCAAGTCTGGAAGGTGATGACGGTGGCGACCTGTGTATGAATGAAGAATCAAAATGCGACTAAATAGTCAGGCAATGGAGGCCACACCTTCCACATCGACTAAACGTTTGACATAGGCCAAATGAAGGAACACAATGAGTCTTTGCAGGAACACCCTCGATGAACATGAACTCCCGTTGGTTATGATATCATCAGCGACCAAGCAGTGAACCATTGCTTGTAACGTGTCATCCATACAAGACATTGAATAGAAAAAACCACCTGTCATAATGGAATTGTCCAGAGTTATAACCACATGGCGCGTATTTGGCCTCATGACACTGCACCCATTAGTAAATTGAAGAGATCAGAACCAAGTAAAACGGCTTACAGTTTGAGGTTGGGTGTCAAAACAAAAGCTTCGTACTCCCATTTATCAGAAGGATAGCTGGGGTCGAAATCGGGATCCAGATGCTCATATGTGCCCGTTTCACTATCATCAAGTTCCTTAGCAACTATCCAGAGTTTGGCACCGACCTGGGGTTCAACGAAAGTAGCTTGCCCCTGGTAATCCATGTGGGACCAATGGACAGCAGCCCGAGATGACACCAGAGCCCATCGCATTTGATTAACAGGTAAAAGCTCGTCTTTGGGGCAAAGAACTTCGTCGTCTGTGACCCTCCATGCAATGAGATCGGAGGAAAAACTTTGGATTTCCATGGAACCAGTGGGCAATTTGAGGTCCAAGGCGTTTAAAATTTTTCCATCAGGCATTTGTGTGCACTGAAACAGTTGGGTTAGAGTGCCCCTCCTAATTCTGTCATCCAGGTCGGTTACACAATCCACAGAAAGGTCTAGGCGATTTGTGAGTACGTATCCAACAGTGCAAAGGAATGACCTACCATGAATGTCGATTACGCTCCTTACGGAATGAATGTTGTTGAGGGCTTCCAAATCGAACATGCGGTCGGTGGAGGGGCAATCATAAAAAATTATATGATTACGAGACAGTGTTTCTTGCACCAATCTATCGTCGTGCATGGATGTGAAAGGCAGTAACTTGAAAGCAGATTCCTCCTTCTGTGCCAACCAACGGGGGAGGCTTAAACCATCGGTATTTGTCACGTACGATTTTTCGATGGCGGTTTTCCAGAGCAGTACACGTTGAAGAGTTTCCTTGTCCTAGGGCAATGATTAGCATTAAGCCAATGTAGAAATTCAGTCACACCTACGTGGAAAGCTAAGGGAAAAGCGCGTTCACTTCCATCCAGTAAGAAGGTTTGAAAGTCGCATTGGAAAGGCTGAGAGTGAGAAGTCGTCAGTCAGCCATGTCATCAAAACCGGGGCAACATCATACCTTAGGGACGGAAGTGCATTCCAAAGTAGTAACCGGCTTGGGGTCCTATTTTTTCGGTCAACAATCAACGCACACGAGAAGAGAAGGAGCATAAAACACGTACCCAATATCCGCGTGAGAGAAGGTGCGACTGAGTTTGCGGTGATGGTTCTAACGCGGGTAAAAACAAGAAGGGCTCGGGAGTAAGAGATTGAATCCTGACAGATCCAAGGCGTTTTTTATGCGCAAAGCCCATCTGAAATGGAGTGGGTACAGAGAGCCTGGCAGAGTGCTCCTCTGTATTTTTCCTCTTCGTTGTTGTAGGTTGCGGAATAACTTGCTTTGTAACAACCGGCGGTTTTTGAGGAGGCCGTTCTCGTAGACGCATTCGATCCACATCAGGGTCTTGGATTGAAACGGACGACTGGGCTGGTTCATGACCGGAGTCAGAAGCACCGTTGCAAAGCGAATCAGGACCAACAGGTAATGTTGTGACCGGAGAATTGACTCCTGGTGAGACGTGGGTCAGGAAAATGAAATTCATGACAGGCCAAAGAAAACTACCTGCGGTGGCATTGGGGAGAATGACTAGTTGACTTTGTTGTAAGGGCGTGTTAGAAGCAGATTGGCTGCTTGATGGGCCAAGTGGTACATTTGATTGGTCCGGAACGGAGACAGACGCTGTAAGAGATGTGAGGAAGAAATATATGCAGGGGATGCGATTTACACACTTAAATCAAACCACGATGTGATTTCCGGAGGTGCTTCATGTAAGTCCGACCAAGGTAATTCTACCAAAAGACGCTCAACACCCTGGACGAGCGATATATTGCTCTTGGCGAGATCCAACAATGTGTTCCAAATAGCGATTTCTACTCTACGCAACAGAGGGGGTTTGTCATTCCCCAGCGATTGCGCATACTAAAATATTAATGAGCAGCAGTCCAAAATGTAGGGAAACGTATCGTACCAAAAGCAGAGAGTCCGATTCCCAGCGATATGATTCAATCGGCATTCTTGACAATAGAAATACGGGCGAGACCAACGCAGCGATGTGAAGAGGACGACGAACAGCAAGTTCCGAAATGTAATTGGCTACATTGCAGTCGGGTCTGATTGAAAGTGAGAAAGTGGTCATAAAGTAAGATGAAATACTGACGGAATGGTATCAGAAAGCACCAATGTCTTCGTGCACACAGCTAGCGTCCAGTCGGGTAACATGCCATGGAAATCAGCTTGCATGAGGTATGTCAAAAATATGACCGCCAGTTGAATATTCCGCAGCACGGGAGCAACTTTTTCCGAGTGGTGGATAGAAGCCATAATGGAAATCTGGTGCTGAAGCAACGATTGGCTGTCACTGTTGCTGTGCACTGCAGAAGTGGTGTTGTGCTGGGAGACCCACGAGGATAAAAGGGTATGGGACTCAGTCAGGGCTTGTACCCAGTTACGGATCCTTTTCATATACTGAAAAGGACATAAGTTAAGTCATACTTGGGAAAGGTAAGTATCAGGACATTTACCATTGATGACGATACGACCTTTTTGAGCGGTCGCCTTGGCGCAACTTCGGAAGACGGTCCCGTATGTATCAAGCACGACACGTCAAACATTCTCCACAGAAATAGCAGTTGCAAAAACTGGTCGCGAATCCATTTTGGGACCGATGCGCCGTCATTTTGCAATAACAATAACATATCTGCGGTCTCGGGATCTTTGCCCTCTTTCAACCTCTGCTCAAACGCAGCTAGAGCACAGAATGTTTTCTGCAAGGACAAATCAATCCTGGGCATCATTAACGACAGTTACTACTTACCTGCAGGTGCGTGGCCGAAAACATTGAAGTATCACAAACGGACCATGCTTTGCTAAGCCAAGGAAAGTTCTGCAGATAAGGCAGACGATGTTGTGGTGTATGAAAAGATAAACCCTGAAAGACCAGGATTAACATCACCTCTATGGCATGACAATCGACGACCAACCGTTTGGGACATGTTGAGAGGTAAAGAATGAGGTACGAAACAGAAAAGGAAGTCAGCGAAACATCCAGCTGACGTCATCCTGAACTGATGCACGTGCAGTAGCGAAAATTTATCCCATGCACGTTGATCGACGCAAAGGTGGTCATTTTTATATCAATAAATTTGTATACATTAGAAAAACTACTTTATTTTTGAGTGGTGATTAAAGCACTTAGTTCAGAAACTGGAGTAATGCAAGAGACTGAAAGAGGAAAAAAAGAAGAGCCCGACATCATTCCTCATCAATGACTACTTCGTCGCCATCGCCGTCGTCGTACTGATCATAATTTTCTTTGTCCAGGTCTTCCTGCGGGATCCCCAGTACAATAACCCATCGAATGTAACACTTCAGGTTCCATTTCTTAGGAGAGGGGTTATGAGCGGACACCGTGTATCCAACAACTGCGAATGACCCATAAGGAACTTCACCGTCGTACTTGGGTAAGGTATCGGCAATATGTGGGAGATCTGTGTCAAAGTTGAAGGGGGTCTGCCTGGCGTCATAGACTGGAACTGTGGATGAAGGGTTTAATGACAAGAACAATGAGTAACGAGAAAAGGTGATCTACCTTGATCATCTGGCCCTAAGCTCATCACATCTCCCGAACTCTTAGGTTTAGCGGAACCAGCAGGGGATGAACCCTTGTTGGTCTTGAACATTCCCGTGGCTGAAGGAGTTACGTCGGTGGTCGCTGGAAAAGCAATGTCAGAAGGATTATTACGGGATAAGACGCCCACTGACTGTTATTATAATGTGGACGAGTGCTGAATTCCATGGCATCGCGTGCTAACTGAGCGTGGAGGCTGTTTTGCCCGAAAACCATGCACACCCAAGAGGTGAATCGCTCCCACTCCTGCGTATGCATGATCATGCGCAGGTATTTTTGTTGAAGGCCGAAATCAGTTGGAGTCAACAACTGGGACTCTGTAACGAATCCGCAGGAGACGCCAACCATAGGCGTGTTTCCGCGGTAAACATTCAATCGGACGTACTGTTTGATACGAATTTGGCGCAATTCTACGGCAAGAGGAGAACCCCGAGAGGGGTTGAGGAATTCCTTATAGACCGCGAACAGAACTGCTGCCATAGCTTGACTAGACAGGGAATTTAACAAATCGTCAATGACCTATCCACGAATCAGGAAACGCACAGTCCGGGCATGTCAGGACATTGTTGACCCCACGCGGAGAAGCTGCATTGACCAGGGCCTGGCATGCCAGTCCAAGGAATCAGAGTTCCTGGCCTGCAAACCATCAAATCAATCAGCCGAGCAAAGTAACGCCTGAAGGTGAAACCATACCGCAGGTGAGGAAGCATTGCATAAGTATTTGCAAGTAGCTCGTCTTGAAGCTCACTGTTGTTGACACGACAAACTGCAGGGAGGGCAGTGCATTTTCGGAAGGAGTTAGATCCAGAAGGACCCGACGACGATTTGGGAGAATCAGTTTTCACCAAGTCCCTCATGGGAACATTGGCCTGCGAAGGAGTAGCAGCAGCCGGAGAGGAGGACCCCTTGCCTTTAGCCTTGCCCTTTGTGGACGCATTGGGGGGATGTGTGTTCCCTGTTCTGAACATTGTGAGGCCAACGCCAGAGCGTTTACTGGTGGTCTCCTCGCTGGAACCAGATGAAGAGACAGCCAAGCGTACAGCTGAAGAGGGTTTTAGAGTCGGACTGACGAAAAGGGACTCGGAACCGGGACGACGATCAACTGGTAGTCGAGTAGGGGTTTGGGGAGATGCGTTGGACCAGGGTAGGGCGGGGGGTGTACTGTCCACAGAGCAAGTTTGAGAATCAACCTTAAGTAAAGATCAGACTAAAATAAAATGAATAAAACGATGTAGGGATCGTACCACGGGAACCAGACGTACACCGCCATTCAAAGAAGATCCCCCTGCAAAAGGAGAAGCCAAAGACGAGGACCTATTCCTGAAACGAAAAATTAATTACACAGGTAGTTTGAATTAATGTTGGACCAAACGTACTTGGCAGCATTGGAGTCAGAATTGAACAGTTTGTCAGCAAGAGCGTAGAACAGAGTGGGATCGTGCCACAGCTTTTGAACGAAAGCATCAAAGACATCGGGCTCGGATGAGATCTTTGGCCTGCCGATGGACATGTCGTGCTCGATAAAGGACTTAGAAGGGTCGGGACAGCTCTCTAAGGGAGGGGGAACATCTGAGATGGGGGCGGCAGGAACCTTGGCGGGCCCATCGTCCACATAGAAAGATCCATCACTGGAGACCTAATGTCAGATTGTAATACAACGGATATTATGTAGAACCTACGTTTCGTCTCCTTTATTGTTTGCTGAAGGCAGGACGCCATTCGTGCCAACGGCCTGCTCAGAGTCGTCTCTAAGCATACCGTACGGAGATTAGAGTACAAAAAAATACAACGTAGGAGGCAATCTCACATGAAAGGATCATTAAGATCATAGTCGTCCATGGGAGCATCTGACAAGTCAGAAGAATCTGGGTCGTGCATGACTTGATCATGCAAAGATAGGGAGAGGACTGTAGAGTCGCCTTCATTTGGTATCTTCGGACGCTTGGACTGAGCAGTGGGGGCAGTTGCAGAGGTCCTTCGTTTGCGGGGAGCAAGAGCGTGCGCTTGTTGAACAGGCATGCCGACATCAGGAACGGAGGCAGACTTGGAAGATCTACACGATACGCGGTCATGAGGACAGAACCAATAATAATCACTACAGCACTGACCTGGTTGAACGACGGGTACGCAGAGGCGAACCCTGGCGCTTTTTTTGAGCAGCACTGACACGGGATTTGGTAGAACGACCACGATACATGGTGTCATCCAGATCCAAATTTCTGTCCCTGAGGAGGGTTAGAAGGGCAGGTCAGCAAATATTAAATGACATACACCAAAGCCTCGGGAGATGACTGGGACGACAAGGTCATATTGGACCTGCAGGCAATGAGTAAGACAATGGGGACAGGTCAAACCGACCACGTACGGTGAGCTGGTGAGTTGACTACCCTGAGGCACCTTAGAAGGTGTACCTGGATGCTTTGTGAATGAATCGTTACCGGCTTGATCGTTGGCCAAAGCACTTAAAAAAATCCATGGTCAATATGAGCAACATTGAAGGTGATAAGGATGTACGTGGACACTGGAGCATGCTCTCCCAGAGTAGCAGTGGGAAGGGAAATAGACTGGGACATTATGGAGAGTATGAGCAAGGAAGGAAGACGGCAAAGTTAACACAGCAGAAGTGGTAGATGGACCCTTGACGCCTCCAAGGACGAGCGAAGACTATTTATATGTTGTAGAAAATAGGGGTTTCGGGATTCGGGGTCGAACGAAAGGACGGTGAGGAGGGCACCAGATCAGTAAGGGACCGGTTAGATAAGATTATCCATAAATTTTATAATTTAGAGCGGCAGGCGGAAAAAAGCGGGGGTCCCAAATGTATGGAGGTGAGAACATGAATTCTGAGGTAAGGAGCGCGGGAAATGCAGGGGCAGAATGAAAGGCGGATACGAGTGTATCGCCAAGAGGTAAGACGGGCGGGTAGCAAGGCGGGGAATGATTATCAGTTCTAAGGTCTTTTTCTTGAGTCCAACGACAACCGGAAGGGCGTAAGCGAAAAAGGGTGAATATTGATAAGGTGTGATAGACTACCCATACTTGATGATACAAGTAACCCCACTTCACAAGCTTTAACACCAACACCGAAGATGAACAGATTCTATAACATACCAGAAGCGTGTAAGTTTGCAGCACTTAGCATATGACGCCCAACTGAATAACCAATGCAGACGAAAACCTCAGGAAGATCATTGATGATGGGCGAGGAGATGCACAGCTAAGCCCTGTTCTAGGCGACATGGACGTGAGTAACAGTTTGGATAATAGGGAAGCAATTGACACAGGGAAATAGATGAAAGCGCTTGACGTACAGAAGAGTAACCAGTCGTACCGCCTTGTCCGAACCACGAAGGACCAAGAGGGGGAGATGGAAGAAGTTATAGTGAGGATTCCCGGAATTATTAGCAGGAAGATGTTGCCTCCTGTTCGCCGAAAAATGTAAGAATCCACACAATTTTATTGTTTTTACCAAACACTCACCGAAGTTTGGCAGAGCGGGGGGGCCAAAAGTTTGGAAGCAGTATGTTCAATTGACGGGGTTGGGCCATCCTCTTTTTGAAGGAATGGCGAAAAAGCTGGAGGGAGTGCGGGCGCTATTCCAGGACAAGATGGGTTCGATGGTGGTTCAGGCATGGACCCCGTGCCACTACGACGGACACGTGGCGCTGGACATGCACAGTCGGTACTTCACACGACGGCAGGACGATCCTACAGGGGTTCATGTAGGGTTTGAGGATACAGTGGACCCTATGCATGTACTAGAGGATGCGAGGGGGGCAGATTATATATGCACGCAAGACAACCAAGTTCAGTACTGCAGCAAGGACAGGCAGAGCAAGGCGGGGCGTAGGTGAGCATGACAAATGACCACCTCTATAGTTAAGCTAAAGAGGTGGCTGGTACAGATATTGCAAGTGCAGACTGGAAGAGTTCCAGGAGGGAGACATCGTGGAGGCGGATGTCGGTTTCGCCTGCTTCAGGATTAATCAGAATGAATATAGGATGTACTTAATACTACGTATGCTGGCCAAGGTCAGCAGCGAAGATAGAGAGGTAAGGAACAACATTTTCTTAGTTCAAGTTATTAATTGTATGAGACCAGAAAGCACAGGATAAAATGAAGGTAGAGAACGAACGACGTGACAGACCGATAAATGGGGGCATCAAGAATCAGGTTCTGAAGCGTCGATTCGTAGAGTGCGACTCAGACATGGAAGTTGAGGAGGAGGAGCTGGTCAGAATGAAGGCAATGAAAATATGATAGTAGACACCTGGAGAATCTTGTAATAGTTCGCGTACACAACAAAGTTTAAGGCAATCGGAGAGACATGGGTCTGATCAACTTCAACTTCAAGATGACAAACAGAATATCACATGGAGATTGAAAAGTTCTGTGTTTTCAGATGCTCTGGTACGAATCGCCGACGTCTGTGCTCTCAGTGGATGCAGGTGCGGCTTTAACAAGACGACAAGCCAAGCGAGAAAACGGCGCTTAAGAGAAGAAGCAGGGATACAGATCAAGCAAGGTGAATATGGAAATTAAAAGGGGGAATGCGGTCATTGGTATAGCGCAGGTAGACATACAAGACAATGACGTAGTAAGAGGCGGAGGACCAGGCGTCCTTGTTTCACCTTAACATCGTCTTCCCCTTCCATTTGGTTACAATTAATGTTACGGATATGCCACGCGGCCTGGTTAATGATCCTTTGGCAATCCCAATCCCTAATATTATGTCTGTATTTTTGATCTGTTTCCTGACTGCCCGCCATTTATGCGAACACATCCCTTAATTAGAACTGATCATCTTGCCGACGAGGTTTTCGACAACTTCCATGTGCAAAGCCTATTGACATGGGCATCTCTTAATCATCAAGAACAAGGCCGTGTTTCGATGTACTTCAGACGTCGATTTAACTACCATCGCCTACTCAGCCGCTGGTTTGAAGGACTTCAGTTATGGCACTTCCGTGCTGTTCAGCGTCAAACGGGGGCTGTTATATCTGGCTCCACGGCTTTAGCTTTTCTAGACCAACGGGACTTTGGCGTGGACACAGACCTAGATATCTACGTCACGGAAGGTTACGAGAGTCCTCTATTGACCTTTTTAGCGGAGTGCAGGTACAATCGTCACCACAACCTGCCATCCCGCCGAATTCATAGTACAGACTGGGAAACCGAACCGGGGACCATACCCCCTTCACTCACAGGCGATCCTGATGACTATCCAGATCTACCCTTCACTAAGGTCATCAGCATGAGGCACGACATAACAGGCGCCAAAATCCAGGTTATGCTCTGTCGTCTCAACCCTGTTCATGCTATACTTCAGTTTCATTCATGTGGGTAATTTGCTCAACTATGCATTGATCGTTCATCGACATATCCTATATTAGCATGTGTCATGAATCTAATCACAGACTCCATGGCATACTGTCTTTTCCCTAAAGGCACTCTAATTAAAAGGGTTGCTTTCAAGTCGGACATCGAGCACAGGCACGATAGCCATGCCCTCAACAAATATAGGGCAAGGGGATGGAATATTATCGACTCATTGTCAAATGAACCATCTGACTCTTCCATTGTAACCTCTTTTTTTTATGGGACAAGAAATGTGGGGGATGGGCAAACATGGAAATTTCGATTGTGGCCAGAGATGCCTGTGGACGATCAACGGCTCCTCGAAAACAATTCATGGACCACCTTAAGGATTAACCGCAATCCTGGAGTTACGTCTGTGTATCAAAAGTTGTATCTGCAGTCGTTGTGCCATACTTATTTGGTGGCCAACAACGACTGGCTCTGGTTCCTCGTTCGAATTTTTGCAGACTCAGAAGATCCACCCCATTGTATTATTAGGCACGTATCACATACTTTTGAGGAAAGACCCCCACTGATAAATTTATCCAGCCATGCACGCGATAAAGAACTGCATGGGTGGGTGTCTTGGTTGCAAAGTGGTGGTCTGGAACAGTAGTTTTTTTCATGTCTATCCTCATTCAGGTTCAGGTACTTCATCACTGTCGTAACAATATGGCTTTTGACTAGGCCTGATATTAAACCCTTTTACATAACACCCAGTTTAATAACTACCAAGATGAGGCATCAACCATCCCCTGATCGCATTAGAAATCTCTTCATACAATGGGATCAAAGTCCATAGGTAATCTCTAACACACACAGCGATAATATTTTTTGCGAATCACGTGATCATACAGGCAAGTGCCATCCCTCCTCGACGCGGTGACACCAACTCTAATATTGCTCTGTTGTTAGGCCACATGAAGCAGGAAAGAGATAATAGAGTGAAACCCACATGAATAGCAAGTCAGCTAGTCAGTAGGACTAAGTCCGACGACGACGGCTTCTACGGGCTTGCGAAGGGCGGCGACGGCGCGGAGGATCGTGCTCAAGGCACGGGGCATATGTGTGGAACAAATAGGGGGTAGGCCACATAGGTGCAGCTGAATCATAAACGACAACCAAGTTACGAAGGGAGCTGGGAAAAATTCAATGGGCATGGGTCTGTAATCATACGACGATCTTACAACGTACGGCGCCGAAACGGGCATAAACAGCGCAGAAGTAACTCTCAGAAGGGCACGCATGTGTGCCATACGGAGGGTCATTGCACAAGCCGGAGTGGCAAAGGTGATTGGTCGCGGAACGGAAGGGGAAAGGAGACGTGAAAAGACGTCGGTGGAAAGGATCATATCGAGGGAGTATGGGTCAAACGAGGTGCAAGGATCACATGAAGCGGTGGAGGGAGGACGAAGAGACGAGGACATGACGTTAAACAACACACATGTGAAGAATGCAAGAGACATAATGAAACCAATTGCAAGGAAGGCAACAGACACTAGAATCAACAAGACCAAATAGACTCAACAAAATCACATGGTAAAGAATTCATGAAAAGCTTGGCCAACAGAATCTGCAGGGGACATAACCCGAAGCCTTTAAAGGCCTCGGAACCTACTTCAAGATTACCGCCCAAAACATTGTCTCACATAAAACACAAAACTTTTCAATGATAAACCGATATCCGCTATTATTGCTCAAAGTAGCGGGCTTGCCATGCATAGCGTGGCCTTAATGAGTTTATTGGGATATAGGGGTGTTTTAATGTGATGATGGGGCCCCCGTAGGTGCCGAGCAGGAGCCGAGGAGTCGAGCGCATAAAGCGAACAAGTCCAACCATGCGGTTCCCGTCAACCGTACCATCAGCGGAACGGACCTCGCCACCGGCACGGAACCCTGCCATCCAATCCAGTTTGAACTCATGCTGTTCTTCTTCGTCAACATCCACCACCACAAACCACGGCGACGACTAATCTAATTATTTCATGCTCTACCTTGATCGCGAACCTGGGCTATAAAAATAAGTATGATGATAAATCTAGACGACGATATCGTCGGTGTGCTCCCTTTTCATCACGATTTTGAACGCTCACTAGTGCTCATTCACTCGTGCCCACTCGTCATTGTTGTTCTACATCTACTTACATAGATTGGATCCCCCACCCTCTCTTCGAATTTCCAGCGAGGGTGGAGAAATGGAAGTAAGAGGACAGGATGGAGAGAGATTTTGCGTATCTTGGGCGATTCTCTTTTCTCTCTCTCTCTCTTCGTTGAAGGTTAGTCTCTTGGCCTTTCCTCCTTTTCCTGCTTTCTTTTCCTTTTCCTCCCTCAGTTCTCTTTATAAAAAAGTGAAATTATCAACTAATGCATCGCACCTAGGATCACTCCTCGTTCATCCTCGCCTCTGATGTATTGGACGATTCGGTCCTATTCCTTCACATTGCGGATGCGAGGGTGATATATGAGCTTTTGGGGCAGATGTTGTGGTGAGTTGAGGGTTTTATTTCGTGTCGTCGTTGTCATTCCCTTTCCTGCACTCTGGACTTTACTATACTTTTCTACGTGTTTCATTTTTTCTCCGTTTTCTCTGCTTCTCTTCTCATCTCTCTCCAATTCTTGTCATTTCATCGCTTTACTTCGCTCATTCCTCGTTGGGGCTTTTCTTACTTTCTGTCATCTCTTTTCTTTCATCCCCTTTTCTCTCGTCCTCTCTATTCTCTCCCCGTTCTTTCTCATTTCGCATACTCTGAAAGAAGGCCACAACTGATAAGACCATCATCTAAGCAGCGTCTACGTTCTCCAGAAAACAGCGGCATGTATGAAGAATATAGGGGAGTTGAAAGATGCGACGGATGTGTATGAGCATGGTGAGTTGATCATCTTGCATCTCGTTCTTGGACATGCGCACTTTATACCCTGATTGAAGGGGTTGATGCGCCTGTTCATCATCGTGCATCATCAATCATGCATTCATTCAGCACCAATGCCACCGTATACAACCAGTATAAAACGACGCACCTAGTACCGTCGAAACAAACGCATGATCACAACCTCATCTCCTCGCTCTTTTCCTGTGGAACTGCATAAACGCGCACTCTGAAGGCAGACAACGGTGCCGTGGGGCGTATTTCCAGGCGTGAATTTGGAGAGAGGTGGTAAAGAAGGGTTGGCATATTTAGATTAATTGAGATCTTACGTTTGAATCGAGATAGGGAGGGGGGCAAAGGGAGAAAAAGAGAGAACGAGAAAATAGGGGAGGCAAGGAGGGGAAGGTGAACTAAAAATAGCTACATACGTCATTAAGCACCGGATGATTTGGCATCCTATAATTCCACCTAACCCTCTACGCGTCACATAGATATACAAAATAGTTGACAGTCTACGAAGTTCAACTACAAGGATATAATCATGATCATGGGGGGAGCATAGGCATGACTGAGGTTTACGATGAATGAGTGACTGTCGGTGATGGGTGATGGCATCAGCGGAACTGGCCTCGCCGCCGCCAGCACGTTTGAATTGATAGTCCTCTTCCTTGGCGTCCACCACCATAACCACCGTGACGACAAATGTCATCCATATCATGCTCGAACTCGAAGTTAACTTGTTAAAATGAATATTATGAGGGATCTAGACGACGATATTGTTGGTAAGCTCCGCCTCATCACGCTTTACACCGTTTATTCAGCCTTACTCATCCTCGTTGTTCTTGTTGTGCATAGATTGGAACTCGTAACTTGCTCTCAGATCTTGCGTCAGAGGCATCCGACTCTGACTCGGAATCGGAATCGGGAAGTGATGAGAGTGATGGGTCTGAAGAAACCTCGAGTAAAGAATGAGGAGAGGTAGAAGTGAGAGGGCGGGGTGAGATGCAGGGTGGTTTTGAGTATGTGTTTTTGTCTTTGCTCCTTTTTCTCTCTCTTCGTTTTCTGCTCATACTGCTCAATTTCTCTTCCATATGCCTCCTTTTTCTACCATTACCCTCAATTTACCGTATCCATAAATTAAATGAAATATAACCACCCCCACTAACCTTTCTGCCTACAGCCGCTGCTTCCATCATCCTCGCATCGGATGTTTTGGACTACTTGGTACTGTTCTTCGAGATTGCGGACGCGTATTTCGAGAAGGAGATTTATGAGGGTGATATATGAGCTTTTGGAGGGAGATGTGGCGGTGAGCATGAGGTTTTTTGGTTTCTTGTTTACCTTTCTCTTCCCTGTATCTGTTTTTCTGCTATTGTTCCTTTCCTCTACCCGATTTTGTCTTTTATTGCTACGTCGCCCATTCCTCGTCGACACTTTCTCTTTTCTCCTCCCTCTTCCTCTTTCGTTTCCTCATGTATTGAAGAAAGATGAAACTGACACCCTCCCCTTTATCCTATCTAGACAAGCTGCGTATACGTCCTCATGCAAACAGCAGTGTGCATGAAGACTATAGGCAAGTTGAGGGATTCAGAGGAGGTTTATGAGCATGGTGAGTGGATTTATTAGTTTTTGGGTTGGGAATTCGGGGTGTTGCTTTCGTCCCTACCCTACGAGCAGCGTTTTTTTTTTTGAAAGGCTTTGCGTTACCTCCTCTCGCTTTTCTTTTTTCTTGAATTGCTTTTCATGCTGCGTGGGTTGTAAACCCAACATCATTTATCCTGCTTCCCTTCCCTTCCTTCCCTGCGTTAATTTACTATTTATTCACCTTCATTTCATTTCCCTGTGGTTTGATTCGATCTCGTTTGAGGGGTTTTATGCTTCCCGAGTAGGATCTCTGCTTTATATTTTTGTTGGTTTGATCTCTGCTGTATGCTCTTTATCGGTTTGTTCATGGATTTTCTGTGGTTTGAGAGGTCGTTGTAGTGTGTCGCCTTTTGAGATATATCTACTTTGTCCATTTCATTCTTGTCATTTTTTTCGTTTCGTTTTTTGTATACCATATGCTGGAAGCTTCTGACCCCAGATGATGCCTGGCTTCGCTTCATAGTTTTGAAACTCTTTATCACTTGCTAGTCCCTCCTCCCGCTATTTGGAGCCGTTCTTTTCTCATTCCTCCCGTCTTCAATTCACACCGCTAACTACGTCTCAACCACAGTTTGCCTCGCAGACCCTGCCAACAACGACACACAAATGAAATTGGGGGAGATATCTGAGATATCAGGCGAGATGAGGAACGTGTTGAAGTTGGTGTACGCAGGTGTGTTCTTCTCCTCGTTCTTACTCTCTTTCCTTGTTTATCTTATGCATGCCCTTCATAGTCATCCATTCTCGCAAAAACCACAAAACAACCACTGGCCCTACCGGCACCCTGTCCCATCAACCACCGAAGACCCAACCACTACTTCCCTGTTCGCCGAGGACAAGTTCTTGGACGTGTCTGAAGTCAACCATTTAACCAAGGGCAGGTGTGAAACCGAGGTTGACGCCAGCGCAGTTGAGGGCGTTGGAGGTGGAGAAGGAGGAGGTGGCTGTGAGGGGGTGGAGGAGGTGCTGTGAGGTTTTGGAGCGAATGTCGAGGGAGGTTGATGGGGTTGGAGAAGTAGGGGAGGAAGAGGGGGGAGGGACAGCAGAGAAGAGGAATGAGAGGGAGAGTGGATGATGGAAGCTGAGAAATTGGTTGATATGTTTAGAGAGACGAGAAATTTGACGAGTTGGGTGGGTATGTTTCAGTCGTTTTCTTTCCTTTCAAAAATAAAGCATCACTGACGAACTTATAACGTCCTTAAACAGTTTAATCCCTTCGCTGGCATGTTCCCGTGTAGTTGGACGAGAAAATGCGCGGAGATGGAGGCTGATAAGGATAGGATGGCAGATCGATTGCAGCTTTATGTTGGTGAGTTGCTTGGCCCTTCCTTCCTCTTCGTTTCCTTTTTCTTTCGCGACAAAGAAAAAGATGACATATACTAAGTGAAATATCTATCCATATAGAATAAGACTCCCTCGCCCGACGAAATGCCAAATCGGCGGGGTGACGGGGTTAGAGGTGTTCCGTTTGGTGACTGGTTGAGGTTGTTTATACAGGTACGTCGGTGCCCTTTTTGTCTTTTTCGCTTTCATCATCGATCTCGCACCTACACCAACTCATGATTTCGCAGTACTGCTTTATCCTAACAAAACGAGGCCAAGACGATGTTGCTGAAGAAATTCTGCGGCATACTACCGTTTCAGACGCATACCAACCACAAGACCAGCAAACTGCAAATCATATTGCATTGATTGGTACGTTTATTTCTTCTGTTATCGTCTTCCCTCTCGCTCACGCAACCCAGAGCATGCAGCATCCTCGCTGAACGACCCGATGTCGTTGTCAAACAAGCCTGCAAATGCATCACGCAACAGCAATTCAACAACGAGCTTCCTATGACCCTCTTCGCCTCTCTTGCGAGCGAGTTTAAACTTACAGATGACTTCATCACACCGACATTGTAGAAGCATTTCTTCAAGGAGATGAAGCGTTTGGATGCGGCTGTGAAGAGCCCCGGGATTTTGAGCTGGAACAGGTTCTATAGACGGAATGCGGCTACTGCGACCACGGGTACTGCGGGCAAGAAGAAGACTGAGGATGGGGATGAAGACGATGATGAGATGCCTGCGCCAACGACGGGTGGGGGTGGGGCGACAGTGACAGTGACGGCGAGTGTGGATGGCGCGCCTATGATTCTGACGAAAGAGAATCCTGTCGTGGTTGCAACATATGGGCAGATTTGTATTGCTGCAAAGAGTTATCACCGTGATATTTGTAAGTCTTCCTCGCCTTCACTTTCTTCCTTGTCTTGACGGTTTATCGAACATTGTTAACCCAATTCTACAGTCTACCTTCTCCACGCCTTCGACTACCACCCCAACGACCCCATGATCTGCCTCTGTCTCGCTATCGCCTCAATAAGGAGAGCCATACAGCGTCAATTGGACGAACGACACCACCTCGTAATGCAAGCGATGGCATTCTTGACTACATATCACAAGCTGCGTGGAGCGACGACAGCGGGTGAGAGGGAGGTGGAGTGTAATTTTGGGAGAACATTTTATCAGTTAGGACTTCATTCGCATACGGTAAAGCATTATGAGAGGGAGTTGGAGTTGGCCGAACAAGCAGAGGTGAGTTTCATGTTTATCACATCCTTAAAATTTCTCGCTGATGATGATACTTGTAGGATGATTTGTTCGCAAGAGAAGCGGCATTTCATTTCTCTTGCATTTGATTTATCGGTGCTGTATAGTTGCCCGATGCGTTATATAGGCAGTGGTTGTCCTTGTGATTATCCATCCTGCTGCTCGCTATTTATGGGTCTACCATTATTGCTTTCTTATTTTCGACTGCCCTTCTCCTGTGCACCTTAATTTTTGTAGGCCTCCCATAATAAATTGGCCTCGGCATTTCCTCGAAATCGATAATATCATAATTCTGTTATCTTCAAAATCAAAAGTTACATATAAATATACGAGGGATAAGTGTAGTAGTACATGATTAAACCTGAAGCTTGAAGTTCAAACATGAATCAGCAAAATTGCCATAGCACCTGATTGAGAGAGAATTACCGGCAATGCTGAATCAATTGGAAGCTCTGTGCTTGAAAAGCTTGTTTCCCCACCTTTTCACTCCGTTGATTGCCCTTGTGAATATTCCACCAGGGCGAGGTGTTAGGGCAGCAGGATCACTGATCGGTGGCGCAGGTTCCAGGGTGACAGGAGGATCAGGTGGTGGTCCAAACTTATGCAACTCTTCCTCAAACTTGGTGCATAGCATCTGCACCTCCTCGAGTTGCACAATCAAAATGGCTTCGAGTTTTTCGTCAGGTGGCTCTGTTGCCATCTGCAGCTCCAGTTGAATGTTAGCTTGCTGCATTTGAAGGTCCTGGATCCGTGTTTGGAGGTCATCATAGATGTGTGATGCAAATGGAGATTCTCGAATGGGACGATGAATTGATTGTTGGACGCTGAATTTTGTTATCACTGTGCCTCGATGAAAAGCATCATCCAAAATAGTCAGAGCCGACTCTGGCGTGTTATGAAATTTGACAATCTTGGCTCCGTGGGCAATGTAATCCTAATGGGCATCATGGGTGTACAGTAAGTTCAATACTCTGGGAATGTCCTGAGAGCGACATACCTTCCATATCTCCTCCCAAAGCTGGGTAAAGTTTCCTTCCGCACGTCTCCTTCCGTTTTCGGTCCAAATTGAGTCCCACATCGTAGAAACAACAATGACATTCCTTGCTGACTCGGGCCCTGTCAATGCCTCGAAAGTCCGCAGGACCCGTCTTTGGCTTCCGGGCAAACGTGGGTTATTGATAGGTGTGTGATAAAGAATACGGAAACGGATTAATCCCCTAGTGAGTATCAAAATTAGCAAGCACCCCTGAAATGAGAGACAACTGGAAATTACGGATTTGTTTGAAGCATATCTTTTAACATGGAAACTATGCTCATTGCCGATATTTTGCTATCTGCAAACCCGGGTACATCCACTAAATAAATGGGAGCACCATATGCCACCGCATTTATAGTTCGATATATTGATACACATTGTGTGAACCCCTCCAGCTTATCGCTGGAGAGACCAAGTGAGGGGTTGGATGTGACTGCTTCTATGAACTACCCGAGGAGATATATTGAGGTTGACTGACAATAATGATTGTGATACAACTCACACTACTCTTCCCTGACCCAGTCGGACCAAGTAGCCTATGTGTACACATATGAGTCGCAATCTCGCCATACGTAGGATTAATTTGCATTTACACAAACACGAGATGACTAAGTGCCTCCGAGTCGAATTTGGAGACCCTTTCTACTGATACTGCTCCAAGAACCTTGATGTACTCGAGCTTGGTTGCAAAATCGGGGATTGTTGACATCAGAATGAAGCAGAGGGTGGTAAGTGCTAAGGGAGGTGTTGGCGAGTTGAGGTCAAGATGGATGGAGGAGCGAGAAAAGCCCACCACACTGGATAAGTCTGATGTGCATGAATATGTCTCGATTACTGAGCCCTCGTGCTGATCGGGACATGGTATTTAATTTTAAATCTATTAATAACCCCCATATACGCCGTCATGAAGTACAAAAACCCAAAATCTAATCTTAGGTATGCGTCAAAGTCGAAGTAGCCTCGATACAGCTCATGCAGGGCTACATCTCGTAGCGTCTCTCCCTCTTCTCCCCTTCGCTCTGCGCATCTGCGTCCCCCTCACGGCCTCAACCCATCTCCCCCAATTCTCCACACTCCTCAAACGCGGAGATTGTTCGATGTGGACAAGGTTACCTCTTGAACCTCTACCTAGAGCGTCTATCATAGCCCCTATGTTGCATCCCCCACCTTTGCCTTCCGAGTCGTCTGAACATATCGTTGCTGTGTGATTGAACGACACTAGATGCTGAGACTGAGAGCGCGACCGGAAAGCTGAAGACAAAGGCTGAAGGAGAGGTGATAGCAAACGGAGAGATCCTGTCCCGTCCCGCCCTTGCTCCCCCTCTCGACTCCATTTGTGTAGCACCTGACTACGTCATTCGTAGCTGTGAGGATATAGGAGATGTGGCGGGCGTTGAGGTTGTATATCGTCTCTCCTTGTCCCTTTCCTGTTCGCCCTTCTCTCGCTGCCGATTCCCCTCATCTGTAACGTCGACTTCGTCCTGTCGGCTTGCGGTGGGGCGAGGAGAAAAGATGATGAGAGAGGGGTTAGAATACTTATATTAGTTAAGACCCTGGTTCTGTTTAAATCAAGATAGAGGAGGGGGAGGGAGAGAAAGAGAGAGAACAAGAAAATAGGGGAGGCGAGGAAGAGGAAGGAGAGCTAAAATTATAAAATAGCTACATGCGTCATTATGCCCCGGATCCGTCGTCCAATACTTCCCCCTAACCCTCTACACTTCACATAGATATAGAAATATTCAACAGTCTATGGGGTTCAACTACAAGGATATGATCATGATCATGGAGGGAGCAAGAGGGAGCATAGACACGACTGAGGCTTGTGATGAACGGTGACTGTTGGTGCCAGTGATGGGTGATGGTATCAGCGGAACCTGCCTCGCCGGCACGGAAAGCCAGTCTAATCCAGTTTGAATTGATTTTGTCTTCTTCCTTGACGTCCACCACCAACACATGACAAGACGATTAATTTTATTTATTTCATGCTCTAGAATTTACTTCACCTGAAAAAGGGGTATCACGATGTACTTAGACATAGATATCGTCAGTATGCCTCTTCTCATCACGATTCTCAATGCGCACTCGTTTGTTTTTCTCCTTCTGCATAGATTGGAACCCCAATGCTCTCTCCGAATCTGTTTTTGACGGGTCAGGTGAGTTGACTTTTCAGACCTTTCACTTTCCAAAAACACGTTGCTCATGACCATCTGACGGCTGATAAGGCCAAGGATTGGATGACGGATCAGTTGCAACTTGATATTAGTATGTTGCGTTCTTTTTTCTTTTTGCCTCTCCTCCTCTCCCTCTTTGTGCCTCTCCAACCTCGTTGCTCCTCTCCCCTTGCCCCTACTTTATATCGAAAAAATTACATACTAACCAAAATACGCATCTATACAGGATAAGACACCCTCGCCCAACGAAATACCAAGTCGGCGTGGTAGAGGTGTCGTCTGATGATTGATTGAGGCAGTTTATGCAGGTACGTTGATGGATTTCTATTTTATTTTTCGCTTTATTTCCCAGTCTCATACCCATACTAACACACCGTTTCATAGTAATGCTTCATCAAGTGAGGCCAATACGATGTCGCTGAAGAAATTCTGCAGCACATCATTGTATCAAACGCATACCAACCACGAGACCGGCAAAGCGCAATTCGTATCGCATTGACCAGTACGTTTGTTTCTTCTGTTATCGCCTTCCCTCATGCTCACGCAACGCAGAGCATGCACTATCCTCGCTGAACGGCCTGATGTCGTCATCGAACAAGCCCGCAAACTCATGACACAACATCAATTCAACAACGAGCCTCTCGGGATCCTCCCCGCCTGCCTCGCAAGTGGGCTTAAAATCAGAGATAGCTTTATCACGTCGACACTGCAGCATTTGTTCATGGAGATGAAGCGTTCGGATACGGCGGTGAAAAACCTGCGGATTTTGAGATGGCATGGGCGGTATGCGGCGACTGCAACAACAGGGGGTGGTGCAGGGAAGAAGAAGACTGAAGATGGGGACGAGGACGATGAGGCGCCTGAGCCAACGGCAGGTGGGCGTGGGGTCAGTGCAAAGACGAATGCGGAGGGGATACCTAGGATTCCGACGAAAGAGAATCCCGTCATCGTTGTGATATACAGACAGATTTGTGTCGCCACAAAGAGTTACCAAAGTGCTATTCGTGAGCTTTCCTTACGTTTAACTTACTCGTTATTCTTCGTCTCTAATCCAACCCTGTTTATAAGCCAGTCTACCTCCTTCACATCTACGACCCCCAATGACCCCATGATCTGCCTCCGTCCCGCCATCGCCTCAATATGGGGTGCTATGCAGTGCCAATCCGACAACAGCACCATCTCGTTTTGCAAGCGATGGCATTCATGACCGAGTACCGCAAGCCTGCGTTGATGAGCAGCGCGCTCACCTGCACCCGCAATCACGCTTAATTCCAGAATTACCATCACGCACGCACACACGCACACATCACCGCTTACCTATTTTGGTTACCACGCCCCCTTTCGCCGTCCGCGCGCACTTATATCGCTAAGACCGTTGCTCGTATCATCCCTATCAGCCGCCACGACACGAATTGGAATAGACCGACGCCGCATCCCATCACTCCGCACTTCACCTTTCATACGGGCTTCCAAATTCCTATTTATTCCATCAGTTAATTCATATTTTAGACCCCTTTTACCATTCAACCGCCCTCTCTCCTCATTCCACCCCCTCTCTTGCAACTCCTTTTAAGATATTCCTTTGTTACGAACCCTTTTCTTATGTTCCTGGGCGCTCTCTTGTGTCGTTTCGAACCCCCCCATAGTCGGTATTTTAGTTCATTTCATTTGTACTTAATTCTGAAGGCTTCGTAAAAATAAAGCAGCTTACTTTTGGCCCACATTTCAAGTTTTAGTCTCAGTCAGTCATCTTAGTCTCAGGAAGTGTCGTCTGCTTCGAAATCTCGTTATATTCTATCTCTACAAAGGCTTTGTTACTGCCGAAACACCAACCCGCACCCTCAGAGCGCCCTCTAGGACCTTGACCTCACTCCGGTCATCAGGGGTTTTGTTCCTCGCTTGAAGACGTCGTGCGCACATCAGCGTAGTACGACGACGGCGGGGGTGAGGATAATTTTGGGAGAACATTTTATGAGCTAGGACATTATTCGCATGCGGTGAAGCATTACGAGAATGTGTTGGAGTTGGCTGAACAGGCGGGGGTGGGTTGTATTTTTCACACTTTGAAAGTTGTTCGCTGATGAGGGTGACTAGCATGACCTTTTTGCAAGAGAAGCGGCATTTTAATTTGTCTTGTCTTGTCTTGTTATTTTTACTGGTGCTGTACCGTTGGCCAATGCCTTGTATTTTTATTTTCACCTCCCTTCTCCCGTTACCCTTAATTCAAGTTTTCGTCGGCCTTCGAATGAGACCTTAAAAGCGATACGGAGCTGCCGTTTAGAGTGGCTTCGTCGAGCCTTGCTCGTTCCTACTTGGACGCAGATATCACCAGCCTGCCAACGACAAGGGTCAGATTCTCTTCAAAGTTTGATCCCCGAATCACTATCAGGTTCAGGGATCTTAGGCATGCGTTGCACACCATGGTGAGTGTTGCATTGACTCAGGCATAAAATGCAACCCACTACACTCCACTGACTAATTGGATAGTGATAGCAGGCTCCTATCTTCTTCACAATCCAGAGTTCAGTAATAATAAAATTGCGAATGGCTTCCCATAAGAAATGGGCATCCGAGATGTACTCGAAATCCACAATGCCATTGCTGTGTTATCTTCGAAATCAAAAATTATATCTATATATACCACCCTCAAATCATCTGTCGTGGTCTGACTACGGGAGACTATATATATACGTACAAGTGACAAGTGTTGTAGCATGTGATAAATCTTGAAGCTTGGAGCTCAAACTTCAAATTTAACTTGAAATTGAATCAGCAACCTCGCTGTAGCACCTGACAGAAAGAGACTCACGGGTGTTAATGACTCGATTGGAACCTCTGCTTCGAAAGTTTGTTTCCCCACTGTTTCAGTTTGTTGGTTGCCCTTGAGAATATTCCACCAGGGTGTGGTGTTGCAGCAGCAGGTTTGTTGGTTGATAGCACAGGTTCCAGGGTGACAGGAAGACCAGCTGGTGATTCCAACTCTTGTAACTCTTCCTCAAACTTCGCAAATAGCATCTGCACCTCCTCGAGTTGTGCACTCAAAATGGCCCTGAGTTTTTTGTCTGATCGCTCTGTTGTCATCTGCAGCTCTGATTGAATGCTGGCTTGCTGCATTTGAAGGTCATGCATTCGTGTTTGGAGGTCATTGTAGATGTGTGATGCAAATGGCGTTTCTCGAAGGGGCAGGTCAATTGATTTCTGGATGCTGAATTCGAACACCCAGCCCCGTTCAAGAGAGCCCTCTAAAATAGTCAGAGCTGAACCCTGCGTGTTGTGAAACTTGACAATGTCGGCTCCTTGAGAAATGTAGTTCTAATGGGTATGATGGGTGTATAGCAGAGTCAATATTACTACAAGAATGCCCTAAGAGCAACATACCTTCCAAATCTCATCACGAAGCTGGCAAAAATTTCCTTCTGCACGTCTCCTTACGTTTTCGTTCCAAATTGAGTCCCACATTGTCGAAACGACAGTGATGTTCCTTGCTGAGTCGGGCCCTGCCAATGCCTCAAAAGTGCGCAAAACCCGTCTTTGGCTTCCGGGCAAACGGGGGTTGTTGATAGGAGTGTGATAAAGAATGTGGAAGACATCTAAATATCTAGTATTGAAGTCAATGTGTGGTTCTAAATGAGAGACAACTGGAATTACGGGGTTGTTTGCATCATATCTTTCAACATGGAAACTATGCTCATCACCGATATCTTGCTATCGGCAAACCCGGGGACATCCACTAAATAAATGGGAGTTGAACTATATACCACCGCATTTATAACTCGATATATTGATACAGATGTTGTAAACCCCTCTAGCTTATTGCTGGATAGACCGAGTGAGGGGTTTGATGCAACTGCTTCTATGAACTACCCAAGGACATAATTGACGCTGACCAAAAATAATGATAGGGAGACAACTCACACTACTCTTTCCTGACCCAGTCGGACCAAGTAGCCTATGCGGGCAGGTATGAGTCGCAATCTCAGCGTAGCAATACTGTGCATTTACACAACTACGAAATAACCGTTTCCTCCGTCTATGGACCCTAATTCTGAGACCCTTTCTACCGATACGGCTCCAAGAACCTTAATGTACTTGAGCTTGGTTGCAAAATCGGGGATTGTGGACATTGGAATGAAGCAGAGGATGGTAAGTACTAAGGGAAGTGCTGGTGAGTAGAACTCAAGATAGATGGGTGTGCGAGAGAAAGCACAGCACACTGGACACAGCTACTTCTGTCTGCCGTGCATGAGTAGGTCTCGTGGGGTTCTCATGATTAGCCCTCATGCTGTTCGGGCGGTGATATAAATAATACTCTTTAATTTAACACCCATTAATAACACCCATATAGTTCATCACGAGGTACAGAAACCCTAAATCTAATCCTGGGTCTGCGTTAAAGTTGTAGTGGCCTCGATATAGACCTCTCAATGCTACTTCTCCGAGCGTCTACCTCTCTCTTGCCCAATCCGCTTCATCCCCAGCCTCCTCACCCAATGCAGCCCCCGCCGCACAAGGAGCAGAAGCCAAAGTAGAAGAGGAAGACGGGGGAGGAAGACGAGGAAGACCTCTCAACTATCTCAAAAGCCCCCCTCACAGCGTCTGTGACCCACCTCCCCCAATTCGAGACCGAGCGAGACCGCGGGAACTGTTCGATGTCGATGGAGTTGCCTCGGGCGCCTCTGTTTTTCTGGTCGTCGTAGCTTCCGCGCTTCGTGTCGTCGTAAATGCCAGGCTTTGTGTCGGAATCGTGAAATCCAAGCTTCGAGTCATCTAGCTTTCCACCCCTGTAACGAATTGAATCCATCTCCAGCCCCTCCAACACACCTCCCCTCTCTCGACTCCATTTCTATATTAATGCCTGACCACGTTTTTCGTAGCTGTGAGGATGCAAGGCAAGTTGGCGGGGGTTGAGATTGTGTACCCTTTCTCTTTCGCTTCTTTCCCTCTCCATTTGACTTCGTTCTCCCTTGTCATTCTACTCTGCTTTCAATTTTTACTTCGTCTCCCCGAGGAGGAGGCATGAGGGGATGAGGTAGAGAAAGCAGAGAAAGGGGATGAATAGAGGTGTTTGATAGCCCATGGACAGGGCGGGGTGTAAACGCGATTTGGGGCGGTGAAGGATCTGCAACACAGATTCTATACACATATTCAGAACGATAGCCCTTTCCTTTGGAGAAGGTAAAAGGACCCTCAATTAATTGTACTCAATATGATACCGCGAACGACTGTCTGGATGTCAGAGAGCCTACCACGGATTATGACCAGTGATACAAACTGTATACACTAGAGCCACACAAGTGATGAAATTGGCCAAAACCATGCTTTATTCCTGCGATATATGCATGTGGAAGAGGATTCATGACACGGCGCCTATGGAACCTTGATCAAACGCCCATCATAGGTCAGACATGACACTATGACACTAGCTATAGACGAGATCGAGTGTTCCTCTTGCCATGCCAGAGTGATCCTTCGCCCCAAAGGAGCCCCTTTCAACCACAATCTCGTAGAAACCCGAGGCACGCACCCGTGTCTGATGAGACACTGCACACACTCCTGTTTGGGACTCCACCCAATTTTTTTTTGCTGGATTGCTGATACTCTTCTCACTTGATCGCTTGATGGAATCGGTTACCCCGAAATAATATTGTTTACCATACAAATACATTTATTTAACGATCTAAAACGCATTAATAACACCCATATACCCATCACGAAACATAGAAACCCAAAATCTAATCCTAGGTCTGCGTTAAAGCTGAATGAGCCTTAATAGAGGCTGCTCAGCGCTACACCTCCTAGCGTCTCCCCGCCCCTCACCCCGCTCCCTTTAACTGCCTCCCCCAACACAGACTCAGGAGACGCAGACGACGCAGGGAAGCACTGGAGAAAGAGGGACCTAAAGAGAAGAAGCCCCTTCAACAACCCCAAAGCCCCCCTCACAGCATCTACGCATCTCCCCCAATTCTCAACCAACCGAGAGAACGCATAGACTGTTCGACGTGAATGACATCACCTCTTGGACCCCTATTGAGAGCGTCTATCGATCCTACGTTGCCTCCGCCGCCTTTGCCTTCCGAGCTGTCTGAAGATGTCGTTGCCGCGTGATCGAACGAAACCCGATGCTGAGACTAAGAGTGTAAACGGAAAACAGGAGACAAAGGCTGAAGGAAAGGTGATGGCGAACAGAGAGATGTTCCGTCCCATCCCGCACTCGCTCCCTTCCAACATACCTCCCACCTCTCGACTCTATTTATGTAGCGCCCGACTACGTTCTTTGTAGCTATGAGAATGCAGGGAGATGTGGCAAGGCTTGAGACTGTAAATCCTGCCTCCTCGCCCCTTTCCTGTTCGCCTTTCTCGCTGCCGATTCCCCTCATCTCCAATGTCGAATTCGTCTCGTCGGCTCGCGGGGGATGAGGAGAAAGGGACGATGAGAGATGGGGGAAGAGGAGAAGAAGGCGAGGAGGAGGGATGAATACAGGCGCTTGATAGCCTGTGGATGTGGGGAGGTGTAAAATGTGATTGAAGGAGGTGATGAGCCTGTTCATCATCGTGCATCATCAACCATGCACTCATTCATTCATTCAGCACCAACGTCATACAACCGGTATGAAACGACACACGTAGTCCCGTCGGAATGAACACATCATCCCAACACAATTCCTCTCTTTTTTCCTGGGGAACTTCATAAAGGCGCACTTCGAAGGCGGACAGTCGTAACGCTGGGCGTATTGCTAGGCGTGGATTTAGAGAAAGGTGGTGAAGAAGGGTTCTTTCTGTTCAGAGGAGCGTTAGAATACTTAGATTATTTAAGATCTTGGTTCTGTTTGAATTGAGATAGAGAGGGGGAAGGGAGAGAAAGAGAGAAAGAACGAGAACATGGGGGAGGCGAGGAAGGGGAAGAAGCTCTAAAAATAGCTACATACGTCATTATGCGGTGGACAATCATTTCCCCTAACCCTCTCTACACATCACATAGATATAGAAAATAGTCAACAGTCTACGAAGTTCAACTACAAAGGTGTGATCATGATCATGGAGGGGGCATAGACACGACCGAGGCTTGCGATGAATGAGTGACTCTCTGTGATGCATGATGGGTGATGGCATCAGCGGAACCTGTCGAGCTGCCACCAGCATGTTGGAATTGATCTTGTCTTTTTCCTTGACGTCCACCACCACAACCACTGCGACAACATATCTTATTTATTTCATGCTCTAACTCGAAGCTAACTCGTCAAAATGAATATTATGATGGATTCAGACGAAGATATTGTCGGTAAACTCCGTTCTCATCACGCTTCACACCGTTCACTCATCCTTGTTATTCTTCTGCATAGATTGGAGGAACCTTAATTCTCTTTCAGATCCAGCGTCAGAGGAATCCGACTCTGACTCTGACTCGGGTTCGGGGTTGGAATCAGGGAGTGACGAGTCTAAAAAATCAACGAGTGAGAAGGGAGGAGAGGTAGAACTGAGAGCGCGAGATGAGATAATGGGTGATTTTGAGTATGTGTTCTGGTCGTTGCTGCTTTTTTCCCTCTTCATTTTCTCCTCAATTTCTCTTCCATATTATGTGCTTTTCTCCTCCCTACCTTTAAATTTAACTCATCCTCACATGAAACAAAATAAACCCACTAACCTTCCCAGCCCACAGACGCCTCGTCAAAAACATCCGCCAACGCGACACTGTCAACTCTTCCTCTTTCTCCGGGGGACTCGCCTCGAATTCGAATTCGTTGACGGGGGTATTAACGAAAGAGTTGGACTTGATTATTGAGAAACAGAAGCCGCAGTTTAAGGATGGTTGGGGGAGGCATCGGGGGTGGGAGGAAGGGAGGAAGGTGGGTTTATCTCTCATTTCACTCTGCTACTACTCGCTCTTTTTTTCGGGGTGAGACGAGGGTTTTATTTTGTGTTGTCGTTATAATTCCGATTTCTGCACTCTCGACTTTACTTTTTGACGCGTTTCGTTTCTCTCATCCTTTCTTCACTCTCCTCTCCTTCATTGTTGTCATTTCATCACTTTACTTCGCCCATTCCTGTTGCTGCTTCACTTTCTTTTCCCTCCTCTCTTTCTCCCAACCTCATCTTCCATTCTCGCCCGTTTCGTTCTTTCCCCCTTTCTTTTCCTCATTTATTGAAGAAAGTCGAAACTAACAACCTTCCCTCTATGCTATCTAGACAAGCAGCCTATTCCGTCCTCCTGCAAACAGCAGCGTATATGAGGAATATAGGAGAGTTGAGGGATGCAGCGGATGTAAATGATGATGGTGAGTGTTATGTGGACACTGGACTGATATGTTCAGGCTTTGCTAGTGGTTTTTGCCTTTCTTTCTCTCGAGTCTACATTTCTTCGGCCTTCATTTCTCTTTGATTTGGGCACATAGCGCGACTGCATTCCTGGCCTTTTTTTTTTTTTTTTTTCTCGCCGAATATTAGTCTTTTATGCTGGAACATGCGGCTTTTATATGCGTCCATTTTTCCTTATGGTTCTTTTCACTTTCTTTGGTTTTCATGCCCTGTGGGCACGTCTAGTCGCGACGACTGGTGGTGGCTTGCTTTGATCTATGCATTTAAAACCCTTTATCCTCGCTAACACCTAAGCTCTTGCCATTTCTGACCCGTTCTTTCCTCATTTCTCCCGTCCTTAATTCACGCCGCTAACTACGTCTAACTTACAGTGTTCCTCCCGGTCCCTACCAACAACGACGTTGAAATGAAATTGGCGGAGATATATGAGATATGAGGCAAGACAAGGGAAGGTTTGAAGTCGATGTATGAAGGTGTGTTCTCCTCCTATTCCTTCTTCCTCTATTTCCTTGTTTATCTTATTCACGCGTTTCACAGTCATTGATTTCCGCAAAAAGCGCAAAACTACCCCTGGTCCCACCGTGCCCTGGTGGTACCGCCGTCCCTCAACCACTGAAGATCCAACCACTACCTCCCTCTTCGCCGAAAATAAATCCCTGAACACGTCTGAACCCAAATCAGAAGAGGCGGGGCGAAACTGAGGTTAACGCCAGCACAGTTGAGGGCGTTGGAGGCGGAAAAGGGAAGGGACTTTGTGAGGGGGTGGAGGAGGTGCTGTAAAGTTTGGGAGGAGATGTTGAGGGTGGTAGATGGGGTGGGCGAGGGGGGGAGGAGGGGGAGGGGCGACAGAGAAGAGTCATGAGAGAGTGTGTGGATGACGGAAGATTAGAGTTGGTTGTTATGTTTAAAGAGACGAGGAACTTGTTCTTGACGAGTCGGGTGAGTTGCATTTTCGTCTCTTTTCCTTTTGAGGAAAATCTTGCTCATAAACTTATGATTGCAATCCCTTTTCTGGCGTGTTCCCTCGTAGTCGGATGAGGAGAAGTGTCGAGACGGAGGATCATGAGGATAGGATGGGGGATCGGTTGTAGCTTGACATTGGTGGGTTGACTTTCTCTCTCCCTTCTATAAAAAAAGCGAAAAAATAACTAACCGAAAGACCCGTATAGAACAAGGCTCATTCGCCCGACGAAATACGTGGGTGTTGCCATGTTCAGAGGTGTTTCGTTTGATATTTGATTGAGGTTGTTTATGCAGGTTAGTCGGTGGTCTTTTTTCTTTTTTCGCTCTTCTCCTGGATCTCGCACCTATACTAACTCATCCTTTCACACTTTCACAGTACTGCTTCATCCTGACAGAACGAGGGCAATACAATCTCCCTGAAGAGATTCTACGGAACATCATGGTATTAAACACATCAACCACAAGACCAGCAAATGCAATCTGTATCGTGTTGACCAGTACGTCTGTCCTCTTTTATTTTCTTCCCTCCTGCTCACGCAACCCGTAGCATACAGCATCCTCGCTGAATGACCTGATGTCGTCATTGCACAAGCACGCAAACTCATCACGCAACATCAATTCAACAACTTGAACGAGCCTTGCAGGACTCTCGTCAACTCCCTCGCGAGCGGGCTTAAGCTCACGGATAGCTTTATCATGTCGCATTGTAGAACCATTTGTCTAGGGAGATCAAGCTCTTGGATACAGCTGTGAAGGACCTGGGGATTTTGAGGTAGAATGGGTTGAATGGGCGGTATGTGGCGACGACGACGACGACGAGGAGGGGTGCGGCAGGGAAGAGAAGACAGAGGATGAGATGAGGAGGATGGGATCTATGCGCCAACCACGGGAGGGTCTGGTGCGACGGCGAATTTGGGTGGCGCATCTAGGATTTCAACGACAGAGAATCCTGTCATTGTTGCGATATATGGGCAGATTTGTGTTGCCGCGAAGAGTTTATCAAAGTGCTAGCTGTGAATAAACCCCTATGTCTTAATTCCTCGTTCTCATTGACTTAACCCAGTTTATAATGCAGTCTACTACATCCTGCATGTCTATAACTACTGCCCCAACAACCCCATGGTCTGCCTCTATCTTGCTATCGCTTCAATAGGGCGGGCCATGCAACGCTCATCTAACAACAGGCAACATCTTGTTGTGCAGGCTATGGCATTCCTTACCAAATACCGCAAAATGCGGGGAACGACGACGGTCGGGGTGAGGGAGGTGGAGTATAACTTTGAAAGAGAGTTGTATTTGCATGCGGCGAAACATTATGGAAAGTGTTGGGATTGGCTAAACAGGCGGGGGTGAGTTTTACATTCTTTGCACTTTGAAATTGTTCGCTGATGAGGATGACTAGGATGACCGTTTTGCGAGAGAAGCAGCATTTAATTTATCTTGTATTTTAGTTTTTACTGTTGCTGTCTTTGTGATTATCTCTTCCTCGCTATTTTGGGGTCTATTATTATGGCTTTTTTTATTGACACTCGCGTGCCTTAATTTTCGTCGAGGTCTGGATCAGGAGAGAGAGCTGCATTTTAGAGAGGTTTCGCCAAGCCTTGGTCGTTTCCTGCTTGGACGCGGCATGGGTCGCACACTCTTGCATTCGCCCCAGTGCAATACCTCCACTTGACTCCACTGACCAATTGGATAACAATACACAAGGACAAATCCGGGGTTCGGCAATAGTGGAATTGCGAATGGGCTCTTATGATAGATGGGCCTCTGATATGTCCTCGAAACCAACGACGTCATAAACATGTTATGATTGAAACATAGATATACAAGTGTAGTATGTGATTAATCTATGTGAAACTTGAATCAACGACATTGTTGTAGTACCTGACGAAGAGAGACCTACTAGTGAGGGTGACTTAATCTGAAGCTCTGTTCTTCGAAACCTTGTTTTGCCACCCTTTCACTCTCTTGGTCGCCTTTGCAAAGATTCCTCCATCTAATGATTTGGCTTCGGATGTTGAGGCGATGAGTTCTACCACTGGAGTGACCACTTCAGCCTGAGTCGCCAACATAACTGGTCCCGGAGCTGATGTGACTGGTTCTGAGGTCGGAAGTGGGGCAGGCGTTGGGATAGCAAGGCCATCGTTTGGTGGCACAGGTTCCAGGGTGATAGCAGGATCAGGGGGTGATCCAAAGTCACGTAACTCTTCCCTGAACTTGGCGGATAAAATCTCCATCTCCTTAAGTTGCCCAATCAAAATGGCCCCAAGTTCTTCGTCTGATTGCTCTCTTGCCATCTGCAGCTCTGATTGAATGTTGATTTGTTGCATTTGAAGGTTGCCGATCCGTGTTTGCAGGTCATCATAGATGTGTGACGCAAATGGTGTTTGTCGAAGGGGAAGGTGAATTGATTTCGTGATACTGAAAGAAGGAAAGGACTGCCCTCGACGATTATAAGCATCATCTAAAATTGCCAGAGCAGACTCTGGTGTGTTATGAAACTTGACCATGTTGGCTCCTCCAGCAATGTAATCCTAATGTGTATCATGGGTGTATAGTAAGGCTAATATTCTGAGAATGTCCCGAGAGCAACATACACATGCCACGGAAAATGATGGCGCCTCAGGTATTTTCCCACAACACATTTTGACCTTGCTTCAGTTGTTCGCACTATTTACCAACAATGAAGAGTCATATAGCTTTGATATTAAAATCACTGTTCGAGGACTATCTATTGAACATGTTAGTCAAGCCATGAAAATTTTTATCATGAATTATATACGTAACAGCAGATATACAGATATGCACTGTAGCTGCATGCTTGGGGCAATGATCCTGTTCTATTGGGGGATGTACCTGATAAAGTGGATGTAAAACTCAAGGAATATGAATTCAGGAATGCAATAAATTATGTGTGAAATAATTGAGGTCGTAAGGTCAACAATTATTGAGATATTTGCTGTACAAACACAGAGAAGAAGTGGGAGTCTAAGTCTGCTTCTGCTTCTGCAATTTTATAGAGGTATTGTTGATTTGTATCGGTGTATTCCTTTGGTGAGACAATGTAAAATATAATTCTCCCTCACATCCTAAATTTAGGCCCCTCAGAGTGGCTTTAATGACCCGTTGCTGTTGTGACTTTGATTGTGTCTTGCTTTCCTGTATCATCACACAAATTTTTTGTCAAATTTTTGCACCTTCAACACACCAGAATGTGCCAAAAATTTTATTGATGCATATATATTCTACCTCTCTTCCATACCCTGCTTTAAATAGGGATGTACAAGTGTTGAACAAGTACTAGAAGTGACACAATGCTCAACTCTGCAGAACTGCATGCACATTTGTGAGTGCAGTGTTATACAAGTGTACTTAAACGGAAAGCCACGAAAATTTCACAATATGTTCTATACACTGTATTCTCACATATATGGCATTTTCAAAGTTATATGTTCATTTACCATCGACATATCGAATAGACAACTCGAGCAATGTCGAAATGTGTCGTGGGAAAATACCCGAGGCGCCATCATTTTCCGTGGGCGGTGTACCTTCCATATCTCCTTACGAAGCTGGGTAAAGTTTCCTTCTGCACGTCTCCTTGCGCTTTCGCCCCAAATTAAGTCCCACATTGTTGAAATGATGGTGATGTGCTGCGCTGAGTTGGGTCCTGTCAATGCCTCGAAAGTCCGCAGAACCCTTCTTTGGCTTCCGGGCAAACGAGGGTTATTGATAGGTGTGTGATAAAGAATGCGGAAGTGATATAAATCTCTAGTATTCAAGTCAGCGAGTGCAGCTACCAAATCAGAGAGGACTCGAAATTACGGGCTTGTTTGAATCATATCTTTTAGCATGGAAACTATGCTCATCACCGATATGTTGTTATCGGCAAAGCCGGGAACGTCCACTAAATAAATGGGAGAATCTCTGCCTTGCACCCTTTTCACCACATTTATAATTCGATATGTCGATACAGATTGTGTGAACCCCTCTAGCATATCGCTGGAAAGACCGAGTGAGGTGTTTGATGCGACTGCTTCGATGAACTACCCAGGAAGATATTGAATCCGATCGAGCTTCGATGGTGATAGGGATACAACTCACGCTACTCTTCCCTGACCCAGTCGGACCAAGTAGCCTATGTGTAAGACATAAGTCGCAATCTCAGTGTATGTAGCATTACTGCGCATTTACACAAATACGACAAAATCTCCATCCCTGTTTAGGGGCCCAACTGTTGAGACTTTTTCTACCGATACAGCTCCAAGGACCTTGATTTTCCTGAGCTTGGTTGCAAAATCCGGGATTGTAGACATGCGAATCAAGCAGAGGGTGGTAAGTACTAAGGCGAGTGCTGGTGAGTTGAAGTCAAGGTGGATGGATGTGTGAGAAAATGCACAGCACACTGGACAGAGCTACTTTTTCTGACGTGTATGAATAAGTCTTGTGGGGTTCCCATCATCATGGTTAGCCTTCGTGCTTATCAGGCGATGATATAAATAATATTTAATTTAAACCCATTGATAACACCCATGTACCCAATCACGAAATACAAAAACCCAAAATCAACACCAAGGTCTGCATTAGCACCAGCGTTGCAGTAGTCTCACCAATAGAGTCCTCTCAGCAATGCGTCTCCCAGCGTCTGCCCGCCCCTCACCCCATTCCCTTCACCCCCAGAGAGGTGGTGAAGAGGGGTTTCTCTGTTTAAATTAAATTAGATTAGATTCTCATTTAATGCGGTGTAGAGCTTAAGAGGGAGAGAACAGGGAGGAGCGAATAGCGGCAATGGGAGGGAAGGGAAGGAATATCTAAAAATAGCCACCTATGTCATTATGCGCTGGATCCGTCATCCAATACTTCCCTCCTCTAACACACCCGCTTTCAACTAAGACGTCCATGCTCTTCCAGAAATACTCAAACTCCTCGCCCCCATTCCAATGAACATGGTAGCTGCTTGTTCGACCACACCGAGATCGGAGTGAGGGTGCGAGGCGAGTATGTAGCGTTTGACGGTGAGGAGGAGGGAGTTATGATGGTGCCCCTGCCTTTGGAGAAGGTCTATTCGTTGCATATGTATGGGTCGAGATGAGGAGAGGTAGGGTAAGAGGACAGGACAGCGACGGTGCTTGTTTCATCTAAGCCACAATACCCCTCTCGATTCTCGCACTTCGAAATTCAACTTTAGGCTCTCAGATACGTCACCCCCTAAATTCGTGCAGTTCTGATGATTTACAATACAGTTCATCTTACTTTGCACTCAGCTCGCCCAGCGGTTGAGTTCGAGAGCTCATAGCTGAGAGAGCGCGTGCGAGAGGGGTGTAGGTGTTATGTGGCTCGATGAAGGTGTCGAGGCAGCTAGTTAGGAGTTAGGGAAAAGTCTTGATGGTTTCAACAGGGGTTCTAGTGAAGTGAGTGCGGTGAAGGTATCAGGCGAGGGAAAGATAGAGAGGAGTGAGAAGAGGAGACGGAGGAAGGAGGCGAGGAGCGATGAGAGGATAGAGGATGTATGGCAGGGGCATTGGCGATTGTGGGGGTGGCACATAGGGAGGTACTGGTAGGAATTTTTGAAATGCGGAGAGGTGGGAAGCGTGGAGAAGCTCCATCGAGGGATCGGTGTATATTATGGGGTGTTGTTCGTTATGCTGTGATAACAAGAACTGTGGTACACGTTCTGAACATGCGTAAGGTGCTGGTATACGCGATTGGTACGCGGGGTGAGGGTCTTGGAGTTGGGTTACACTGTACATTCAACTGCGAGGTGCGTTGAATCGACAAGGTGGTTAATAAAATAGGATTATCATCAACTCAACCTACCAATAATCCCAGCTCGACGGTTCACATAGACATAGAAATAGAAGCCAGTCAACATTCAACAACGTTCAAGTACAGGGATATGATCATGGTCGGAGCACAGACGCTTGCGAGGGATGAGTGGCTGACTGACTGTCCATCATGGGTGATGCCATCAGCGGAACGTGCCCCACCGGCGGCACGGAATGCTTGTCCAATCCAGTTTTGATTTGACCCTGAACTTGTGCTTGTCTTGTTCCTCGACGTCCACCACCACAATCACCACACGACGACTAATTTTATTATTCATGCTGTAACTCGAGCGCAAAACTTGAATGTGAATAATGAGTATTATAATTTGTTTAGACGACAGTATGCTTTCTTAAACTCATCACGATTTACGCCATTCACTTATCGTGGTTGTTCCTTTTCTTCGCCTTAATTACACCAGATTGGAACCCCAATTGTCTCTTTTATCTGACGCCCTAGGCATCTGAATTTGACTCTTACTCGGGCTCGGGCTCGGAGTTGAGGATTGACGAGTTTGAAGAAACGTCGAGTGGGGAGGGAGGAGAGGAGAAGTGAGAGAGTGCGGGAGGAGATGGAGGGTGGTTTTGAGTATGTCGATTTTCTTTTCCTTCTCCTCCTTCTCGTCTTTTCTTTTTTCTCCCTACGGTTTCACTTTCATAGGCCTCATTTCTTATCCCGTCACCTTTAAATTTAACCGATCCTCACATAAAATAAAATAAACTCACTAACCCCCAGCCCACAGCTGCCTCGTCAAAACATGCGCCAATGCGATACATTCACACCCCCTCTTTGGATATTTACGCAAAGAGGTATCCTGGGGGACTCCCTTACACCATCTCTGGTCCTTCCACCGCTCGTACCCCCACCTCTGCCCCTCCTGACTCTGGCCCTGGTCCTGTCCCTGCTGTACAACCCGGACATCGACTCTGCCTCCTTCTCACAGATCTATACAACGCCTCGGCTAACACCAGCGAGAATCTGAAACTATTTAACGGGGGACGCAGTGGATGCAGGGCAGAAGTGGGGAGTGGTCCCCTTGATTGTAATGCGCGATGTCAGTCGCCTGTTGCGAGGATTAAGATGGGAGATGAGGAAGAGGGAAAGGTCGGTATCTATCTCCACATTTTGTTTTTTTATTTTTACTCAAATACTGAACAGTATCATGCTTCAGTCATCCCCTGGTCAGACATGCTTGACTACTCGGTGCTGTTCCTTGAGATTGCGGATGCATGTATCGACAAGGAGACATATGAGGGTCATATATGAGGTTTTGGGAGGGAGATGTTGCGGTGAGAGGACGTTTTTTGGTTTCTTGTTTATCTCTCTTCCCTCTAGCTGCTTTCTGGCTATCATTACTTGTCTCTATCCAATTTTATCATTTATCGCTACGTCGCCCATTCCTCGTTGACACTTTCCTTTTTCCTCTCTTTCTCTTTTTTCTCTCTTGCACCCTCTTTTCTTCTCTCCGTCCCTCCTTTCCTTCCATCCTGCTTGCTTCTTTTCTCTCCCCACCCTTTCTTCTTTTCTTTACTCTGTATAATCTGAAAGAAGTCTAAAACTAATAAAACCACCAGACAAATAGTGTCTACATCCTCCTGCAGACTGTAGTGTGCATGAAGAATATAGGCGAATTGAGGGATGCAGCGGATGTATATAAGCATAGTATGTGTCATGGATTTGCATTTTACGTTTTGCGTTGTATTGGGTTCGGATGTTCACTGCGTTGTGTTTGCCTTTGAGCGACATTGCCTGTCTCTCTGTCCATTTCGACTCGTTTTCTCTCTTACTTTCTTGACTTTTTTGCATCATTTCATTGTCTGCTCGAGATTCCACAATTTCCTGAGTTTTGGCTCGCGTTTTTTAAGTATTTCAGGGATTTGAGCTGGTGTTTTTGTGGTTTACTTTACGCGTTGGGTGTGCTGGGTTTAGATTTGTTGCCTTCATTGGGGGTCTTGATTCTCGGGTTTGTGTTCTTGTGTATCATATCGCCCTCCGCCCTCCCTCCCTTCTCCCTCCCTTTCTTCCACCGTAATTCATGCTGCTAACCACATTCAATACACAGTATGTCCCCCCAGATCTGCCCAACAATGACGCCAAACGAGACTGGTAGAAATACATGAGATATTAGGCGAGACGAGCAAGGCGTTGGAGTTGCTACACGAAGGTGTGTTTTCCTCCTCGTTTTTTCTCTCCTACCTTGTTTGTCTTACTCACGAGCTTCACAGTCACTGATTGTCGCAAAAAGCGCAAAACTAGCCCCACCGGTCCCTCTAGTACCCCCCACCCCCTCAACCACCGAAGAACCAACTGCTACCTCCCTATTTTCGCATAAAGTCAAATTAGGAGGGGCAGGTGTGAAACCGAGGTTGACGCCAGCGCAGTAGAGGGTGTTGGAGGCGGAGAAGGAAAGGGAGGTAGAGAAGGCGCCGTGAGATTTGGGAGGGGATATTGAGGGAAGTAGATGGTGGCAAGGATGAGGGAGGGGGTGGGGAAAGATTAACGGAGCTGAGTGCATATGTTCAGAGAGACGAGGAATTTGTTTTTGACGAGTTGGGTATGTGTCCCCTTTGTTAAAACTTCTTCACTGTCGTTTTATGTCGTTCAACTCATGCTCATAAAATAATTATATTAACAGTCTAATCCCATCGCTGGTATGATCCCCCACAGTCGGATGAGAAGACGCGTGGAGACGGAGGCTGGTGAGGATCGGTCGGCGGATCGGTTGCAGCATGATATTGGTATGTCGTGTACTTTTCTTGCTTCCTTCGCCTCCTCCTCTCCCTCGTTGTGGCTCTCCCAACCTCGTTGTTCCTCTCCCCTTGCCGCTACTTTTTCACGAAAATTACACCGGCAGTTAAATCACGTACTAATAAAAATATCCACCTATACAGAACAAGATTCCGTCGCATGACTAAACACCAAATCGGCAGGTGTTACTGTTTAGAATTGTTTCGTTTCACGAGGCTGCTTAAGCAGGTCAGTTGGTAGTCTTTTCCTTCTTTCCTCATATCCTATACTAACACATCTTTCCGTAGCGCTGCTTCATTCTGACGAAACGAGGTCAATATGATGTCACTGAAGAGATTCCACGGCACGTCTTGGTTTCAAACGCATACCAACCACAAGACCGGCAAAATTCAATTCATATTGTGTGGATCAGCACATCCCTCCGTTTCCTTTCTTCGCTTTCTCCTCTCACTCAACCAACTCACAGCCTGCAGCGGACTCGCTGAGCGACCTGACATCGTCGTTAAACAAGCCCGCAAACTCATAACCATACATCAATTCAACAACGCTCAGGATTCTCACCGCCTCTCTCGCGAGCGGACTGAAGCTCACAGATAACTTCATCACGTCGACATTTCAGAAAAATTTGTCCGGGGAAATGAAGCTTTCGGATACGGCTTTGAAGAACCCGGGGACACAGAGGGGATGGGTATGAGGGTGAGGAGACACCTGTGCCAACGATGGGAGGGCGTGGTGGCAACGACGGGGAATCTGGATGGTGCACCTAGGATTCCGACGGAAAAGAATCCGGTGATTGTTGCGATATATGGGCAGATTTGTGTTGCGGTGGAGAGTTTTCAAAATGCTATTTGTGAGCTTTCTCTCGTCTACTTTATATTTCTCGTCATCTCACATCACTAATCCAACCCAATCTATAATCCAGTCTACCTCCTCCACGCCTACGACTACTAACCCAACGACCCCATGATTTGCCTCTGTTCGCCGTCGCCTCAATGGGCGGGCCATGCAACGCCAATCTGACAACCAACATCACGCCCTTGTGCAAGCAGTGGTATTCCTGACAAAGTACCGCAAAATGCAGGGAATGACGAAGGCGAGGAGGTGGAGTATAATTTTGGGAGAACATTTTATCAGCTGGGACTTTATTTGCATGCGGTGAAGCATTATGAGAAGGTGTTGGAGTTGGCTGAACAGGCGGGGGTGAGTGGCTTTCATATATTCATTCATTTGTTTTGCTCTTTGTGTCTTCAATCGTTACCTGATGATTTTATTGTTAGGACGACCTCTTTGCAAGAGAAGGAGCATTCAATTTGTCTTGTATTTTGGTCCTGTACCATTGGCCGATATGTTGTATAGTCTTTGTGATTGCACTTCCTACTTGTCATCTTCAGGTCGATTGTTACTCCTTTTTTATTTTCGTGCGCCTTGATTTTTGTTGACCTCCTATAATAAATTGGCCTCTGACATGTACTCGAAATCAACAATGTCATACAAGTGTGTTATCTTCACAATCAATATATTATATACGAGTGACAAGGTAATAAGTGATCTTGAAGCTTGAAGTTCAAAATTGAATCAATGACAACATTCAAGTTGTGGCACTGGATTGTCAAGAGACTTACTGGAAATCAATTGGAAGCTCTGTGCTTGGATAGCTTGATTCTCCACCCTTTTGCTCTGTTGGTTACCCTTGGAAATGATCCAGCAGGGCGAGATGATCGGGCAGCAGGTGTTCCAAGTGTACGCAACTCATCCTCAAACTTGGTGATTAGCATCTGCAACTCCTCAAGTCGTGCAGTCAAAATAGCTTCAAGTTCATCCAATTGCTCTACTGTCGCCATCTGCAGCTCTGACTGAATGTTAGCTTGCTGCATTTGAAGGTTGCCAATCCGTGTTTGGAGGTCATTGTAGATGTGTGATGCAAATGATGTTTCTTGAAGGGGAAGATCAATTGAGTGCCGGATTGTGAACTCAATCCCGCTGTATCGACGATAAGCATCATTCAAAATAGTCAGAGCCGACTCGGGTGTGTTATGAAACTTGACAATGTCAGCTCCTTGAGCAATGTAATCCTAATGTGTATCATGGGTGTCTAGTAAGGTTAATACTCCGAAAATGTCCTGAGAGTAACATACCTTCCAAATCTCCTTACGAAGCTGGCTGAAGTTTTGTTCTGCACGTCTGCTTGTGTTTTCATTCCAAATTGAGTCCCACATCGTAGAAACAACAGTGATGTTCCCTGCTGACTGGGGCCCTGCCAATGCCTCAAAAGTCTGCAGGATCTGTCTTTGGCTTCCGGGCAAACGAGGGTTATTGATAGGAATGTGATAGAGGATGCGGAAATATATTAGATTCCTAGCAAGTGTTGAAGTCAGCATGCGGTTGTAAAGGAGAGATGACTGGGAATTACGAATTTGTTTGAATCACATCCATTAACATGGAAACTATGCTCATTGCCGAGATCTTGCTATCAGCAAAGCCGGGCACGTCCACTAAATAAATGTGAGACCCCCTTGGTGTGACTGCATTTATAATTTGATATATTGATACAGATTGCGTGAAACCCTCCAGCTTATCACTGGAGAGACGGAGTGAGGTGTTTGCTGCAACTGCTTCAATGAACTACCTGAGATATTGAAGTTGACCGAAGATAGTGATCGTGATAAAACTCACACTACTCTTCCCTGACCCAGTCGGACCAAGTAGCCTATGTGTACAGATATGAGTCGCAATCTTGCAGTAGAATCATTGTGCATTTACACATATGCAATAAAACTGCCAACCCCAAATTTTGAGACCCTTTCTACCGATACAGCCCCAAGAACACTGATGAACTTGAGCTTGGTTGCAAAATCGGGGATCTTGGACATCAGAATGAAACAAAGGGTGGCAAGTGCGAAGGGGAGTGCTGGTGAGTTGAAGTCAATATAGATGGATGTGCGAGAGAAGGCACAACACGCTGGATATAGCTACTCCGTCTGACGTGCATGAGTAGGTCTCGTGGGGTCTTCATGATTAGTCCTCATGCTGTTCGGGCGATGATATAAATAATATTGTTTAATTTTAAACCACTTATAACGCCCATATACTTCATCACAAGGTACGGAAACCCGAAATCTAATACTCGGTCCGCTTTAAAGTTGAAGTAGCCTCGATATAGACCTCTCAGCACTACTTCTCTGAGGGTCTGCCTCTCTCTTGCCCAATCCCCTTCATCCCCGGCCTCCTCACCCAATGCAGCCCCCGCTGCACAAGGAGCAGAAGCCAAAGTAGAAGAGGTAGAAGGGGGAGGAAGACGACGAAGACCTCTCAACTACCCCCAAAGCCCACCTCACAGCGTCTACCCACCTCCCCCAATTTGAGACCGAGCGAGACCATGGGGACTGTTCGATGTGGATGGAGTCACCTCGGGCGGCTCTGTTTTTCTGGTCATCGTAACTTCTGCGCTTCGTGTCGTTGTAAATGCCAGGCCTGGAGTCGGAATCGTGAATGCCGAGCTTCGAATCGTTGTAGCTTTCTGCCTGTAACGATTTGAATCCAAGCGCATCCCATCCACCCCCGCCCCCTCCAACACACCTTCCCTCTCGGCGCGATTTTCATAGCGCCCGACTACGTTCTTCGGAGCTGTGAGGATGCAGGGAGGTGCGGCGGGGGTTAAGATTGTGTATCGTCCCTCCTCGAGCTCATCCTTTTCTGCTCGCCCTTCTCGCTCCCACTCTCAATCCACCTTGTCTCTAACCTCGACTTCCGTCTCAACTCTGTTTCATCCGCTTGTCGTGGAATAAAGAGAAAGAGACGAGGCGAAATGGGGAGAAGGAGGGGGAGGGAAAGCGGTGATGAGAGAGGAATAAAGGTGCTTAATAGCCCGCGGATGAGGGAGGTGTAAAATGCGATTGAGGAGGGTGAAGAGCCTGTTGGACGTCTGTGTCAATTGTCAGTTTACTAGTTAGTCAACCGTTTTCTCGATGCTCTTTAGAGTCGAAACGAAATTCGAAGAAATATTTTTTCGATATTCTCCAGCCCTAAATGAAAACGTGAAGAAATATGTGCTCAATACGCTACGATCCAGAGTTAAAACGCGAAAACGAGGAAGGTTCCTCAACGGAGTCGAAACGACTCGAAGGTTCATCCCAGCAAGACAAGACATTAAACAAAAAGCTAAACCCACCAATCCTGTAGGCAACAACACATTATCCCTCGCACATGACCTCTCCCTTTCCCATGAAACTTTATAAACGCGCACTTCGAAGGCGGACAACCGCGTGGCTGGGCTTATTGCTAGGTGTGGATTCGGAGAGAGGTGGTGAAGAGGGGTTTTCTCTATTTAAATTAGATTAGATTAGATCGTAATTTGATGTGGTGTAGAGGTTAAGAGGGAGAGAAGGTGAGGAGAAAACGAGCGAATAGGGGCGATGGGAGGGAAAGGAAGGGAAGGAATATCTAAAAATAGCCACCTACGTCAATATGCGCTGGATCCGTCATCCAATACTTCCCTCCCCTCCTCCTCCTCTAACACACCCGCTCTCAACCAAGAAGACCATCCATGTTTTTCCGGCAATACTCAAACTCCTCGCCCCTATTCCAGCGAACATGGCAGCTGCTTGTTCGACCCGGCCGAGATCGAAGCGAGGGTGCGGGGCGCTTATGTGGCGTTTGAGGGCGGGGAGGAAGGGGTTATGAGGGTGCCCCAGCCTTTGGAGAAGGTCTGTCCGTTGCATTTGTATGGGTCGATATTTGGAGAGGTGGGGTAAGAGGAGAGAACAGCCACGATGCTCGTTTTGTATAACACAATCCCCCCCTCAATTCTCGCACTTCGAAATTTAACCGTGGGCTCTCAGGTACGTCGCCCCCTAAATTCATGCAGTTCCCGTTTACAGTCATCTTACTTTGCACTGATCTCGCCAGTCATCACGTTCGAGAGCCGAGGGCTGGGAGAGCGGGTATGAGAGGGGGGTGTAGGTGTTATGTCGGACGGTGAAGGTGTCGAGGCAGCTAGTTAGGGCAGGGAGGGTGGGGGAGTTAAGGAAACATCTTGATGGTGTCAATAGGGTTTCTGGTGAAGTGAGAGCGGCGAAAGGGAGAAAGGTATCAGGCCAGGGAAAGACAGAGAGGAATGAGAAGAGGAGAGGGAGGAAGGAGCCGAGGAGCGATGAGAGGATGTATGGGAGGGGCGTCCGTGATTGTGGGGGTGGCATATAGGGGGGTACTGGTAGGAATTTATGAAATGCGGAGAGGCGGGAGGCGTGTAGGAGCTCCTTTGAGGGACCAATGTATGTTATGGGGTGTTGTTCCTGGTGTTGTGATAAGAAGAACTGCGTTACATGTTCTGAACACGCGTAATGGTGTTGGTATACGCGATTGGTACGCGTATTGAGGGACTTGTAGTCGGGTTACGCTGTACATTCAACTGCGAGGTGCGTTGAATCGATAAGGTGGTTAATAAAATAGGGTTTTCATCACTGAGTAACACAGATCCAGGAATACTCAACTCAACCTAACAATAATCCCAGCTCGACGGTCCACATTCCACATAGACATAGAAATAGAAACCAGTCAACATTCAACAAAGTTCACGTACAGGGATATGAATGGTCGGAGCACTGACACTTTGTGAGGAATGAGTGGCTCACTGACTGTCCCATCATGGGTGGATGCCATCAGCGGAACATGCCCCGCTGGCGGCACGGAATGCCCGTCCAATCCAGTTTTGATTTGACCCTGAACTCGTGCTTGTTTTGTTCCTCGACGTCCACCACCACAATCACAACGCGACAACTAATTTTAATATTCATGCTGTAACTCGAACGCAAAACTTGAACGTGAAAAATGAGTATTATAATTTGTTTAGACGACAGTATGCTTTCTTAAACTCATCACGATTTACGCCATTCACTTATCGTGGTTGTTCCTTTTCTTCGCCTTAATTACACCAGATTGGAACCCCAACTGTCTCTTTTATCCAACGCCCTAGGCATCTGAATTTGACTCTTAATCGGGTTTGGGCTCGGAGTTAAGGATTGACGAGTTTGAAGAAACGTCGAGTGAGGAGGGAGGAGAGGAGAAGCGAGAGAGCACGGGATGAGATGGAGGGTGGTTTTGGGTATGTCGATTTTCTTTTCCTTCTCCTCCTTCTCTTCTTTTCTTTTTTCTCCCTACGGTTTCACTTTCATAGGCCTCATTTCTTATCCCGTAACCTTTAAATTTAACCCATCCTCACATGAAATAAAATAAACTCACTAACCCCCCAGCCCACAGCTGCCTCGTCAAAAACATCCGCCAACGCGATACATTCACACCCCCTCCTTGGATATTTGGGCAAAGAGGTATCCTGGGGGGCTCCCTTACACCACCTCTGGCCCTTCCACCGCTTCTACCACCACCTCTGCCTCCTGATTCTGGCCCTGGTCCTGTCCCTGCTGAACAACCCGGACATCGACTCCGCCTCTGCCTCCTTCTCATAGATCTATACAACGCCTCGGCTAACACCAGCGAGCATTTGAAACTATTAAACGGGGGACGCAGTGGATGCAGGGCAGAAGTGGGGAGAGATCCCCTTGATTGTAAGGTAGAGGACATCCATTTACGACGAACCTCACGTGATGAGCGTGACAGATCCAAATATATCAAAATCATGTAAAATCGCTGATAATACACGAGAATTAAGCATTTAGGGATACATTGTACAGAATATAAGGCCAGAGCACTAATTGAATGGTAATTATACACGTAAATCCCAATTTTGGTGATTATCGGAGAAAAAACGGCTGAGAAGAGGCCGGAATATGTCCAGCAGTGCTCTGGGGCGCACTGTACAGCACACACAGAGACATACCCCACCCGCCCAAGCGCATGATGCCACTCAAAATTCTTGCTAACAGGACAAGGGTCCAGAATCTCAAAGGAAGGGAAGGTGCACCCCCAGCCAAGCGGCAGAAAACAAGTTCTACAACCAAATCTCACCAAAAAGAGAATACCCCTATATAGGGACTGGCACGGGTGTGACCGTGACTGTCTCATATCCAGCCCGTAATTTTTCTGTGGTACGGATGGATCACGGGTGGATCAATACGGATTGGATTCACCCGTTTCAATCCACTCAACGGGGACTCAAATTCTGTTGGTTAAATGAATAATACTGGTGTAAGAGAGCCTAATTGCGTTGAAAACTGGTCAAAATGTTAAATTATTGTTGAGCAGTCATGAAAATAAAACTGTCCCCAAACGTGACAATGTTATTTGATGGTAACAAAATGCTGTTGTTAAACTTGTTTAAACTAATTGAGAATAATGTATTGTAATGAATAAACTCAAAGTCAAGCATATCTCAGTGGTTTAAAGTCATACGGGGGTTTACTTGTAATTTTTGGAATTTTCCTTATGCAGGAATGAGTTGGCTGCTGTATAAATGTCCCCTGGCTTAACACAAAACACTCAGAGGCGGTCTTTTGGCTACAGCGTAACAAACCAGTGCCAAAAGTAACCCAAAATGGGCTATCAATTTAAATGTTATTGATGACATCAGTATCGACTTGAAATGGGACTATTAACAGGGAATGACCCGTGAATCCGTGGATTCGCCCCGGATTTTATCCATATCCAGACTTTGTTCATGGATTGGGTCAAAATTGGGCGGATACTCGGGTCACGCAATCCGTGCTAGTCCCTACCCCTATAGAGGAAAAAAGCACCTATATTAATTTTAACACTTAATCATCCCTTAAATCATCAAAACCATGTCCAGTTATATCTAATTTCACCAATGAGCCAGCCTCCACACCAACCTTGACTGAATTTCAGGTCAATATTTCTGTACCACCACAACACAAGCACCTAATTATGGCGGAGCTTGAATGTGCTGATCTTTCTTAGATTCACATGCTTTGTCATTCATACGAACACCATTTTATTTTCTCCTCTACATAACGAATATCCACTTGTAAAATTAATAATTTTAGATCTACATAGCTATTTATCTGTAATATTGTGCTCAGGCCTCCGATTGTCTATATATTTTCCTGATTCCACGATAATAGCATAATCTATAGCTACCTTGCCTATGTTGCGACCCTGTCGTCCGATTTTGGATAGGCGTGTCACAAATAATAACGCTCACGTGAGGTTCGTCGTAAATGGATGTCCTCTACCTTAACGTGCGGTGTCAGTCGCCTGTTGCGAGTATTAAGATGGGAGATGAGGAAGAGGGAAAGGTCAGTATTTATCTCCATGTTTTGTCTTTTTACATCTACTCAAATATTGAGCAGTATCACGCCTAGATCATACTCTCGTCAGATGTGCTTGACTACTTGGTGCTGTTCCACAAGATTCTGGATGCGTATTTCGACAAGGAGATGTATGAGGGTGATATATAAGCTTTTTCGGGGAGATGTGGTAGTAAGTACGAGGTTTTTGGTTTCTTGTTTATCGCTCTCTTCCCTCTCTGTTTTCTGCTATCATTACTTTTCTCTACCCGATTTTGTCTTAGTTGCTACGTCGCTCATTTCTCGCCGACACTTTTTTTCGCCTCTCTCTTTCTCTTCATTTCCTCGTTTATTGAAGAAAGCCTAAACTGACACCGGTCTGCTATCTAGACAAACGGTGTATACGTCCTCCTAAAAACAGCAGCGTTTATGAAGACATCAGGAAAACTTTTGAAACCGGGGATGTGGTTCTAGAAGTGACCGTTATGTGACAGAATGCCTGATCCTGATACTGGGATTTTTGTCTCGGTCGTGACACACCTTCCTGAAATATAAGATACCATTCAATCCCATCCTGAGGTCGTCGTTGTAGGCCGATATACTACATGGAAATTCTTGTTGGATAAGATACTGGTAGTCCCAGGCTTTGATGCTATCTATATATGCTTATCTTAGTTTAATCTAGCTAATATATTCATTCTCAACTGCAACAAGACATGGCAAGGAATTATATTACAACGACAAACAATGCTGCCTTTCTGACATCACCCGATATAGAGACTGCCATCAATGAACATCGTCTATGAGATAGGAGCAATCCTGGCTCTAAAATTATAGAGGTACAGTGTGCTGCTCTTTCAATGATATTGCGTGTGCAATGGTAACACTGACTGAGATCTCCTGACAATAACATTAGCATGCTTTAATGTCGCCTTTACAACAGGAATAGGCACAACTTTACATTGTAGAGGTCATGCCAGTGCCATGGTGTTATTGCCGTACGAACCTGGAACCTATCTCAAGTTCTACTTACACATGCTAGTTAGTGAATACAGTGCACTATTTCTAGATATATTATTTTTCTTTATCAATGACTGGCGAGGTCGCTCACCTAGGTTGTTTATGTAACGTAGTTGGTCAAAACTCATTCTAATTACAATTCCTGTCGTGGTTAGTGAACCGAGAACTCGTTTTATGATCGTCGCACATCTTGACTGACGGTTCTCATCGCTTTTGACAACCACATGGTCAAACGCGCTAAGATAGGCATGTTGAAAAGTGGAATATGGAATTTATAAGTCATCGTATATATCTGAGCTGCAATCACTTCCTAACTCCGATTCTGAGTCGGAATCAACATCTTCCATTTCTTCCTCTATCTGACTGTGCTCTCCCTGATCCTCCTGATCCTCTTCGTCCTCCTGATCCTCTTGATCCGACCCTTGGTCCTCTGCTCCATGTTCGTCAACCTGCATAATGTAATTGTCCTCAGTCCCAGCTAAGCTTGATAACCATGGGTTGGCATCGGCGGTTACTGTAACAGGCACCTCAGGCTCTGAACCAGATGGGGTGAATGATTGTGAGTGCCCTATGCCTTCCCCTAAATGCCACATAAACATGTCACGATCGACGTATCTATATATGATAAAACCACAATGGTCAGTCATCGACATTATGATGAGGGTTATGGTGGCAATTGCACTTACATCCCGAGGTAGTATGTTTTCCAGTTGTCGAACAACGCTTCGCTTGCCAAACAGCGACCACGATACTCAACTGGCCGCTTAACAGGCTGTTCGGCGCTTGACTGTGGCTGAGCTTGAAGATCCCTACCGTGGAACGTTGGGATAAGATGACAGCCACGAAGCATCAACCTTGGGTCAAGGAAGCCATAAGCATACTCGTCGTCGTCAGAGAGAAACTGAAGTTTGGGCAGCCTGCCTTCACTTCTGCCGAAAACATGACCTCCAGCTGGTTCAAGCCAACGGACCCAAAGAAAATTCATGTTCTGAGGCCGAAGATTCAGGGATGTTGCGCCAACATGCTGAAATTCAACATGAAAAATCCCTAAGACTGCCGCATACCAGAAGACTGGATGATGTGGTGTGTAATCCGGGGCTAGAGCCATGATGAACGGCCGGGAGCGTGAATTGATGATGTCGTAGTCTCGACGTAGGTCATAGGTGGTGAAGTTGATTCGCGCCGTTAGATGTTCATAGATGACATTATTCCTGATCTTAATTGAATCTCTGTCTTGTTCGGTGAAGTTCTCCGACTGAGGAGTGACACGAGATAGTAGATGTTCTTGTAACTTGAGAATGAAATTCTGATGACGATTAACGTTAGTCAACATCAAAAGCTGAAATTACACCACTTTACCCTGACTGATGGTGCTTCGGAGTTGCCTCCTACAAACTCGAAAAGTTGAATGGGCATGTCACGGTTTTCCGAAATCACGAAGCGCTCTTGCAATTTTGCCTGTGTCCTAATGTCTTGAGCATCTTCCCAATGCTCATCAGCGCGAAATACACCCTGTCGGTCGCGCTTCTTTCCAACTTGATCCATTGCTTCCTTTTTGTTTGTTGTAGCGTAATGTGCCTTGATCACACGATGCTGATTCTCGCCCTACCACCGTACAAGTACTGGTCACTAGGTCTGTAAGCGCTTAGAAGGGATAAATCATCTTACCAGCTGCGTCGAGTATGAATCTGAAGTGCCAAAAAGGCGGACATGTTCGGCATAGTCACCTAAGAAGTGCATTTTGATTGTTTGAAGGTTCAATGTCTTGGCTCGTCGGCTGTTCCTGTTGCTAGATTCTGATGGTTCCCCTCCTGTCAACGTCCAATGCTTTTGTAGAACGTAGGATGTATCAGCTAGTGTTGAGTCTTACCGTTGGATATCACTTGTTGACCAGATGCACCGACAGAAGCTGCTATTTCACGTCTAACACGTGCAGCAGCTTCTTTCGGGAGCTCAAGCGTCGTGAAATGAGTGCACGTTGTATCTCTGAAATGTCTCAGGGTTTCGCCCAGTTCCGCTGTAACTTCTTCGAGAAGACGAAGTGTTTTTTCTGTATGCATGCGAAGCTTGGCAAGCGCGTGCCATTCCACCATTAGATATAAAAGTTCCAAGAGTTTTTGGTTGTGGGGCTCCTCCAGGAGACCTTCAAACGCAGGAATTGAACACTAAAATCAAAACTTAAAGCGTAAGGCAGAGAAGGAGACCATGAAAAAATCACACCTGTAGGAGATCTTCGAAATCTCTTGCTGCCATCTTCTTCATTTCAGAGCAGTTAGCAGGAAATTTTCGAATTGTACCGTTGCCGAAGGTTGGAATACGGGCAAACCTAACTGTGGTAAGCAAAGTGCTGGAGAATGTGTATTACCATGGATTGTCATCATACCGTCGGTCTAGCTCAAGTACAAGATTATCTGAGCCGCTTCCCGCCGCATACAGTAGCCTTATGAGGTGTGTGAAAAGCGTCTTCCAAACGCCTAATTCGAACTCGTGGAGCAAGTCTACAACAAGGATTTTTGAAGGATCACATTCAGATCCAAGCCGATCTACGAATGCATTCTAATTATCATGAGCCTGATGACATTACTACCAAAGACAAGTGCTAAATGCACTTACTATTGTTGGGACACCAGAGAAATCTTTTAGAAGCGCCTCCACATTTGACCCAGTGATCGGTTTCGCTTTCTTATAGATCAAGGTGCGGGCCTTTTTAACCTTGGCAGCTTGATAGGTGCGACGTCGTTGTTGCCGGGTCTCCCTATCGCTCTGTGTTCCAAGCTGGTCAAGGTGTTCAGACGTGACGAGGCAACGAGGGCACGGACAGATACCCTTGTCTCGGATTGTTGCTAAAAGGACCCTTAACAAGAACAGAACAGATTAGCAGCTGATAAAACTTATGGAAAGTGGAAAGTACTTCTCAGGGTAGTCGGCTGAGTAGGTAAATAGTCTGGGAAAAATCCGACGTTCAATTCCATCAATGCACTTGATTACAATCCCGTATTTGTAGGCGTGAATGAAATCCTCATCAAGCAAGGCCTTCCAAACCTCATGCATAAGTTCGCGTTTGCAATACGTAAGGATCTGTGTCTTTTGAGTCCTCCACTTTGGATGAAAACCTTCGACAAACTGCTTGAACGTATCTGGTAACTGAATATAATGTTAGCAAATACTAACACTTCATGACTTTCTTCAAGCGCACTCACTGAAGGGATATAGGCGAGATGGTATATACCACCTGAATCAGGCTGCGAGCGAATATACTTGGACAAGTTGCCTAGCATCAGATAAATGGGCCACGCCTTTGCATTGCCGAAATCTGCTAGATGTGTTGCATCGGACGAGAACATGAGAGCAGCAACGACTTTCTCTCTGCAGCAGGTAGGATCGTTTGGGTCGGATGGTGACTTATGATACACCTTGTCGGCTTCTTCTAGGAAAGCGTCGGAGTTGTAAAGCTCCCCATATATTCTTTCACTATTGCCAGTTGTGGGACAACTGTGGAAAAGTTTAAAAGGCGTGTAGTGGAGGAGGTGTGAGAGAGGGCCTGTAAAGGCCTCCTTAATTGTGTCCAAGATACTTCGGTAGAGAAAACCTTCCACAGGGAAGGGAACAGAGGCCATGTTTTGTTGCCCAGAAGGAACCTGTATATGAAGAGCACGTCTTGAAAATCCGCTGTAAATGTCAGATTTTGATATCTCCCTGTCCAGGCGTTGATTCTCTTGATGAGCATCAAATCCCACCAGGTGGTGGAGTTGGAACGTTGGTGAGAGGATGACATCGTGGACGAAGCTGGTGAGTTCCGATTCTGATTTTGTGACACGACCATTATTAAGCCATTTCATTGCAGCATGGATGGTGGGGTTGGAAAATGGCCAGTAATTTGGGTGGGAATTGCTGGGGAGTTGCGCTTTCGTGCTAGGGGGTTTCCTTCCCAGATCTTCAAGCGCTAATAGCGAATCTGGGTCCACAGTAGGCCTGTTGAGGTATTCCCGCCAGACTCCAAAACTGTCAAGGGCAGTCACCAGACGATCTCGTACAATTAAAAGTACTCGTTTGACTTGGGCTTGAGGTGCATCGATGAAGGCTGTGGCCGACTCTGGAAGATAGTCCCGGAAACGGAGAGGGAGCCTGACTTCGCGTCGTGGTCGTCCAGATCTTGTAAGTAGCGGAGGTCGCTGGATGTCAGAATGACTTAATGTATCAGGAGGCGGAGGGTCTAGCGGTAAATGACGATCGACATCGACATCCATGGTACTCTGCCCAGTTTGATTGTGCAGCTCCGAGTCCAAGAGAAACATGGGGGCGTTGCTGTTTTCCGTGGATGCTGACTCGGAGTTGCTTGTACTGCCTGTGGCCGGGACCTGAGACATCCCCCTCTGAGCCTAGTTTCAGTGAACAGTGAGCTCAGTTATATTTAGCCGCCAAGAGAGCACGTAAGACCTACCTGTCTCTGTAACCGTTCTTTCCGTGTCAGCTGGGGAGTTGCTTTGGGCAATAAGGTCCGAAGCCCCCTTGCTTTTCACTCTTGATTGACCTTTTCCTTGAAAGCCACTGCCAGTGGGCAGGCGTCCTTATGCTTTGTTAAATTTGCGCTTTCTGTAAAGGTCCTGTTACATCCTTTGACACAGGAAAGCATGGTAGGAATGAGGAATAAAAAGCAGACGAGAAATATGAATAGCTTGAGCTTCGAGGGTTTCAAAACCAAGTAGTTGCTGTGATGATAGTGCATAGTCCAAGTAGCAAAGGTGAGGAATTGTATATCATTTAGCTGGTACGCCGTGCACTGCTTGCTGGGAGTCAAAGCTAAGAACGGAGCTTGGTCATTGTGGGTGATCACCCACTACTTACCCACGCCCTAAACATATTTCATCATGATTCAGCGATAAGTCGTATCAGTGAAAGTCAGTTGAAACATGAAACAATAACATCATAGTAAATCTAAACTCTGTAATGATACAAACTGCAAAAACTTGAAAGAAACCTCCTTGTGCTATTTTGTGATGCATGTTAGGTACGAAGATTCAGAACCATGCACTCCGCCGTACCCAGTACCACTGGCATATTCATACATCCAATCTACATCTAGATCCAACTCCAAGCCGAAGCCTACTCCGAGGTCGCTTTGAAAGTATCCAAAATCAAATGGGCTAATGGAGCGAATGTGAAAAGCTATAAACTTGGCAAATGCCACAGACCGATTTGTTGCATAATACTGGGAGGATGCGCTCTTAATTAGTTGAAACCAAAATTTCGGAAGATTGATAGATGATGGTTGTGCTTTTAAACAACGGAAGGTAGCATAATGGTTATGATTGTGGGCGGCGAGATAGACTGACATGACACTATGCAGATGAGTGCTGTTTGCAGTTGCGATTGCTATTTCCCAGATAAGGGCAAAGCGGCTCTCGTTTGGATCAGTGAGAGCCGATAGAGCAAACATGTCTGGGGTAATCTGCTTGGGATCCCAGACGAAGCCAAGTAGCCTGGTTTCTCGTAGGAACTCAAGGTCGCCCGTGAGATCATTCAGTCCTGCCAGTGTGGACTGCTGCTGACTCGGATACCCTGCCAGAGCTAGAGAGGTCGGTGGAAAACTTGAAGATGTCGCCGCAGAGTTGGGGGTAATCTGCTCGAGATTCCCATCAAGACCATGCACTGCTGCGTCTGACAGGAACAGAACGTCATAGTCGTTCAGTCCTGTGAGCTGCTGCTGATGCAGCGGTAGCGCCATGTATGACGACGTCGATGCCGCAGGGTCGGGGGTAACCTGCTGGAGATTCCCATCAAGACCATGCACTGCTGCGTCTGACAGGAACAGAACGTCATAGTCGTTCAGTCCTGTGAGCTGCTGCTGATGCAGCGGTAGCGCCATGTATGACGACGTCGATGCCGCAGGGTCGGGGGTAACCTGCTGGAGATTCCCATCAAGACCATGCACTGCTGCGTCTGACAGGAACAGAACGTCATAGTCGTTCAGTCCTGTGGGCTGCTGCTGATGCAGTGGTAGCGCCATGTATGACGACGTCGATGCCGCAGGGTTGGGTAGGAGATCCCAAAATATTGAAGTGTCGGCAATGCTGGGAGCACCATAGGAATGAGCTGTAAAATTAAAATGTAAGAGGCACACTGAGAGTGAGAATAAAGCTTTTATTTTAAAGGCTTGTAATACTCACCGGTTTGATATTTGTGTTCTACGACGGGTAAGAACATGGAGCTTTCTGTTGGGACAGTGCTTTCAGGTGAGATTAAGGGAGGACCATTGTGAATGTCTGCCATGGGAACAAAATGTTTAAGGCAGGAATACACAATAAAACGCGCTACAAGACACCTACCATGCACATTTAAGTTCAAGAATTCGGTCAAGACGCTGGTAGCTTTGGGAGCTGCAACTCGACTGTTGCTGCTCATGGCCCCTGACGACTCGGACTCAGTCTCCACACTGATGGTAAACAAAGATAATAGATCTTTATATGTGTTGGCAGGGATCAGGAAGGCGATTCCGGACGTCTTAACGACTTTGGGAAGAACAGGGTTAGGTTTTTGAGCGCTATCATGTCATAGTCCAAATCACAATGTTAGCAGGTGAAATCCCAAGGCACGCACTCCGAGAGACACTCACAAGTATTTGAAATAAGTGTCAATATGTAAAATACGCAAACTGGCTGGAAGGTTACAAATGCTAGAACGAATATTGGTATATCGTGCCCTGCGTGACTCCCAGCGCCGCATTGATTCTGACCCGTTCCCGCCGGTCCGTGATTTGGCAATAAATGTCAAGCGTTGGCGATAGGCTTCAAACTCCGCCTGATAATGTATAATCACCCACATCGGTGTTAATGCAAACACTTCAGTCGGATTCATCACAACAAACATGGTATCAAAGGACTCACCACCTCATTTATAAAAGCGACGGCTTGGATGCAATATTCTTTTTTCCAATGTTGAAAGTGTAGATAATCCGGAAATTTATCTGAATGTGCCTTCCAAAACGTCTCTTCGATAACGAGAAGTTTCTCAAGAGGAGAACCCGAAGCATCCTTTTCAGTGACACTGTAAGAAGTGGTTGGGGTCTCAGTCAACCGATCACGCATGGCCTTCATTTTTGGAGAGATTGTGTCGAATAAATGTCGAAGAGAATCCTTAATTACGACTCCTAGAAATGGACAGAACTGCTTTTCCATGCCTCGCTAAAAATATGTCAATATGGGACTCTTATGAATGCATTGAGAAAGGCGTACATTATCACCGGAGGCAATTCGTTCATTCAACCCACAAAGATCGTGATTAAGGAGGTAATGTTGCATAGAATTCGTTGTGACGGTGGGACGACCGTCTGTGATCAAGGGAGCGCCGTTATGATCCCGTTTTAGGGTTGAAATTACGGTGTTAATGGGTTTCGTGTAGACATTCAGGATTATGGGATCGATGACAGGGCGACGAAGGTTACGGAGGCCGCAATGGCCACCAACGGCATTGTTAACATGCGCCATAATGGAATTGAGGGTCGAATGATGCTTTTGGAGAAGCTAGAAAACACAACCAAGAATTAGTCTTGCTAGCATTGAAAAGAAATGAGAAGCGTACTAATACGTAAACATGCTCTGGGATTTTTGCGTTCTGGCGCTCGTTTGGTGTTGCACCCCATACAATAAACCTGACATCACCCAAAGGTTTGGAGGTGAAGGGTGTGGAGGGATCGGAGGGTTTGGAGGGATCGGAGGAATCGCGTGGGTATTTGTAGTCAAAGAAATCGACCATAAAAAACACGGCGTGGAAGGCCACAAGCTCGAAATGATCGCGGACAGGATAGCACCCTCCTGCTTCGAGAAGGTTGCGAGTGATTTCCACCTGGTCGATCAAAAATTGCTCGTCTGTAGAAACGATGTTGCGTGCTTTTGCAATTGATGTGGAGTATAGGATGACATCGCATTTTCGCTCATTCGTAGCTGAGCGTTGAGATTGTCCTGAGCGTTGAGATTGTCCTGAGCGTTGAGATTGCCCGCTGGTGGCTGAGCGTTGAGATTGATCGTATGGTGCTTGGCGATTCCGAGTCGTGCTCGTCCGGTGTGGCTGAGAACCAGAATGACTTGCCATTAATGATGAGGTGGACGTTTTCCTAGTGAGATATGAAGAGAAAGATAAGCTTAGGGAAGAGTAAGAATTGGTTATGCCCTATAAACAAACCAATCAAGCTGATTTGATAATTTCCAGAAGAACCGGTGGACAGCAGGGCAGGATTGCCGTTGATATGAAATCGTAGAACGTTTCCGAAACTATATTTGACATCAAATACAACAATCAGTATACAAAAACGATTGAAAAGTGTTCATGGGTAGGACGCTGACATCTGGAACTTTGGAAAAGGCCGAGTCTAGTCCAAAAAGATGAAGGCGCAGGGATCAAGGGTCACACGATGCACATGAAGGGGAAGTACATGAAACAGAAAGATATGGGTAGTGATAGTTGTTTGGAACATCGTGAAGTTTGGAGAGGGTAGCGGGTATAGGAAAGATGGCAGAGTCGACACGATATTTTGGTATCTCATTAAGCGGCCAGCCAAGTTGGATAAACGAGTTTAGAATTGGGAACATCTGCTGATCGCTGTCTTCCAACATGTTGGTAGCCTCTTCCAACGCATCCACCAATTTCTGGACCATTAATTGACCTTGAGCCAATCTGGCTTCGCATACTTCTTTATAAGCATGAATGCTTCTCCTAGTCGCTTCCGAAACAGAGAGCGCTTTGGTGGAGTCTAACAGAAGGGTGGAGTTGTAGGCCGGTGTGGTTCTCTTGCTCTCCACCGTGAGGCGAAGGGAGGCCTCCTCAATACGGCGTTTGTGTAAGAGACGCTCCGCAGCAAAAAGCTTTTCAGAGAGCATCATATATTTCTCTTCAATAGACGATTGGTAGAGTTGAGTGTGTAGAAGTTCTGAGCGCCCTCTTGGATCGCCTTCAAAGGACTAAAGCATAATTTCATGAGGCTCATCCAGGTCAAGAGTGAGGTTGACATACGCGTGGTATTGGCCTTCTGGCAGGGTCAGCCATTCCCCAGGATGAGGTTACTTCCCATTCTTGATTTGGTAGTGGCCGCCCGTTGAGTAAACCGAGGGGTCTGACAGCTGGAGGAGGAGCGACGGAGTCTTCTTTGCTCTCAAGTGATGCGGATGGGATGAGTTGCTGTATTTGCAATCAGCCAAATCATGAAAGTATAAATAAGGTCGACCGCAAACCTCTTCATTTTCGAGCACTGGAAAGGACTGACATTGTGGGGCTTCATGGAATGATGCATTGTGGTCTGGAAGAGAAGGTGAGGTGTTGTTCGAATTAAATCGAGAACAGATGTGTGCAAAAAGGTTCCAGATTGTTCTGAGGAACATGAGACACTTCCACCGCGAGACACGACCTGCATCTTGATCTTGAACTTTATCGGCGGTGGCAGCATTATAATGATGAAGGGAAGAACGCGAACTGCTAGGCTTCGACACTGATGACTGGGACTCTGAGTCAGACTCGGGCCTGGTGCAACGCTGCTTGTCATGCAGAGAATAATTATGGCTTATAGGTGTCAGAGAAGAGCAAGCCTTAGCAGCTGTGGCAGTTGAGATTGGCACCAAGTCGGAGACCATCTCCAGGTAATAGACCGATGCAGGAGCGGAGTGCCAGCACACTTGGAATTCCCACTCGAGAGGGTGACTCTGCCAGCAACCTGTCACAACCTGTCACAAATTCAAATGCAAGCTTCTCGAGACTCTGCGGCACTGGCAGCTGGACATGTCACTGTTCATACAATATTCGAAATAGTTTCCGCGGAGAACGCAGTTCCTCCAACTCTCGCAATGTGCTCGATTATAGGGCGAGTGGGTACTAAGAAGGCATGTAGTACACCGTCTGGGATCCATTCCGGTTCCTGACCCCAAGAATTGCCTTTGTTGATTTAAGTTTGCTCTAATAGGTCAACATCGGCGAGAGTGGTACTATCCCATGGACAATGATTTGACCGACACGTCAGATTAGTGGTGTCAAAGTAATGGTCATTGGAGATCAGGAAGCGGGTGAGGGAATGAGGGGAAGGTGTTGGCGTGATAAGTACTAGCGTAAAAAAACTGGGAGAACTCGAATGATCAATCGTGAGAAAGTCAGGCATAGCGTCTGAGCGCTAACGTCCAATTTACTTATTTATCACGAATCCGATGCCATTTTGTTCGAGATACTATACATATATTTAGAAGAGGTAGACAACATCTCGAACGCCAGTACGAGAGGGTCAGATAAAAATTATGCCCTTAATGCGCAAACCTCTGCGAGTACAGGTTTCCAGAACACTAGCTGTACCTCAATCCAGCGCCCCAACGCGGGTCATCATGATAAGTTGCTGACGGCCGATAACTCAGGGCTTTTGCGGCCAACTGGGTTCAAGTCTCTTCACATTCCAAGTCCAATTAAAGTTCAAGTTTACGGCCATCCTAGTGCGAAAGGTCTGGTTGTTGGATCGACCCGGGACGGATTGGTACAATGTTATATTTTCTGTGAGTAAGCTCCGACAACTTGAGAGTCGTTCGGCTCTACTGAATATCTGTCAAGGTCGTTTAAGCCTAAACAGAATAATTTACGGCCATCCAAGCACCAGCGGTTTGATTGTTTGGAACGACCCTGGCCAGATAAGCGCAATCCACCAAAATGTTACATACATGTGGTCGAAGATGAAAATGACCCTGCGCCATGATGCGCCATTCTCCGGTCAAAGGACCAAGTGTGAACTTCTCATCCCAACCTCGCAGCACACCTGGGTATATATAAAGACTGCTGCATCGCGACTACGAATGCAGGACCTCCCTTCGTACTATCAGGCATTTTTTCCTTGACAATAACCCATTCATTAGCTCATAATGACGATGCGACTACGAAGCCACGATAAGCAGCAACAAACTCCATCGCAATCCCAACCTCGAACGAACACCAATTCTGCACCATCTCTGACTCAAACGTTGGCGCCAAGGACCGCATTTCTACTTGGTCGTGGACCACTGCCGTCGATTTCTAATCCAGAGCGTGCCGCTACCTCCCTTAGAACCTTACTAGATGGTCATGAGGGAGGGTTTCAAGATCATCCAATGCCGAATGGTGAGTCTTGAATCTCTGGTTTCTTGGCTGCTTCATTGTTTGATCACGAACCCACCCTAGTTGTCGTCCGAGTGCCTCTCAAAGAGACTGCAACAAGAGACATTCTTGTGCCATCCAACATCGCCCACGACGAATTCTTTCGTCGTGTTTGTGATGTTATGGCCGTTCACCCCGGGACCACAAAGCTAGGCTGGAAGACCACCAAGGATCCCAAATGTACACTGGCTCGTGAACTCCTTACATCAGAGCAGCTTGAAACGGCGATGAAAACCCTAGTTCGCATGTCTTCGAACCCTCGCGCTTACAATGAGGTTGCCATGATCATTGTTCATCTAGTATGTATTTTTTTTCACCCTTGCGATGACATTCTGATTCACACCTTGCGTGATAGAACCCAAATGTTCCCATCTACGAAGCAGAGCTGTTGTTGCTTCAAGAAGCCCTTCGTTGCAACCACCATGGTGAACCTGACAAATGGTGTTACGTCAAGCCGGGTACAAACAACGTTGACGACCACATTATCTTGGGCATGGAGGAGCTTAGTTTATGGGCAAGAAACATGGTTCGTCAATTCTTCCCAGTGTAGTGACCCCCTTTATAAACTGAATTACCTCAAGTATGAAGGAAAAGTGGACAGAACCTGCCTTATCGCCCCAGATTGCTTCAATTGGTCGATCAAGAATGTCAGTAACACCGTGCAACCTCCTACCATCCTTTTGAAACGGAAATATGTGGAGGACGACGATTCAGATTGTGACCTAGATTGGGTGGTCGACCAAAAAGAAGATTTACTTATGTCCCGTCATCTTCGGTCCTTGCATCGTAGGTTTCCTGAGCTTATATTTCCGCAATACCTTGGCCAGTTTCAAGCTCGGGGCTTATTCTATGCAAGGAGCGCTCTCAATTTTGGATCAGAGTATTATCTGGGGCTTGGCATGTTAGAAGGCGCTGTGGGCATTTTCCTGGATGAAACTGCAAGGGTATTGCGGAACTTGAGGCGCCAGGCTTTCAGGGGACATGTGAGGGCCAAATACGGATATTCCTCAGATCCTATCGCCGAAGGAACTTCTGACTCTGAGTCTGAGTCAGATGCCGTCGGTGTGCCGGACGACATGAGCGAGGAGATTTAGTAGTTCTTACCTAGTAGTACGTTCAAGATATAATCTCTGGTCCTTCCACAGTTCAAGGCCATTAACAAATTACTTTGCTACGTTAGAATATTTTTAGACTTATATTATTCTAGACACTCCGGGATCTTCCGTCTTGAACCCTGGTCTTGACAATCGATATTTGTTCCTCTTTGCCTTACTAGTTATTCAATTTATTATCAAGTTGCAATTTTCTTGGTCCCGTGACTTGGTGATGGCACAAGTTCAATCTGCTAGTGGGGGTTCAAGTTGCCTATAAACATGCTTTCTCTGCCCATGCAATACTCAAGGTTCCAACCCGAACATTTTCTGAGCACCTTGTCAGGAAATTCTAAACAATCACCTGCATCATCTTCTAATTGCTCTCAGCAGTCATAAACCTCAACAAGCTCAATGGACAAATCCTGGGTACAATGGTTGTATTCCCCTTGTTGTGGATGCCACGACCACAGCGTCGCACTTATCAACTCATTTATCCTCCAGAATGCTGAACAGAAATAGAGTTTTCGCTCAATAGACAGGCTGTTACCCGCCATGAAACCAATTTAATATATGCAAGGAGAGCTTCATCATCACCGAGGAATCCATCAACAAAACCTATGAGGTGACGAGGGTATGTATTTCCTCATTCTACGGTTTGCCATCCGCTGATTTCCTTCATTTCCTTCAATTAATGATATAAACATCGTCAAAAGCCGTCATGCACCCTTTTATGACAGAAATCGCATTCTAAGTGTGCTCCAATTTTTTCTTGATTTTTTGAGAATATACGAATAACTCACACTGATTGCGTACAACCTGCAACGACCATGTGTGCATCGCCGCTGCCGACGTTCCCAAGTAAAGGTCATTGCCATCATTATCAGCTATCCGCATTCGGCATCACATCTTCGTCAACCACTGCTCCCTCATTCATCGTCGACCTATCGCCCGCAACGAAGACATCAATTTATACTACACTTTGTTTCTAAGACGCGTATCATATTCTTTTAATGTTGCTGCACCTCGCTCTTCGGTTTATAATCTGTGCGTATTTCACTTGCTAATCTAATTGGTGTCGAGTCGTTGATGCTGTATTCTGTAGCTTTTCTTGTGACCATTCTCTTCACCGAACCTTATGCACCATACGCCATCGCCCTCATGTCCACCTTGTGTCGACGATTCAACTTGACTCGAGACGCAGAAGGCGTAGTAGATGCTGCTTTGCAGGGTATGGGGGGTGGGCAGGACACAGAGGGAGGTGGACGGGTATCGACACGCACTATACTGGAGAGGGTAGATAACCACAATGACGACGACGACGACGACGATACCGCTCGAGTGTCAGTCGAGACACCCACCATAGCTGGAGGAGGACCCAGTGCACAGACGCCAGGACCACACATTGTCCAAATGGGAGCTCGTAAGTGCCCTGGACGCTTTGCAAAACGATGTCTTACGCTTCACAGTAAACTTGAACAATGTCGGCAACAGCATTGGCAATACTACCTATCACATCAAGTTAAATTTCAACCCAATTCCTACGCCGACACCGACTCCTGATGGAACACAAAATCGCCAGCCAACGACACAAGACGATGATGCGGCAACCGATCCAAGCAGAAGCACACGTTCTGAGCAACAACGGAGAAGGCGACAACGTCGACGAGATACTGATGCTACTGAGAATGTCCGCATCTCTGACGGGGAGACATAATGACACGATGCGCCGTGTCAATCACCATACCTCAGTGTTCGTGCAAGCTATTTCTTCATGCTCGGGTGGGGTCGTTGATACTTTTTGTATTTAGTCACTGTCATCATGGTCAACTTGTTTTGTAGCTATATAGTAAGTAAATCTGAATGCATGCTTGAAACTTAAACTCAGCCCGTTGTCGATTTTCTTCGTGGTAGTGTCGCCGCTTGCGTTAGGAATTAAAACCGTGCCATATCAGCAAGATAGTTTCGACCCTGCCCTACTTGACAACCCGCCCGCGACATGAATTAAAATGAGTTTGTCATGACGCGCTAAGAAAATGATTGAGCAGAATGACCCTGCACAGGGGCTAGTCATTTTTTGAGGCTCCGTGGTACTATATAAACCATCTATGGCTCGAAGAACTTGAAATCCAACAGCTATGTCCTCTGCTACCCCAGTTCCTCAGTCTTCCTCTCAAACTAATGATTCGCCCAACGCCAACGATGCCTCTTCGGCCCACATCTCTCGTCTCAAGCGTCGCATCGCTTCGTTGCAGGAAGAGGCAGAACTTAGAAAGGAAAACAAGCCGAAAAAGAAGTCGTAAGTTTGCTGTTTCCTTTACAATGGTTATAAACGGGCTGACTGATTTTTTCTGCAGCACACCATGCACAATGGGTCGCGGCATCCGTCGATTGGTCACCATGTTCGATCCGCTTGAACTATTGGTTGCGGAAGCAGACAGACGATGTGAAGAAGACTGGGATGACGAGCGTTCCCCTGACCTCAGCGGAGAAGAGCTTGAGGAGAGAATTGAGTAAGTCGGATTTGTTGAAACATAACTTTGTTTTCTTACCATATGAACAGTCAGGATCGTGTATTCAGGGGGTATACCACTCTCCTTAATGTTGTACCTTCCCTAAGGTCCTTGCTCAACGACGCCGACGCCGATCCTGATGACCTCGATGTATATGTTTCACAGGTGCGTCGTCTACGTTTTATTCTGCAGACTTTTATTGATTTAATACCACGTCACAACAGCTCCAGAAGGGTGCAAACGATGCTCGTAGTGATGATGTTCGGTGCATAAAAGAGGAGCTAGGTGGCTGGCTCAACCATGCATTTGCACCTGCCGTCCCATTCTCCATCAAGTCTCGCGGTGATCGCGGGTTTCAAAACGACATTACTGGTCGTTTACTGTGCCCAATCCAATACGATTGGGATGACGAAGCGTATGTAATTCAACTCAATGTTGAAGGTTTTCTGTTAATGAATACCTAGAACACGCACCTGAATTAAAACTGGGACTTTGAACGTAGGGGATGACCTTTTTCTTTCGTGCTTATATCCAAAGGGTAAAGGGGACCCTAACAACGTCGAGGCGAAATTCTTACGAAGTCGACTGCTTCTCAAGGTATGTATATGTAGTGCTTTGTCTCTGTTATTCTAACGCCCGCTTTAGACCTACTGCGCCATATTTACCTCACCCTCCTCTTCCGAAGATTTTGAAGAATTTGAGACTGTAGATGGACCATCACGAAAGACAAAGCGGACCTCTACGTCTCAGAAGAAGGCTACTAAAGCCAGCGTAGCATCCATTTTGCACATGAATTCTCGCGTCACGCCTCGATCTATCGCATATGCAGCTGTTGTGGTAAGTCTCGGTTTGATATCCTTGTTTATTATCACATGCTCATTATTCATTTATGCCTCTAGCTTGCTTTCAACCTCACTGATGCTGTTCAATGGGTTGAGGTTTACAACGGATTTAATTTTCGTGTTCTTTGGAGTTTTATCGTTGACTATTTTGAAGAGACCCCGGATGAGGTCTCGAAATCGAAGGCTGACGAGCTGTTACAGTGGTGGAATCGGTATGTGTTCTGGCCCTCTGATTATAACTCTCGCCCCTTCGCTCAAACATGACATCAACCAGACAGGTCTTCCCTCAACAGGGTCATACTGTTGCGAATGCCAGGAAGTCACGCTTGGAGCTGCTGAGCCAAAGGTTACGTGGTATTCGTTAGAAGCCGTTAATCGTCGACTGGTCTAGTTATAGTCCCCTATTGCACGACAACTCTGTCTAATCTGTTTTATTTGCTCTTGAACACCCTACATCTTCCCCCTCCACTCATGCTTATATTTCTCGTATTGTATCTGCTTTTTCCATCACGCCCTATCTCTCCGATCATTTTCAATATTCTGTCATCACAAGCCTTACCATATGCACATGCTTGCCTATATTCAGATCCTGATTTGTCCATTCTCCGTTCCTTTTTTATGCAGTTACATAGATGCCAAATACCGTCCTCCGAATTCTATATTTAGACGCCATAGTTTTTATAATAATAATTGTTCGTTACCACTTCAACCAATGACCGAGGATCTAAGCAAAACCCATTTCTGCTCATTTGTCAATCCTATTCCATTCTATCTACCCACTTGAGGTGGCAGCTTGGAATGATCGCAAGGCCTAATTGAGCCTTGGGATTGTAATGGCTGACCGACCCTTTACCTCCTCGCACTAAGCCAATCATCTGGTATCCATGCCGTCATTTCTGGCATTTATTTTGTGACCTCTATGACTTGTAATGGCTGATAGAACCCGAGGCGCGACATGTAACAACGAAACGGAACTGTCGACAACAGACCTGCCGTTTGAAGGCTGTAATGGCTGACCAACCCTTTACCTCCTCGCACTAAGCCAATCATCTGGTATCCATGCCGTCATTTCTGGCATTTATTTTGTGACCTCTAGGACCTGTAATAGCTGATAGAACCCGAGGCGCGACATGTAACAACGAAACGGAACTGTTGACAACAGGCCTGCTGTTGGGGAGCGGGTCGTATGATATCAGCGTGCATATTAGCCACAGGATACATGTGGACTTTTCTCACTTTGTAGTCGCAAAGAATGTCGCATCAACATGACAGACTTATACTCTCGAGATTTTCTCCTGCAGAATGAAACGTAGCGGATTCATGAACTATCATGTCTGACAATACTCTGAGAAAACGACGCATACAACACAATCCCATATGTGTGTTGCAAACGATGGAAGGGTATTCCAGCATATTATTGGACGGAATGAGGACGACAGTCAAATTATAACTGACTAGAAGCTTGTGGTTTAATTACTGAAAGAAAGAGTTCTGGTAGGTACGGCGTCGGACAAATAGTAATGGACATCAATTCTAGCCCTTTGAAAGGTTGACATCCATACTGTGGATTTTCCTCAGTCTGACGGTAATCTGGCTGCAATGATATTCAGGAGGGTGCTCTAGTAAGGTGTATATATGATATGTTGTAAGCTGACATCAATATTCTAACGGCGACTTGTGGTTACATGGCTGATATGACCCTTATAAGGCATTACCTGAACCTCCTGAATTTCCTGATGGAATATAGGCGAGTCGAGGGATACAGCGGAGGTTTATGACTCGCATGGTGAGTGGATTTGGGATTTTCGGCTTTGGAATTTGGGGTGTTGCTTTCGTCCCTACCAGCAATGTTTTTTTGAAAGGCTCTGCGCTACCTCCTCTCACCTTTCTTTTTCTTGAATTGTGTTTCGTGTTTCGTGCTGCGTGGATCGTAAACCCGACATCATTTATCCTGTTTTCCTTCCCTTCCTTCTCTGCGTTACTTTACTATATTTTCGACTTCATTTCATTTCCCTGTAATTTGATTCGATCTCGCTTGAGGGTATTTATGCTTTTCGCGAGCAGGATATCTATGTTATGTTTTCATTGTTTTGATCTCTGCTGGATGCTCTTGATTGGTTTGTTCACGGACTTTCTGTGGTTTGAAAGGTTGCAGTGTGTCGCATATCGGGATATATCTTCTCTAACCATTTGGTTCTCGTCACTTTTTTTGTTTGGTTTTCCATATGCCGTATGCTTGTCTCATTGCGATGACAGATCATGACATGACTTCATTTCATGTTTTGAAACCCTGCATCACTGGCCAGTCTCTCTTTGCCATTTTAGAACCGTTCTTTTCTCATTCCTCCTATCCTCAATTCACGCCGCTAACTACATTTTAACCAGAGTATGCCTCTCAGTCCCTACCAACCACGACACAAAAATTAAATTGGCGGAGATATACGAGATATCAGGCAAGACGAGGAAGACGTTGAATTGGTGTATAAATGTGTGTTCTCCTCCTCGTTCTTTCTCTCTTTCCTTGTTTATCTTATTCATAACCTTCACAGTCATCGATTCTCGCAAAAACCACAAAGCCACCTCTAGTCATATCGTCACCCCCGTCCCTCAACCACCAAATACGCAACCACTATCTCCCTCTTCGCCGAAGATAAATCCCTGAACGGATCTAAAGCCAAATCAGGGGGGGGCAGACGTGAAACCGATGTTGAAGCCGTGCAGTTGAAGGTGTTGGATGCGGAGAAGGAGAGGGAGGTTGTGAGGGGATGGAGGACATGCTGTGAGGTATGGGAGGGGACGTTGAGGGATGGTGATGGTGATGGTCAAGGAGAGAAGAGCGATGAGAGACCGTGTGGATGAAGGAAGCGGAGGAGTAGGTTGCTATGCCTAGAGTAAACCCTTTTTAAAAAAACCCTTTGCTCATGACCATCTGACAGACTTGTGGAGACGAAGGCTGATGAGGATCGGATGACGGATCAGTTGCGCTTGATATTGGTATGTTGCATACTTTTTTCTTTTTTGCCTCCTTTACTCCTCTCCCTCTTCGTGCCTCTCCAACCTCGTTGCTTCACTCCCCTCGCCCCTACTTTACACAAAAAAAATTACATACTCACCAAAATATGCATCTATACAGAAACCGACGAAATACCAAGTCGGCAGGTATTATTGTGTGTAGATGTCGTCTGATGATTGATTTAGGCCCTTTATGCAGGTACATTGATAGTTTTTTATTTTATTTTTCGCTTGATTTCCCAGCCTCATACCCATACTAACACGTCATTTCGTAGTACCGCTTCATCCCGATGAAGCGAGGCCAATACCATGTCGCTGAAGAAATTCTGCAGCACATCGTTATATCAAACGCATACCAACCACAAGACCGGCAAAGCGCAATTCGTATCGCATTAACCAGTACGTTCATTTATTCTGTTATCGTCTTCCCTCATGCTCACGCAATGCAGAGCATGCAGTATTCTCGCTGAACGGCCTGATGTCATTGTCGAATAAGCCTGCAAACTTATCACACAACATCAATTCAACAACAAGCCTCGTAGAATCCTCCTCGGCCGCCTCGCAAGTGGACTTAAACTCACGGATAGCTTTATCAGGTCGACACTGCAGAAGCATTTGTTCAGGGAGACGAAGCTTTCGGATCGGCGCTGAAGAAGCTGCGGATTTGACATGGAATGGGTTAAATGGGCTGTATGCGGCGACCGCAACAACAGGGGGGTGATGCAGGGAAGAAGACTGAAGATGGGGACGAGGAGGATGAGACGCCTGAGCCAACGGCAGGTCGCTGTGGGGTCAGTGCAATGGCGAATGTGGAGGGGACACCTAGGATTCCGATGAAAGAGAATCCCGTCATCGTTGCGATATACAGGTAGATTGTTGTTGCTGCGAAGAGTTACCAAAGTGCTATTTGTGAGCTTTTCTTATATCTAGCTCACTCATTATTCTTCATCTCTAATCCAACCCTGTTTATAATCCAGTCTACCTCCTACACATCTATGACTACCCCCACCGACCCCATGATCTGCCTCTGTCTCGCTATCAACTCAATATGGAGTGTGATGCAGCGCCAATCCAACAACAGTATCATCTCATTTTCCAAGCAATGGCATTCATGACCAAGGACCGCAAGCCCACATAGTACGACAATGGCAGGGGTGAGGAAGGTGGAGTATAATTTTGGGAGGACATTTCATCAGCTTGGTTGCATTCACATGCAGTGAAGCATTATGAGAAGGTGTTTGGGTTGGCTGAGCAGGTGGGAGTGAGTTCTGTTTTGTTTTGGATGTTAAATTGGGAACTGATGATGACCTTTTTTCAAGAGAAGCAGCATTTAACTTTTGGTGTTTACTGGTGCTGTGCTGTCAGTTGATGTGTTGTATGGGAAGTGGCTGTCTTTGTGATCATCCATTCTCTGTTGCCTGCTATTTTGGGGTCTATTGCTTTTTTGTGTCCACTGCCCTTCTCCTGTACACCTCCATTTTTGTCGGCCTTCTCTTATAGTAAGAAATTGTTCTGTGACATGCCCTCGAAATCAGCTATGTCATAACTTTGTTATCTTTGAAGTCAAAGGGTTTTACATATATATAGAAGTGACAAGTGTAGTAGTACAAGATTATCATTGAAGCTAGAAGTTCAAATGTGAATCAATGACATTGTTGTAGCACCTGATGAAGAGAGACTTACCAGTGATGGTGACTCAATTGGAAGCTCTGTGTTTCAAAAGCTTGTTTCCCCACTGTTTCATTTTGTTGGTTGCCCTTGTGAATATTCCACCAGGGTGAAGTGTTGGGGCAGCAGGATTGTTGATTGGTGGCACAGGCTCCAGGATGGCAGGGGAATCAGGTGGTGGTCCAAACTCATGCAACTCATCCTCAAACTTGGACAATAGCATCTGCACCTCCACAAGTTGTGCAATCAAAACAGCCCTGAGTTTTTCATCTGATTGCTCTGTTGCCATCTGCAGCTCTGACTGAATGTTGACTTGCTGCATTTGAAGGTTGTGGATCTGTGTTTGGAGGTCATCATAGATGTGTGATGCATATGGAGTGTTTTGAAGGGGCTCATGGATTGTGTTCTGGATGCTGAACATATAAGGCATGCTGCCTTGACCCAAAGCATTGTCTAAAATAGTTAGAGCTGACTGTGGTGTGTTATGAAACTTGACAATGTCAGCTCCTTGGGCAATGCAATCCTAATTGAACATCAGGGGTGTATGGTAAGGTTAATATTCTGATAATATCCTGAGAGTAACATACTGTCCATATCTCCTCACAAAGCTGGTTAAAGTTTCCTTCTGCACGTCTCCTTGTGCTTTCATTCCAAATTGAGTCCCACATTGTAGAAACAACAGTGATGCTCTCTGCTGACTGGGGCCCGGTAAATGCCTTGAAAGTCCGCAGAACCTGTCTTTGGCTTCCAGGCAAACGAGGGTTATTGATAGGAGTGTGATAAAGAATCTGGAAGTGAGATAAAGTTCTAGTATTGAAGTCAGCATCTGATTCCAAGGGAGAGACAACTGAAAGTTACGGATTAGCTTGAATCATATCTTTCAACATGGAAACTATGCTCATTGCTGATATCCTGCTATCTGCGAAGCCAGGCACGTCCACCAAATAAATAGCAGAACCATACTGTGACACCACATTGATAATTCGATATATTGATACAGATTGTGTGAACCCCTCCAGCTTATCGCTGGAGAGACCGAGTGAAGGGTTTGATGTGACTGCTTCTATGAACTACCCAGAAGATATTGAAGACCGAAAGTAGTGATCAGTGTGATACAACTCACACTGCTCTTCCCTGACCCAGTCGGACCAAGTAGCCTATGTGTACAGGTATGAGTCGAAATCTCGCCGTAGTATTAATGTGCATTTACACAAATACGGCATAATCGCCAACTCCATCCATCCCTAATTTTGAGACCCTTTCTACCGATACAGCTCCAAAAATTTTGATGTACTTGAGCTTGGATGCAAAATCGGGGATCGTAGACATCGGAATGGAGCAAAGGGTGGCAAGCGTGAAGGGGAGTGCTGGTGAGTTGAAGTCAAGATGGATGGATCAGCGAGAAAAGCTCAGCACACCGGATAAGGCTGCTTTTGTCTGACGTGCATGCAGTGTGAGTAGGCCTCATGCTGATTGGGCGATGATATGAAGAATATTTAATTATAAATCTATTAATAACACCCATACGCCATGGCGAAATATACACAAAATCTAATCCTAGGTATGCGTTAAAGTCGAAGTAGCCTTGATACAGCTCGTGTAGGGCTACATCTCGTAGCGTCTCCCTCTTCTCCCCTTCGATCTCCGCATCTGCGTCCCCCTCACGGCATCAACCCATCTCCCCATAATCTCCACAATCCTCGAGTGCGGAGACTGTTCGATCTGGATAAAGTTGCCTCTTGCACCTCTACTGAGAGCGTCTATCATATCCCCTACGTTGCCTCCCCCACCTTTGCCTTCCGAGTCGTCTGAAAATGTCGTTGCTGCATGGTCGAACGAAAGTAGGTGCTGAGACTGAGAGTGCAACCGCGGAACTGGAGACAAATGCTGAAGGAGAGGTGACGGCGAACAGAGAGATGATGACGAATCTCGCCCGTCCTGCCCTTGCTCCCGTCCAACATACCTTCCCCCTCTCGACTCTGTTTATGTAGCGCCCAACTCGTCCTTCGTGGCTGTGAGGATGCAGGGAGATGTGGCGGGGGTTGGGATTGTATATCGTCCATCCTCATCCCTTCCCTGTTCGCCTTGCTTTCGCTGCTGATTTCCCTCATCTCCAACGTCGGCTCGTCTCGTCGGCTTGTAATGGGGCTCGGAGAAAAGATGATGACAGTCAGGGAAAGAGAAAGTGAAGGTGATGAGGAGAGATGAATGACGATTGATAGCCCGTGGGTGTGGGGAGATGTAAAGTGCGATTGAAGGAGGTAATGAGCCTGTTCAGAATTGTGCATCATCAACCATGCATTCATTCATTCAGCACCAACGTCACAGCAGTATAGAACAGCGCGCCTAGTCCCGTCAAAATAAACACATCGTCACCAACACATGTCCTCTCTCTTTCCCCGTGGAACTGTATAAACGCGCACTTTGAAGGGGGACAACCATACGGCGGGGCGTATTGCTAGGGGGGAAGGGGAGAAAGAGAAAGAACGAGAAAATAGGAGAGGCAAGGAAGAGGAAGGAGACCTAAAAATAGCTACATACGTCATTGCGCGCTGGATTCGGCATGCAATACTTCCCCTTAACCCTCTACGATTCACATAGATATAGAAAATAATCGACGGTCTGCGAGGTTCAACTGCAGGAATATCTCATGATCATGGAGGCAGCGTAGACACGACTGAGCTTGCGATGATTGAGTGACCGTTGGTGATGGGTGATGGCATCAGTGGAACCTGCCTAGCTGCCACCAGCACGTTGGAATTGATCTTGTCTTCTTCCTTGACGTCCACCACCACAACCACCGCGACGACTAATCCTAGTTATGCCATGCTCTGACTGGGATTTAACTCGTTAAAATGTGTATTATGAGAGATCTAGACGAAGATGTTCTCGGTAAGCTCCGTCTCATCACGCTTTTCACCGTTTATTCGGCCTTACTCATTCTCGTTATTCTTGTTCTGCATAGATTGGAACTCTAACTCGCTCTCAGATCCTGCTTCAGAGGCATCTGACTCTGAATTTTACTCGGACTTGGGCTTGGAATCAGGGAGCGACGAGTCTGAAGAAACCTCGGGTGAGGAGGTGCAAGTGAAAGCGCGGGATGAGTTGGAGGGTAATTTTGAGTATGTGTTCTTGTCCTTTCTCCTTTCTCCCTTCCTCTTCTTTCCTTTCTCTACGATTTCTCTTCCATATGCCTCCTTTCTTCTCCCATCACCCTTAAAATTTACTCATCCACACATGAAATAAAATAAAACAACCCCCACTAACCTTCGCCCCTATAGCCGCTGTTTCCATCATCCTCACGTCGGACGTGTTGGACTACTCGGCGATGTTCCTCGAGATTGCGGATGCATATCTCGAGAAGGAAATTTATGAGGATGCAAGGGTGATATATGAGCTTTTGGGGGGAGATATGTCAGTGAGTACGAGGTTTTCTGGTCTCTTGTTTACCTCTCTTCCCTGTATCTGTTTTTCTGCGATCGTTGCTTTTCTCTACCCAATTTTGTCCCCTATCGCTACGTCGCCGCTTCCTCGTGGATACTTTCATTTTTCCTCCTGCTCCTTCCTCTTTCATTTCCTCATGTATTGAAGAAAGCCGAAACTGACACGCTCTCCCTTTATGCTATCTATTAGACGAGCAGCGTATACGTCCTCTTGCAAGCAGCGGTGTGTATGAAGAAAATGGGCGAGTATGGCGAGTGGTTTTGTGGTTTTTGGGTCTGGTATTTGGGGTGTTGCTTTCGTTTCTACTAGAATCAGCGGTGTTTTTTTGAAAGGTTTTGCGCTCCTCGCTTTCTTTTTCTTTTTCTTGAATTATGTTTCATGCTGTGTGGATTGTAAACCCAACGTTGTTTATCCTGCTTCCCATCTCTTCCTTCCCTGCATTACTACCATTCTTTCGCCTTCATTTCCCTGTGATTTGATTCAGTCTCATTTGAGGGTTTTTATGCTTTTCACGAGTGGGATCTCTATGTTATATTTTCATTGGTTGGATCTCTGCTGTATGCTCTTTATCGGTTTGTTCATGGACTCTCTGTGCTCTGAGAGGTCGTCGTAGTTTGTCGCCTTTCGGGATATATCTACTTTGTCCATTTCATTCTCGTCATGTTTTTCATCCAGTTTTTCGTATACCGTATGCTTGTGATGCCAGATGATGACTTGGCTTTGTTCCATAGTTTTGAAACTCTTTATCACTTACCAGTCCCTCTTCCTCTCTTCGCTATTTCGGAACTGTTATCTTTTCATTCTTTCTGTCCTCTGAAAGACGCCGCTAACTACTTTTCAATCACAGTATGCATGGCAGACCCTACCAACAACGACGCGCAAATAAAATTGGCGGAGATTCATGAGATATCAAGCCTGGTGAGGAAGGCGTTGAACTTGCTGTACGAAGGTGTGTTCTCCTCCTCGTTCTTGCTCTCTTTCCTTGTTTATCTTATGTATACCTTCACAGTCATCCATTCCCGCAAAAAGCGCAAAACCACCTCTGGTCCTACCAGCGACCCCATCCCCTCAACCACCGAAGACCTAACCACTCCTTCCCTCTTCCCCGAAGATAAATCCCTGAATGTGTCTAAAGCCAAACCAAGGGCAGGTGTGAAACCGAGGTTGACACCGGCGCAGTTGAGGGCGTTGGGGGTAGAGAAGGAGATACAGGAAGGGGAGGAGGTGCTGTCATGTTGGGAGGGGATGATGAGGGAGGCAGATTATGATTAGAGAGACAAGGGATCTGTTTTTGACGAGTCAGGCGAGAGGTGTTTTCAACTCTTTTTCTTCTTAAAAAGCATCGCTGACGAACTTGTGATGTATACGATTAGTCTGATCCCTGCGCTGGCATGTTCCTCCGTAGTAGGATGACACATGGAGATGGAAGTCGATGAAGGTAGCATGGTGGATCGGTTGCAGCTTGAATTGGTGGGTTGCGTTCCCTTTTCCCTTTTTGCCTCCTTTGCGTCTGTTCCTCCCTCTTTGTACCTCTCCCAACGTCATCGTTCCTCTCCCTGGCCCCTACTTTTACACGAAAATTATACCAGAAAATTAAATCATGTACTAACCAAAATACCGACCTATGCAGAACCAGACTCCCTCACCCGACGAAATACCAAGTCGCCGGGTGTTACTGTGTTTAGAGCTTTTCGTTTGATGATTGATTGAGGTTATTTATGCAGGTACGTTAGTGGTCCTGATCCTCTTTTTCGCATTGCATTCTGATTTCATACCCATACTGACTCACTCTTGCACAGTGCTCCTTCATCCTCACGAAATGAGGTCAATATGATACGCTCAAGAAATCCTGCGGCATATATTAGGGCATCAAACGCATACCAACCATCAGACCGGCAAAGTGCAATTGGTATCACATTAATCAGTACCTCTATTTCCTCTTTTATCCTCTTCCCTCTCGCTCACGCGACCCACAGCTGCAGCATCATGATCCTCGCTAAATGACCCGATATCGTTGTCAAAAAAAGCCTGCAAACTCATCACAACGCATCCATTCAACAACGAACCTCTCAGGATTCTTCTCGCAACCGTCGCGAGCGGGCTTAGCTCATAGATAGCTTTAGCGCATCGACACCGAGGGAGTTGAAGCTTTCGGATACAGTTGTGAAGAATCCTGGAATATTGAGGTGGAATTGGTTGAGTAGGCAGTGTGCGGCCACTGCGACTACCTCGAGTGTGGCGGGGAAAAAGAGGAATGACGATAACGAGGAGGATGAGAAGCCTGCGCCAACGACGTTTGAGGGTGGGGCGAGTGCGACGGCAAATGTGGAGGGGGCACCAAGATTCCGACGAAAGTGCAGCCTGACATCGTTGTGGTATATGGGCAGATTTGCGTCGCTGAGAAGAGTTCTAAAGTGCTACTTGTGAGTTTTTCTTGTGTTTCAATTCCTCGTTGTCCTCCATCTCTAATCCAACCCTGTTTATAATTCAGTCAACCTCCTCCACGTCTGACTACCACCCCAACAACCCGATGATCCGCCTCTGTCTTGCAATCTCCTCAATAGGGCGGGCTATACCGCGCCAGTCCAACAACAGGCACCACCTCATTATGCAAGCGATCCTAACAAAGTACCACAAGCTGTGGGGAACGACGGCGGTGGGGGGTATTGGAGGTGGGGTGTAGTTTTGGGAGACCGTTTCATCAGCTGGGAGTTTATTCGGTGAAGCATCATGAGCAGTATTAGAGTTGGCGGAACAGGCGGGGTGAGTGCCTTCATTTACTCATTCACTTATTTCTCTCTTCGCATTTTGAATCGTTAACTGATGATTATCTTCATAGGATGACTTATTTGCGAGAGAAGAGGCAATTAATTTGTCTTGTATTTCTGTTTACCGATGCTGACCGTTGGCCAATCCGTTATATAGAAAGTGGAAGTCAACAATGTTATAAGTAACTGCGTTATCCTCGACATTAAAAGCTACATCTATATATATGTAATACAAAGCGACAAGTGCATAGGAGTACATTATCAAACTTAAATCAGCAACACCGTCGTAGCGCATGACAAAGGAAGACCGAGAGTGATGGTGACTCAATTGGTAACTCGGCGCTTTGAAAGCTTGTTTCCCCACCCTTTGACTGCGTTGGTTGCCCTTGCCAACATTCCATCCCTTGGCAATTTGGTATCTGGTGTTGAGGTGACAGGTCCCATGGCTGGAGGGACCACCACAGATGCTGACAAGTGTGTTTCCGAGGCCGGTGTGACCGATTCTGGGGTTGATGCAGTGGGTTCCAGGGTCAGAAGAGGGCCAGGCATTGGGACAGTAGGATTGACGGTTGGCAGTGCAGGTCCCAGGGCGGCAAGGCGATCAGCTGGTGTTCCAAGCTCACTCAACTCTTCCTCAAACTTGGTGATTAGCGTCTGCACCTCCTTGAGTTGCGAAACCAAAATGGCTTTGAGTTCTTCGTCTAATTGCTCTGTCACCGTTTGCAGCTCCAACTGAATGTTGGCTTGCTGCATTTGAAGCTCTTGTATGCGTGTTTGGAGGTCACGATGGATATGTGGTGCGAATGATGTTACTTGAAGGGGAAGGTTAATCGAGTTGTGGATATTGAATGCACCATACCAGCCGCTTCGATCATAAGCACTGTCTAAAATAGTAAAAGCTGACTCGGGTGTGTTGTAAAACTTGACGATGTTGGCTCCTCGAGCGATGTAATCCTAATGGGCATCACGGGTGTATAGCAAAGTCAATACTCTGAAAATGTCCTGAGAGCAACATACCACCCAGATTTCACCACGAAGCTGGCTAAAGTTTCTTTCCGCACGTCTTTTTGAGTTTTCGTTGCAAATTGAGTCCCACATTGTAGAAACGACAGTGATGTTCTTTGCTGAGCCAGACCCTGTCAATGCCTCGAAAGTACGCAGAACCTGTCTTTGGCTTCCAGGCAAGCGCGGGTTGTTGATAGGTGTGTGGTAGAGAATGTTGAAAACAAGTAAATTTCTAGTAAATATTAAAGTCAGTGTGTCTGCTTTCAAAGGAGAGAACACTGGAAATTACGGGCTCGTTTGAATCATATCTTTTATCATGGAAACTACGCTCATCGCCGATATTTTACTATCCGCAAACCCGGGAACATCCACTAAATAAAGGGGATGATTGTACGGCACTGCATTTATAACTTGATATATTGATACAGATTGCGTGAACCCCTCCAGCTTATCACTCGAGAGACCGAGGGAGGGATTTGATGCAATTGCTTCAACGAACTACCCGAGGAGATATTGGAGTAGACCGAAAATAGTGATAGCAATATAACTCACACTACTCTTCCCTGACCCGGTGGGACCAAGTAGTCTATGCATACAGGTATAAGTCGCAATCTCACCGTAGTATTACTGAGCATTTACACAAATACAGAACAACCCAGATTGGCGAATCCTTTCATATTTGACACCCTTTTTACTGATACAGCTCCGCAAATTTTGATATGCTTGAGCTTGGTTTCAAAATCCGGGATTGTGGACATCGGAAAGTAGAAGAGGGTAGTAAAGGGAGTGCTGGTGAGATGGGTGGTGTGGCAAGGAGATCCTAATTAGGAAATGGTCTTGACACACGGAAGGGGGAGAAGTTCAGACTGAGTAAATAACCGCTGTAAGTTATCGATTCGAGTAGAACTTGTCGATACATGGCTATAGCTACGCTCTATATATACTGTTCAGAGGCTAATGATTATATAAGGTGAAAACTTAGTAGAATGGACGGGGATTCGGGGAGGAGATGAACATATAGATAACTAAGGATATCTAATCTAAGGGGGATGGTAAATAGAGACAAATAGACGAGAGATGGAGACGAAGTCCGAATCGCCACATACGCCCTCCAGCTATTCTGTAAGAATAGATATCAAGGTAAAATAGAAGATAAGGAAATATAATCAAGGGATATGAGTGGGGGTAAACAAGGCACAAAAGCGGAGCCATAACTAAGATATCAAGAAAAAGATAAGAAATAAACAAATTACTGGATTTGAGAGGAGCCACCTGCGGTAGCGGAAGGGGTGGATGAAGAGTCTTGAGGTCCAGAACCAGTGGCCGAGGTAGAGGATGAGTTGACATCTGTCATCAATTGATCAAAGACGGGCATGTCGTTGAGATTGAGTCCGTTGTCTGAGCCTGAGGTGGAAGCGGAGGGGTCTCCGGTGGTGTCAATGAAGAACGCTCCGAAATCAGCATCGGTGACTTCGTCAAGGATTTGAGATGAGCCGGACGTGGTGGTGTTGTTGTGGTTATGGTTGTGCTTGCCTTTCTTGCGATCGTTGAAGCGTTTCCCACCGTATCGCTGACGTTCTTCGCGTTTTTGGTAATGCTCGAGTTGACTGTGAGCGGCGCTGTCGTAGACTTTGTAAGAGCGGGTGTTAAGCGATCCGTTGGTGTTAATAAATGGTAGAGTGCGAAGGCGAGGATCGAAGTAACCGCTGGTCACAGGGAAGTTGGCGAAGTCGAGAAGGTGAGGGCCAACAGGACGAGTGTGTGAGTGATAACGGAAGCCGCGAGAAAGCAAGCGCTCGCAGAAGCGTTCCTCGGATGGAGTGTTTCGGTTGTAGATCTCGGCGAATTTGTCGTAGCCACTAGGAACCATTTTGGCTTCTTCATTGTGTCGACATTGTTGATCGAAGGATTTGTACAGAGTGATGGTGTTGGGATGATAGGAGATGAGGCAATCACGATCCTTGAGTGTGACGAGATTAGTCCGTTCGTTGTACCGCATGAAATGGTGAAGAGAAGAGCTGATGAAGGGTGCGATGGACTGGGAAGTGTTGGAGCGTTCAGCAGGCATTCTGGGGCGACGATGTGAGTTACGAGAGGTTGTAGGATGAGATGAAGCGATAGGAATAGAGTAGAAGAGACGATCAGAGGAGGAGAGGATGTTGGTAGTGAGATGGGATGATTTTTTCGAGCGATTTTGCTTCGAGGTTTTATAGGTCTCAGCTCGGCGACGCTTCGTAAGGCGCTTTGAGTGATTCCGATGGTCCTCGAGTACTTTCATAAAGCCAAGATCAACTTGTGCATCGTCTTCATGCATAGTTCCTTTGCCCGTAGGTAGCTGATTAATATTTTTAATGCCCAGCGCTTCGAAGTATTGTTCAAGCGCTGTCAAATGCGAAATCTTATGATATGGCAGCCACATAGTATCACCAGCTTTCCATTTAATCTCAAATAATGCATTTTCTTTGGAGCCTGTATGAGTAAGAATTTTCTCGACAGCCCATTCTTGCTCGGGCTCGTTGGTTTCCCAGATTTGATTGTCCATTCTTCCGGGGAACAATCGGTCATCATTCGGCTTGTGGATTCGAAGCAATGAGGCATGGAATACATCATGTATACCTCGCTTTCTGAGGTTATCTGAGAGTGCCAATCTAAATGAGTAATTTCCAAAGTCTTTACAGATTGGGTAAGGTCCAATAAATTTAGGTACAAACTTCCTAGCGTATCCCTTAGGAAATGATATATTTTTAGTAGATATGTATACAAGATCTCCTTCTTTGAATGGAGCTACTTGTCGTTTTCGGTTGGCTGTGCGTGTTTGTTTGACACGGGCGGCTAAGATTGAGTCGTGAGCCGACATCACAGCTGTTTTGATTTTCTGCGCAAAGGCTCGTACACCGGGGTATTCATCCTTTGAAGGTGAATCCCAAATCATTGACCTCGGCATTCGGCCAGTGTTCAGGAAAAATGGAGCGTAACCTGTGCTCTCCGAGCGTGCAGAATTAATTGCAAACTCGATACCGGCTAACTTAGATACCCAGTCCTTTTGGTTGGGGCTAATGGACTGACGAATCATTTGTGTAATGGTTCGGTTGGCTCTTTCGGTGGAGCCGTCGGACTCAGGGTGGTAAGCGCTTGATAATTTAAGCTTCGTTCCGATGAGTTTGTGCAAGTGCTGCCAGAATATACTGGTGAACAGCACATCTCTGTCACTGACGATGCTCCTGGGGAGCCCGTGATGTTTGTATACCTCATTAAACACTAATTCAGCAACATCTTTTGCTGTGTAGTTTACTCGACTTGGTACTAAGTGAACCATAGCTGACATTAAGTCTATGACAACAGTGATGCAGTCATACGAAGCATCTCGGTCTTTTGATTCGGGCAATGGTCCAACGAAATCAATTCCAATTGAATCCCAGGGTCGCATGGGGACTGATAGGGGGTTAAGTAGGCCATAAGGCTTTTGATTCGAAGGTTTCGAACGTTTACATGTGAAGCACGTGTCACAATAAGACTCCACATCTGTGGCCATGGTTTTCCACCAGCAATGATCCTTAAGGTAGTCCAGGGTCTTGCGCGTCCCTAAGTGGGCCAGAATGGAGTGTGCTTCGGAGATTACTATCTCTCGAATATTCCTTCCCTCGTATAGTACATGAGGAATGCACAGGAGTAGTTTGAATCCAGACTCCCTTTGGAATATTAATTCATCTCTGACTACAAAGTTTTTGTATTGCTTTGGGTTTTCTAATATTATTTTGAAGAAGGGGTCATTCGAGTATTTCCCTTTTAGGAACCCGCGCAGATCCAGGCCGCTATTATTATCTTTAATGACATCTTGGAGCGAGTGGGGCTCTGTCACTTGATCAGCTTGTTTTTCTGTTTCTTTAGTTTTACAAGCTGGAATTTTAATTGTTAATTTCTCTGGTGTGTTTCTGTGGGTTTCGGGCAGTTCCTGACTCCCGCCCTCCCTTCGTTCCTTCGGGCCTCGAAGGACGAAGTGATTTGACATGCGTTTTGAAAATTCTTTCCCAGTCTCGGGACGACCTGTCTCTGCAGGTAACACTTCTTTCCTATTTCGTTTAGGTTGTGGTATTACATTCTCGCCCTCCGTACCAACAAGAATGGGCATACTAATTAAGGATTGAGCACCAAGTGCATCATCCTCGATATCAAAATATGTATATTCACTTCTCGCACGCACTGTCCCTGGCGCATCATTTGAATATAGCCTAGATAAGGCGTCTGATAAGATATTCTCGGCTCCAGGCACATAGATTATTTCAAAGTCAAACTGCGAGATCTTTTCAATCCACCTGGCCTGTCTGCCAGATAGATTTTTCTGTTTCAATAGATGGATTAAACCTTTGTGGTCTGTATACCACTTAAAGTGTACACCCTGTAGGATGTCCCTAAACCTTAGCATAGTCTCCACACCAGCCAGCATTTCAATCTCGTGAACTGGATAATTTTGTTGAGCTTGATTTAATTTTGCAGAATAAAATGCCGCAACATTGGCCGTTTTCCAATCATCACCTTGACTGATGACACCAGCTATGCCAGTGATGCAACCATCGGTTACCATATTCACTTGTGGTGCCCCTTTACTGTAATTAAGAGGCTTTCGATGGTGATCTTTACACACCATAGCCAGATTCTTCACATCTTGAAAGGCTCGTTGGTGGGTATATTCCCACCTGAAAGGTACACTGTCACTTGTAAGACCATGTAAAATTCCCATGGGAATTCGAACGCGATCAATATCATCAGCAAGATATCCTGCTGACCCAAGGAACCCTCGTAACAGGTCCCGATTGGTTGGTGTTTTCCAACGAACCAATGCATCTACCTTATCCGGATCCATTCGAATGCCCTCGTCGTCTATGATACGACCAAGTACCTTCATTTCTTTGGTAAGAAAATTCAATTTCTTTTCACTTAGGTAGAATTTCTCACGTTTGAGAATGTCGATGACCTGTCGGACATGCTTGATATGATCTTCGAGGCTATCTGAGTAGATAATGATGTCATCTAAATAAACATCGATCCATTTCCCTAGCCAGGGCGAAAATAGACGGACCATGATGGTCTGGAATGTGGCAACTGCATTGCAGTCACCCTGTTGCATTACTTCACTAACCATGGTACCATTCGGAGTGGTCATGGCAGAGTTAGGTACATCACTCGGTTCAATTCTAATCTGTTCATAGGCGTCCTGACCATCAATAATTGACCTATATTTAGCGCGCGCTACTCGGCGCAATATTCCGTCCATGTCAGGTAATGGAGATGACATTTTGTGAGTGTTAGCATTACGTTCTCGAAGGTCCACAACTGTTCGAAGTCGGACAGGTTCACCAGCCTTTGCTGGTTTTGGTATGCACATCAATGGTACCGCATTGAATGCAGGTACCGATCTCCATCGGCCGGTTTTGACATAAGCATCACATTTCTCGACCCACAAGTCCCTCAGAGCTTCGGGGCATTTCGAGGGTCTCCACGTGTACTTTTTGTGTGGATCAATCAATGGAATTCGATGATTTATTTCTCGTAAGGGTGGTAATGGAGTCTCGCTTGCTTTCTTGCATAGCGGACGAGCATAATTAAGTAATTCTTCTCGTACTTTGTCTATACTGTCTGAATATAATGACATACTTCTGGATGCCAATGTTGTGACTCCAGACCCTTTCAGGGGTAAAGCAGTATTACTTCCAATGACCAATCTCGAAGGATTGAAACCAACCGACGCTTGGTGAGTGTAGGAGAATGGTGTACCCAAAATTAGGTCATAATTCGACACATTGATGATGTCAAAGTACCTTGATTCATCAATCTCCTGGTACTTGAAATTGACTTGAGTCCCATAATTAATTTTAGTCCTTGACCCTTGAACAGCCAGTTGCACTGCCAGAGGTGACGCTAATTCAACCTTCTTGACTTTTAATTGTTCAGCCAAATTACTTGACATGAAATCACCTAGTGATCCTGAGTCAACCAGAGCTCGACAGGGGTGTCCATTGACTTGGACAGCAATAACCACGGGTCGAGGTATGGCTCGTTTTGTGTCTTTTACTGTGGCAGTGTTTCGTTGAACAGCTGGGTAAGTACCAGCAGGTATCTGCTGACCGTTAAGCTCCATAACCAGGGAGTAATTCCCATACGGAGTCATCTTTATAGCCTTATCGGCGTGTAAGTCTTGTTCGTGATCTCGAATTAAAGTCATAACAAATGCCTCGAGTGGATCGTCGATCGGCTCAAACAGAAGAGGGATATCCCAGTCGCCTTCAGCAACTGAGAGTGATATGGCACATTCCAATTGTGTCATACTCTTTGTGACTCGTGTCTGATACCATCGAGTCAGGTTCAGTTTCTCATTTCGAAGCAATTGCTCTGTAATAGATGCCTTGAACTGAAGTTCCAGATCATAAATATTGTATTTAGTTTCGTCCTGACCATTCTTGACGATGTGGAATCGTTGAAAGCCTGCGACAAATGGCTCTTTGCACTCTAGGCCATATGGAGCACCTAATGAGAGACATAATTCAGCTCGGAATGCGATGGGATCATCAATTCGAAGCGTTTGCTTTGCGATCCGATTGTCAGGTACAATTATACCATGAGAATAAGCACAGTCTTTCCAATACCAGTCTGTCAGGTTAAAGTTTTGGTCATTTATTGTGTGTAATGATATGTATGTACTTCTGTCTTGTAAGAAATCTTCGATAGCGCACATGGAGTCGCTAATTCGAATGACATTAAATCTACTAATCCCTATATCAGGCATGGCGCGATAGATCTCGTCTCCTGGGTAGGTATCACAATATTGTAGTTGTGCAATCGCTTTAGCGCACACAGCAGCAGTGGGCGCTTCGCCTTCGACGAATGTCTTTGTAATATCAATATTTGAGCGATAGTCAACAAATTCATCCATTAATTGGACAAGGAGCGCTTCGTCTGACGCATCAGAATCAGTCTCGGACTCGAGTTCGAACTGAACCATGTTTGCATCGAGTGTATCGAGGTACTGTGTTTCTTCGGAAAGCGCACGCAGCCGTTCAGTTTCAGCAACGTCTATTTCAACGTTGTAGTTACGAACTTGTCCAGTAGAGCTGCCTTGGACGAATACATTATTTTTCTTTGGGCAGTGTCTAGCCTGATGCCCAACTTGTTTGCAATCGAAGCATTTATTAGCTGCTCGAAGCTCGTCTTGTTCCTCTTGTGAGAGCCGCGGCTTCTTTTTCTGTTTGCCTTCATCATTCCACTTCTTGAACTTGTTGTCTTTCGACGAGAAGTTGGGGGTCGAATTTGTTTTCTTCCCAAATGAGTTTCGGCGCTCACGGTTCGATTTATTCCCTTTATTTTCATTATTTCTTTCGTCGCGTTTGCGCTTGGATTTATCAGACTTTCGAGAGCCGACTTTGTCAGCCACAGCTTGAGCAATCTCGTTAAGCTCAGCTGCTTGGACAACTTTGTCCCATTTACTTCGATCGGGATGAAGCTTGTCCTTCCAGAGTGCCTGCTGGATCTCAGGTCTAAACCCGCGCCAAAGGCGATTCACGCGCTCTCGTTTATCCGCATATCCAATAGTAGTAAATAATTCATTAATTTCGGATACATATTTCTTGACAGAGCGGTCGTTTTGATAGCACCGCTTTAATTTTTCACGTTGCTTGTCCCTGAAGTCAACAGAGAAGCAGTGGTTGAATAAACCCTTGAGTAGTTCACGCCCATCAGGTGGGGAACGAGACTTCCTTGAATTATATGAGACTTCACGAATATAATATTCATAAGCCTCGCCTCGTAAATAATGAGACATAACATATGCTTGGCGTTTCGAGCTAATTTTAGCATCCTTGAAATACATCAGCATCTCAGTGCCGAAGCGATGGAACTTTTGAGTGTCCTCAGATCCATCGTAGGTGTCAGGTTCAATAGCCTTGACTTTACTGTATTTCTTAGATCGCTTCTTGGACTTCTTTGTGCGCTTAGATTTTTTCTTGTGCTTTTTGGACGAAGCATCACTATCAGATGAGTCTGATTCAGAGCTTGAGCTCATTGAATCATCCAAGTCATCACTTGAATCAGTAGACGACTCAGTGGACTCATCGGAGGTATCAGAGTCACTGGATTCATCAGAGCTCGATGATTCGGTGGAACTGGATGAATCACTCGAATCAGAGCTTTCATACTTCTTACGTTGTTTAGGTTTATCACCAAGTAATTCACCCAAATAAGATTTTTTATTAATTTGTGCACTCGGGAGCATGTTCTTGTATGCACCCTTTAATTCTTTAGCTTCTTTGCGATGCTTACTAGATTTCTTATTCTTTTTGTTGCTTCCAGCAACATTATCAATAAATTCTTCGACCTCACGAGAGATCGGCGCAGTAGCGCTCCTGTGACGCGAAGCCTTGGCCGCGGCTTCCTTGCGTTCAATTTCCTTTTTGTGCTTGTTAGCACTGGTGCTGTCATCTGCACCTGTCGACATGGCAGCGGTCTCCTTGACCTTGTGTGCCTTGTGGATTTGGTTCAGCTCAGCGTCCTGAGCGTCCACATTTAATTCCTCGGCGGGAATGTCAGCAGCACCCCACTCACGGGGATCAACTTGCTTGCCTCGGGCTTTATCTTGTTTATCATAAATTCCTTGAATGCGCTTCGTGCGCTTATCAATTCGTTCCTTTTGAACTCTGGTTAAATTAGACTTTGCAATCCTAAGTACATTAGCTAATTCCGGGTCCTCGATACTGGACGACCCTAAACTAGACTCGCTCGGGGATCGCGAACGACCCTTGGAGATCACAGGTTCCTGAACCTGCTCGGTATCCGAATTGTTCTCGGCTACATCAGCTCTCTGAGCTGGTAACGGTGTAACATGTGCCTCTTCCCCGCCCATAGTAAGGTTAGAGGGGGAAGGTGAAGTTTCCTCCCAGACAGCAGGCTGTCCGGGTGGTGGAGGCTCGAGAGAACCGGCCTCCTCTTCAGCAATGATGACGGGAATGGGAGTGTCATTCGGGGTACCGAAGACCTCGTTGTCAGGGACATCACGGACGGCCTTCTTGACAGGGGCGCGTCCATATGCGACGGTCTTGCGAGTGGTGGAACGGGTGGTGTACGAGGACATTGTTGTGCGGTGTTGTATATCGAAGTCGGGGGTTGTTGTAGTCGAAGTTCGGTGGTGGCGGTTGATCAGACCGTTGGCTCCGGAAACGTCGACGACGAGAGAAGAGAGTTAAGAGTAGTCGATAAGCAGGTAAGGGTTAAAAATATGTGGCAAGGAGATCCTAATTAGGAAATGGTCTTGACACACGGAAGGGGGAGAAGTTCAGACTGAGTAAATAACCGCTGTAAGTTATCGATTCGAGTAGAACTTGTCGATACATGGCTATAGCTACGCTCTATATATACTGTTCAGAGGCTAATGATTATATAAGGTGAAAACTTAGTAGAATGGACGGGGATTCGGGGAGGAGATGAACATATAGATAACTAAGGATATCTAATCTAAGGGGGATGGTAAATAGAGACAAATAGACGAGAGATGGAGACGAAGTCCGAATCGCCACAGGTGGACGTGTGAGAAAAAGCACAGCACACCAGATAAGGCAGCTTTTGTCAGACGTGCATGAGCAGGCGTCGTAGGCTTCTCATGATTAGCCTTCGTGCTAATGCCAATTGGGCGATGGTGTAAATAATATTTAAACCCATTGATAACGCTCGGATACCTCATGACGAAATACAAAAACCCCAATCGACCCCTATATCTTCTTCGTTAAAGTTAAAGCAGCCTCGATGGAGTCCTCTCAGCGCTACGCCTCTTAGCCTCTCTCTCTCTCTCTCTTCCTCCTGCTCACCTTGCCCCTTACCCTCACCTCCTTCACTCCCCAAATCAAATTTAAAATTAAGATCAGCCCCCGATCCATCACTTGTGGCGGAGGTGCAGACTCAACGACCTCAAAACGCCCTCCTCACAACATTCACCCACCTCTCCACACTCCTTGAGCCACAGGCTTGTTCGATGTGGATGAAGTTTCCTCGGGCGCCTTTACTCTCTAGATCATTGAGTTCGAATAGGACGTAGGATTCTGTTGCGCCTGGGACTTGAGCGTTTGGTTTGGTGTAAAAAGCATTCTCTTCCGGTGGACATTAGAGAGCTTACTATTGATCATGACCAGCGATACATGGTGTATAAACTAGAGTAGCAAGAGAGATAACTCTTTCCTTGGATGAAGGTGAAAGGACCCTCAATCGTGCTCAATGTGATATTAAAAACGACCCTCTGGATATCAGAGAGCTCACCATGGATCCTAATCAGCGATACGAAGTGTGTACATTAGAGTCGCACAGGTGATGAAATTGGCGAAAACATTTACGCCCTGTTCATTTAACGGGCCTTGCAGTTGAATGTACGCTGTAGCCCAGTAACAATACCGTGCCTCTCCTATGCAACCTCTCGTCGCTCGTCTCCGTCTCCTCTCCTCTTTCCTCTCCCTTCTGCGCATACCTTCCTCACACCTTCCCCCCCTTTCACGTCACCAGAACCCCTATTGACACCATCAAAATATTTTCTCATCTCCCCTCCCTTCCCATCCTCGCCAGCTGTCTCGACACCTTCACAATCCCACTTAACACCTTACCTCTCTCTCATACGCGCTCTCCTAGCCTTCACCTCTCGAACTCGATGACTGGACGAGATTATCATTAGTTCCGAGGATGATGGACGGGAACAGAAACTACACGAGTCTAGGATGCGACATTCCAGAGAGCTTAAGGTTGAATTTCGAAGTGAGAGAATGGAGGGGGTATTGTGTGCTCTACAAAAACAGCACCATACCTCTGCTCTGTTCCTCTTCCTCCCTCACCCCCTCATCAAAACCTGACCCATACAAATGCAACGACCAGACCTTGTCCGATGATGTGCGCGTTACGGTAAGTCTAGATACGAAAATGGTATAAAATAAAACATAAAATGTGAGGATGTGAGGATGAGGGTGGTGTGACGATGGGTGAGTAAGCGCGACGTTGCAAGGTCGTGGGGTCTGCGAGTGCTAAGGGATAGGTGGGAAACGAGAGGAAGGGTGGTGCCGAATGCACGCGGAACGACGAAATACGAACGAAATACGAAATACGAAGACGGCGAGGGACGATGGCGACGAACTGGGGCGAAACTGAGGCGAAAGTTGATCTATTCTGGTGGTGGAAATTGTACAGTAAATAATATACATGAGTTGCAATGGTGCTACGAAGGTAAACTAAATAGGCAATACGAATGAAAACAATAAGAAATTGAAAGGATTTAAGCAAATTAGCGCCGAAGCGTTTCAAGGAAGCGAAAATAGAATGAAAAATGAATGAAATAAACCGAAAGAAGGAGGTACCGTGCAGTCGGGGAATGGAGGAGGAACGATAATTGTAAAAATACCGAAAATGCGGAATTGGGAGGGATGCGGCTTCGGAGCTCATCACCGAAGGTTGGGGCACCCTCATAACCCCCTCCTCCCCACCCTCAAACGCTCGAGACATCCACATAAAGCGCCCCGCACCCTCACTTTGATCTCAGCGCGGTAGAACAGACAGCTGCCGTGTTCGCATGCACAGGGGAACGGATTTTGAGTATTGCAGGGAGGGCAAGGACGACTTTTTTAGAGCAGAGCGGGTGTGTTAAAGCTGGAAGGGAGGAAAGGGGAGGGGAAATACCGGATGACTGATCCGGTCCCCGGCTCCACTTGACGAATGTGATATTTTCTGGGATGTTTGGCGAGGAACAGGACTCACAGGGACGGCTTACTTCGCGGCCCGAAATGATAAAGTACCGCTGATCGTAGCCGCTCAGAATAACGATCTTCCAGAGATCCAGCGCCTTTTAGCTTCCTCGGAATCGTCAGAGGGAGCCACGAATATCAATGAAGTTGGACTAGAGGACGAATCAGCTCTGCACTTGGCAGCAGCACTCGGCCACCTTTCTATCGTCGAGGCGTTGCTCGCGGCAGGGACTAATCCCAGTCTCAAAGATGGCGAAGGCTCAACTGCCCTGATTCACTGCGCCAGATTTTGTCCTCCAGAAAAATCTGTCCATGTTGTAAAAGCGCTCATAGCCGCCGGTGCCAATCCCTTGGAAGCTGCTAGCTACGATCTAGCGCCTATACCCGTTCTCGGATATGCTATCCGATCCCTGAACATCCCCCTCATCCAGTATCTCGTCCCATTCACACCTCTGGACTACCCGTCGTAATCTCCGGCTTATCGTTTCATTATTTATGAAACGTTCCTTGCAGCTACCAGGGCTTACCTGTCGAAACTACAGATCTCTGTAAGTGCACCGATGTAGGACTCACGGGGACCAGTGTCGAGACAGCTTTCCAAGTCCTTCATGATTATTTTGTAGAGACGCAGCAACTAAACACAGAAAGCCTCACACAACTCGCTCCAAACATCCTCTATGGTGCCTGCAACGCAGGCTTGAAACCCATTCTTACCTTCCAGGTGTTGGTTGAGAAGTATGGCGTTGATCACAATGATGCCAGCATGACCTTCGCCGTATTGTCAATAGGTCACCTCGACCTTCTGCAGACAGCCATCAATTCGGGCCTTGATCTCAAGACGGCTCTACCTACGGACACAATACGGGAGGTCGTGAATGGAAGAAGAAGGGCAGCCGAATTTCTTCAATTATTAGAGACCAGATAGATTTGCCACAGCCATAATATTAAATAAACCAACAAAACGTCTCGAACACGTTCACACATGGTCGCGTCTTTAAACGACGGCAAGATAATTGAAACATGGAACTACGACAGACAAAATATAAGTACAATTAAATTCTGATGCTCTCTGGGGGTCCCAGATAACTGGGTAGAAGACCGCCCGTGTCTACACAAGATCGTCGTTAGCCTTGAGCTGACAGGAAAATAAACAAAGGACACGTACTTATCACGATCTTTTGAATGGCGACTGCAGGTTCCAAAGCACCGATCTAGATAGCGCGTTAATCAAGGATGAGGGCGACAGAGCGATCAGACGAAAAACTCAGGGCCATTTTGATTGTGCAACTCGAGGAGGTGCAGATGCTATTTGCCAAGTTCAAGGAAGAGTTGTGTGAGCTGGTATCACCAGCTGATCCTGTAGCACTTGAACCTGTAGAACCAGCCAACAATATCAATCCTGCTGTGCCCACACCCACCCTTTCGACCCCAGAACCACCCTCGCCAGCCTCAGAACCATTTGTATCAGCACATGATGCAGTCCCTTCGGCCGTGTCGGAACCAGTCGCCTCGACATCAGATGCCAGAGCAGAAAAGGGTGGACTATTTGCAAGGGCAACCAGCAGAGTGAAAGTGTGGGGCAAGAAGCTTTCTTGTTTCGATGCACAGAGCTCCTGATTAAAGTTTGGGTCAGCTTTTGGCAAGAGAAGCGGGTTTAATTTTTCTGTACTTTTGTATTCACTGGTGCTGTACCGCAGGCCGGTGCCTCGTATAGGAAGCGGTGATATTTGTTATTATCACTGCCTCTCTTTTGGGTCTGTATATTATTGCTTTTGATTTTCACTACCCTTCTCCCGTGTATGTTCATTATCGTCAACCTCCCATAATAAAACAAACTCTCGATACGTCCTCGATGTCATACCAGTGTTATCTTTGAAGTCAATAGTTACATCTCTATATATACATAATACAAGTGACAAGTGTGTAGTATGTGAAGGATCTGGAAGCGTAAAGTTCAAACTTGAGTCAATGACATTGTTGATGTGCTCGATAGAGAGACTTGCCGGTGATGGTCATCCTAAGAACATTGTCATCAGTTAACAATGTGAAATGCGAAGAAGAGAATAAGTAAACGAGTAAATGAAAGCCACTCACCCCCGCCTGTTCAGCCAACTCCAACACCTTCTCAGAATGCCTCATCACATGCGAATCAAGTCCCAGCTGATGAAACGTTCTCCCAAAAGTATACTCCACCTCCCTCACCCCTGCCGTCGTCGTTCCGCGCAGTTTGCGGTATTTGATCAGGAATGCCGTAGCCTGCACTAAAGGTGATGCCGGTTGTAGGATTGGTGCTGCATGGCCCCCATTATTGAGGCGATAGCGAGACAGAGGCAAATCATGGGGTCGTTGGGGTAGTCACCGTAGGCGTGGAGAAGGTAGACTGAATTATAAATAAGGTTGGATCAGAGATGAAGGATGTCGAGGCATTGAAACGCAAGAAAAACTCAGAAATGGCAATTTGGTAACTCTCCGCAGCAACACAAATCTGCTCATATATCGCAATAATCATCTGATTCTCTTCTGCAATGTTGACGTGATAAAGCTATCTGTGCGTTCAAGGCAGCTCATGGGTGAGGTGAGCAGGATCCCGAGAGGCTCGTTGGATTAATGTTGTATGATGGGTTTGCGGGCTTGGTCGATGACGAAGAGCACGCTGCTTGATGTGAGTGAGCGGAGAAAGAGGCCAAGGAAAAGGGGTGGGGGTCCTGATCAATGCGATACCAACTGGGTTTTGACGGTGTTGTGGTTGACATACGTATGATACCATGGTATGCCGTAGAATTTCTTCAGCGACATTGTATTGGCCGAGGGAGTCTTGTTCTGTGTAGGTGAATATTACAGTCAGTACGTGATTTAACTCTCTGGGGTAATTTTCGTGTAAAGGAGCGGCTAGGGGGGAGTAAGGATGAGGTTGGAAGAGGCGCGAAGAGGGAGAAGAGGACGCAAAGGAGGCAAAAAATGAAAAAAGAACGCAACGTACCAATATTAAGCTGCAACCGATCCACCATCTGATTCTCATCAGCCTGCGTCTCGACGCGTCTTTTTATCCGACTCCGGGGGAACATGTCGCTGTTCATATCTGTTGGAATATTATGAGCAACGTTTTTTTTTGCAAAGGGGAAGATCTGAAAAGAGAACTCACCCGGCGAGTCAAAAACAGATTCCGCGTCTCTCTAAACATATCAACCAATATCTCAGCTTCTATCATCTCTCGTCATCCCCCCCACCTCACCCTCACCCTCGCCTCATCTACTCCCTCAACATCCCTTCCCAAACCCCACAGCACCTCTTCCACCCTCTCACAACCACCTTCTCCTTCTCCGCTTCCAACGCCCTCAACTGCGCAGGCATCAACCTCGGCTTCGTCACACCTCCCCTGCTTTGGCTTTGGAGGCGTTTACGGACTTGTATTCGGCGAAAAGGGAGGTGGTGGTTGGGTCTTCTGTTGTGGGGCGGGTTGTGTGCTTTTGAGGGAATCGACAACTGTGAAGATAGGTTTAAACACAAGAATACATAAAGGAGGAAGAAGAGCATACCTTCATACACCAACTTCAACGCCTTCCTCGTCTCCGCTAATATTTCATATGACTGCAACTTCATTTTTGCGTCATTATTGGTTGGATGTACAAGGTGTTCTGTGGGTTTTGAGCATGGTTAGCGGCGTGAACTGAAGAAGGAAGTAAGAAAGAACGAAGGAAAGAAAATGACACGCGAGAATCTAAACCCAACGAATTTAAAGGCGTGAATTCAAACACCAAAAGTCGAACCAAAATTCAGAAACACCAAAAACGCTATCCAAACGCAGAGAAAAGTAAAATCCCAACTGAGTGACCCCATAAGACCAGAGAATAACCCAATCCAGAAAAAGAAAGGAAAGTAGGCGAACAAACTAGTCAAAAACATAAAGCAAACATCAAACTAGCCTAAAACAAGTCAAACATCAAGAAAAGGAGCGCAGCATGATGACCAGTGGACGAGACCACTAAATCAACACATTGTATGAAGAGAAGCGAAGCGAAGGAGAAGAGGGGAGGGGAAGTGGGTAAACGATGTTGGGTTTATGATCCATTGAGCACAAAACATGACTCGAGAAAAGAAAATAAACTTCCAAGAGCGTAGCACAACCTCGCTCAAAGATACAAAGGCGAGGAAGTGATAGAAATAGAAATAGACACGAACACAACCCCACGCAAATCAAGAACAGCGCCAAAAAAGACAAAAACAGTGCAGCAAAACCTAAACCACATAACCACATAACCACTCACCATGCTCAGAAACATCTGCCGCATCCGTCGACTCGCGTATATTATTCATACACGCTGCCCTTTGCAGGTGGACATATACCATACTCGTCTGTGGGGGTGTTCATTTAATCAGCATCAGCGTGATGTTTCTCTGTATTTCCCGGTTTATGCCCTGTTCCCCTCCCTATTTTCCTCATTAATAACGAAGAAGGAAAGAAGAAGGGAGAAGGGAGGGGGGGTAAAAAAAATACAAAACATAAAGAGAATAAACTCACTGCAACATCTCCCTCCAAAAGCTCAGATATAACGTTCGCGTCCTCAGACATCTCTTTCTCAAAATACACATCAAAGGTGAGGATAAGCAAGGAGTGATCCTAGGTGCGGTGCGTTAGTTAATAATTTCACTTTTTTTAAAGAGAAGGAGCAAGGCTCAAAACACGTACCTAAAATCCCTTTCATCCATCCCGTGCTCTCACTTCCACCTCTCTCCCTCCTTATTCGACGTTTCTCCAAACTCTTCAATCCCTAATTCAGAGCCCAAACCCAAGTAAGAATCAGTGGGATGCCTCGGACGCTGGACGAGAGAGAGAGTCAGGGTCTAATCAGGTATGAGTAAGAGGCAAAGAAAAAGGATAAGCACGATGAGTGAATGGTGTAAATCGTGATAAGTTTAAGACGAAAGCGTGCCAACGATATCGTCGTCTAGGTCCGTCAGAATACTCATTTTCACAGTCCAAGTTCGAGTTCGAGCGTGAAATAAATAACAATTAGTCGTCGCGGTGGTTGGTGGACGAAGAGCAGCATCAGTTCAAACTGGATTGGATGGCAGGGTTCCGTGCCGGCGGCAAGGCATGTTCCGCTGATGGTATCACCCATAACGGACACTCACAAGTTCAGTCAACTGTCGTGATCATACCCTTGCATTTGAACCTCGTTGACTACCAACTTGTTTCTTTCGAACGAAGTATATGGCAATTTTTATGGATTATTGGTAGATATATTTCCTCTTCCTAGAATTGGTTTGCGCAGTAATGATGAAAACCCTCAATTCATTCACCACCCCGTCGATTCAACGGACCTCGTAGTTGAATGTACGGTGTAGGTAGTCCAATCCAAGACCATTACTTCACGTACCGATCATGTATATCGACATCACTATGCGTGTTCAGAACGCTTTCTGTACCACAATTCTTCCTATCAAAACATACAGTACCACATAGTGAACCCTCAATGGAGCTCCTCCTCTCCACATTCCATAAGCGCCCACTGGTACCTCTCTACTTCTCACCCCCACAAGTCGAATCACCAATGCGTCTCCTATACACCCTCTCATCCCTCCTCACCTCCTTCCTCCTCACCCCATGTTTTCTTCTCCTTCCTTCACCGTCTCATATAACACGTACACCCCCCTCATATGGACACTCTCAGCCTTTGTGTATCTGGACAGGCGAGGACGGCGTTTTTAGTTGAGAGCGAGTGTGCAAAAGCAGGAGAGACAGGAAAAGGAGTAGGAGGAGGAGGAGGAGGAGGAGGAGGAGGGAAGTACTGGATGACGTATGTAGCTATTTTTAGGTCTCCTTGCCTTCCGTCTCCCGTTCGCCCCTATTTCTTTTGCTCTCCCTCGCCTCTTCTCTACCGAATTAAATCAAAACCCATTCCAAATCTAATTTAATCTAACTCATCCCACAGAAAGAACACTTCCCCACCACCTCTCTCCAAATCCACACCTGGCAATATGCCCAGCTGCGCGAATGTCCGCCTTCAAAGTGCGCATATATCCAGTTCCACGCGAAGGGAGAGAGGACGTGTGGTGGAGATGATGTGTTTATTTCGACGAGACTGGGTCGGTTTAGCTTCAAGTTTTTTTATCTTCATAGAATGTATGTATTTCCGAGTCATTTCAACTCCGTTAACTTGAGTTATCTTTCCTTCCATTCCTTTCTTCGCATTCTGCCTCCAGCTTGGAGTGTATCGAAAAAAACCTTTTATCCCAATTGACTCTGGATTGATATTGGAGAATAACGAGAAAAGGATTGACTAAAATGACGATGATAACCAGGCTCTTCCCCGCTCTCGATCGCATTTTACACCTTCTCAACACATCCCTCCTCACTAGCTTCTCTTCACCTTCCCTTCACACTTTCTCACCCTGCTCTCCTCACCCCTCATGTCCATCCGCCACTTCCCTGACCCCCAAAGACAAACCAGAGTGGGACTGGAAGCGAGAAAAAGGCGAGGAGGAAAAGGACGAGAACCCATAGACAATCTCAACCCCCGCCTCCTCCTGGACCCACTGCATCCTCGTAGTCGGGCGCTATAGAAATGGGGTCGAGAGAGGGGAGGTATGCTGGACGGCAGCGAGGGGGGGAAGGAATACCCTTCAGTCTGCTAGTAATGTACCGCTACCTACTCCTGAGTATTGGGATGGGGTAAGCGTTGTAGGAGATTCTAGTATAAACGCTCTAAATAGAGGTGCCTGAGTCGACTTCATCCAATTCGAACAATCCCCTCGATCTCGGGCCGTGAGGGGGGCTTTTGAGGTTGTTGAGGAGGGGTCTTCGTCTTCCTCGTTCGATACGTCCCCTTAGGCGGGGTCGGGGGGAGGGAGATGAATGGGTTAGAAACCTGAGGGAGGGAAGAGGGGAGGGGGAGTGGCGTGGAGAGAGAGCGACGCTGGGAGACGCAGCGCTGAGAGGACTCTATCGAGGCTACTTTAACATTTAACGCAGACCTGGGGGTAGATATTAGGCTTTTGTACTTTCTGATGGGGTGTATGTACGGATATTATTAACAGTTTTTAGGTCGTTTAAATGCAATTTGTATGAATATTCTGGAATCGTGTGTTTGGGTGAGGTGAGTAAGCAAAACCAAGCACTTAAAGGAGCACGTAGTACACAACCCTAATTATAGCTGCTCCTACGAGACCACAGGATTACGAATTTCGAAGCTGATGTTTCAGATGTTGGGCGCCGGCGTTGGTGTTGACGCTTTGCCACTATTAACGTTAACAATTAGCGCTTTACCTGTATCCGCAACTCCCTTGTTTGTTGACTTTCTTACTTGCTTATTTGTTTTATTCTTGAGGAAGGTTGAAGGAATGATTCGCGTCAGTCCGTTGTTCAAGAGCGTGTCGCGCGCGCTCAGTTTCCTGGTTTTTGCTTCTCTCTCGAGTGCATTCTGGATATTTCTTTAATATGATTCATGATTTATCTCCTATCCAAAGTCGTTTAATTGGTGTACATGCGCGTGGGGAAATTTTTTATGAAAGCTATAGGGGGTGGTGTGATAGGGCGACGGTGACGAGAAGACGGGATGGAAAGGAAGGTGGTAATGCGCGTTACGAGTTCGTGGGGTTGTTATGTGAGATGGATGAAGAAGAGAGAAGGGGAGGTAAGTGTGGAGTGAGCAGAGGCAGAAATGAACGACGAAAACAACGATAAAGAAGCAATAACGAAGGTGCCCACGGGAACCGGACGACGACGATGGACAAAAAAGAACACAAAAAATACAAGATGTGAGATGGGAAAAGTCCTTATTGCCTGTAATATACGTACATAATATCTCTAAGGCTATGGAAAACGAATGAAAAGAAAAGAAATATGTGGATACAGGTAAGGACGTGAAATGTGTCATAAGACAAACTAAGGAAAAATCCAGAAGGGTGGAAGAGCGGGGTAAGTAAGATGAAGGATGATGTAGGTCTAAAAGTACCAATGCTAATACAAATTGGAAACCCAAGCGCGCTCATGAAGCTAGCACCTCTTTACTTCGGAGTTGCCATCAAACAAGCCTTGTTTACAATACTAAGCCAAGCGGCTCTTGAAGCTGCGTCATTCGGTCCAAGTTGATGAAAGGCTTCCGGATTGGTTGCCGACATTCAATGTTCAATATTCACTATCAATATTCAATACTGGATGAACCCGAAATGACACGTCACAAATTTCCCTATCAGATGGCATCGATTGAGACTTGCTTTTCTACCATCAGCTTGCGACTTGCTACACACCACATCCCGAATTCCAATGTCCTTTGATACGCTTCCTATCGAACTTTGGACAGAAATATCTCGATATTGTAGGCCACGTGTTCTACAGCGTTTCGCCTTGGCAAGCTCCACCGCGCTCTACGCCATACGCCCAGTCTTGTTCCGCACCTTGGTGGTCAAAGAAAGAGCTGTGAGGGGTTGTGAGCCGATACTGGCGAGGTTTAAAAGCGACATGTCCCTGGTGCACAGTGTGCTGCATATTAAGATCATACAAGACTTCCCCTCAGCTGGACATAAAGAGTGGATGGCGTTGTTAGATTGGTTGTGTTGTTTCAAGAATGCACAATCCTTGCTTTTTTATGGATGGCCCTTCGGTGAAAATGCAGGGTGTCAAAGGAAATTACTTGATCTTATGCGCATGGGGAATTGGAGAAAATTTTCCTATTCAAATAACACGAATAGTACGCGCGCCTCTTGTCTAAGCTTTGTAGATGGTTTGGGGTGGGATGAGGTGAAGGGTCTAACATATGTAAACCTGGGTACTCCATGTCGGTATTCCCCCACTCAAAATTCCATATGACAAGAGCTTACTGTTGGAGTGTAGATATCCTCGACCACCGGGGAGCGACCAAGTTCATACACACCTCTGCGTCCACTATCACCCACCTTAGTCTACCTATGATGATACAAGATTACTTCACCCATGATCTTCGGAGCATCATTGACTCAAGTTTCACATTTCCACACCTCCTTAACTTCGAGTGTGGTGTGAGCCTCACGCCGGACATTTATGGACTTGCGCTGCAGAACCGCGATACCGCGTCGATGGTCACTCGATTCCTATCGAAACACCCAACAATTCAGGTTCTCCATTTACATTGCGGCAGGTATTGTCACGCTAACATCCATTGCGACCTCGACTCCGAGCTGATCGAAGAAACCTTTCTTCCAAATCTCAAAGTCATTAATGCTCACCTTCAAACTATATCAACAATGGCTTTGAGCAAGGTTCAGTCATTGCTCACGGTTGAGGAGGTGATAACTGGAGGATGGACTAAGCGCCAAATCCTGGACTATGCATCACCAGATCCACCAGATGAATTCCGTCTCGTAAAGATACTTGAGAACGGCGGGTTCCCAAATGTGAAGCGGGTTACCTGCAACGTACCCCTGCGCAAAGTCGGAGAGCATCATCGTAACTGGTATACCAAGTACATCGTCAGCCAAATGAAGATTATGGCACGCATTTTTCCCTCGCTGGAAGACTGGGCATGGAATGAAGGTGTTTTCGCGGGTCTACACGGGGTGAGTTTGAACCTGTAATCGATAATGAGAGCCTAACTGAAATTTCCTCATTCCGTTCCTGTACAATAGGAACAGCTGGTCGCTGTACTTCGAGAGTTCAGGTCGTTGAAAAATGTCCGTTTCCGTCTCAACAAGACACTATCAGACCCGACTCGCTTCCAGAAATTCAAAGAAATCGCAGACGCTATGCCCAAAATCCAGTCTTTCTATTGCGAAGACCTCCGCGCACGCGTCCCCTGGAATTTGGACATTGTGGAGTGGCAGGTCACTGATGTTAGTCGCTCAGAGAGCGATGAAGTTGAGCTTTTGCCGGAAAGAGTTGCCATTGATGGCATTTAAAGTCCTCGTCCATTTTTCTTTCTACTGCCGTTTTGTGCACTGTCTACTCAGTAATAGAAAATATAAATTAGATACTATAACTACGAGGTGAAATATGAAGCATGGATATTATAAGTGGGAAGAAGGTTGTATGCTCGTTGTGATGGCTTTGGTGCATGCTGCTTTGTGATGTGCCTCGCCAGCGAGCCATTGTTCATAACAGATTGGCATCCGGGCCATTCACAAGTGATACGAAATTTATCATTCTTCGATCTCGAAATCCCGTGCACCTTGTGAAGATGCTCCCTGAAGCCCTCTGCTGTGCCCATGACTTCCCCCTGCTCACTCCCCATCACCACGTGCACCGTGCAGTTAGGAAGCAGACATTCACCCCATGAATCTGGGTGCCGCTACTTGGTTCGTTGCAAGCCTGAAGGTTGAAGAGGAAGAGCCGCTGGTGCTGTCTGAGTCACTGGTCTTGGCTCGACTGGATTTACGGCGGCTGTATGGCTTCTTGGTATCACGACGCTTGGAATTCTCAGTCTTCTTTTTCAACGTTGTCGACGATGAAGGGGAGGAAAACCTTACAGGTGGGACCACCATGGTGGTGGCTCACTACTACTACGTCCTGACAAAATTCCATAGTCACGTCAAGATCGAAGGACGTTGAACCATCGTCAATACATCCATATTTGACACTCGAGCCTGATACGAAAGCGGGGATTGGGATCCACTTCATGCCGCCTTCACCATCGAAGGTCGGACTCTCCATGTATAGCCCCAGTGCATTGGGCATAACTGGTGCGCCAGGAGTTGATGACTCAGGTGCCAGCAGCCGAGACTGAACAGATTGTAGAAAACCGCGGATCTCGTGAAGCTCACTAACAGGCTGTGCGTTCATGTCTTGAATTTTGTTTTCGGTATTGTTGTCGTGGCTGATAGGTGCGCAAACACCGACGTTGGAGAAGTTCAGACCGGCAATTTGTTCTAGGTCGCCCCAAGGCTGACTGGAGCCTTTGTGGTGGAAAGTGTAGTTGCTTTTCTAGAAGTCAACGTTGTACTCTGGTGGCATTGTCCAGGTCGTAGGATTCAAAGGCGGATTATAAGTCAGGGTTTGCTGAAAGGGGTTTGCATGCTCAGAATCGACCTCCTTGTGCTGGTATTTGAAAGGCAGCATCCACAAATTACTGGGACCATACTGAGGAATTGTTGTTTCATCTGCCCCAGAGATAAGCTGCGACCTGCGAAGGGTAACAGGTGCCGCAGTGAGCAATTGGCCATGCATCTCCGAGTTATGAACTCACCCACGCTCGAATACGAATTGGGGTTGGATTGAAAAGTCATTTTGCATTTTTTATATAGTGCTGTGAAGATTGAATAGGTTTGGTTGACTGAGTTTCTGAAAGGAAGGAGGCAGCGGTTAACTTGGACTTGGACACCTCTTTGCACTACAGTTTTATAGGATTCAGCACAGTCAGGGTCAAAAACACTCTGCCCTGTAATACGAACAGACAAGGCGCGCCTATGGTTAGACGCGTCATTGGAACAATGGACGATGCTAATAACGCGAAGGACGAAAATAAATTCAACCTATTGACGATAGACCATTGGCACATTACTACCTGCCGGATATGGGCATTCCAAGCGTCAAGCGCCTATTGAGCAAAGAGAACAATAGAACCACAGCGAGCAGCAACTCCGTGGGAAGATAGTAACGGGCCACTGCGCTGTTATCAATATAGTATGAGGGCGTGAATTGTTACAACAAGCGTTGTTTGCTGCTTATTGGATGAGGGGCTACTTGAAGTCAAGCGACGAAAGGTAAATACAAGTGTGGCCGGACATCCCCAGGAGCTCAAACGATGGTTACAAAATGGTGCGTAGCTGGTATCATGTCTCGTTTTGTATCCCAATCCTGTCCTATATATAGTGCTTGAACACTACGAACCTAACTAAATGACACCTGAGTCTACAGCGACGCTGCTGCGACACAAAATGGTGGAGTTCTACGGGCTAACTTGTCGGAAGACGTTTGAAGCTTCGAACATGACGCGGCATTGAGTCGATATCATATCGTACATAAACAAGATCGAACGTTAGGTTAACTTTGGGGGTTAAAACATGACGTCTCTGCTAGGGTGTCGTAGAGATGGTAGTACAAGAACTCCTTTGAATCAGTTCTTGCATGCTGTATCCATGATACTACGTGGACCCTAAGGTAGGCGTTAAAAGACAATAAAATAAACTGGCACGGAAAAGGTTTGAACAAAAGGGGTGCTAGACAATACTAAAACCCGCGGTTATCATAAAGAGACATATAAAATAAAAATAGACTACTGAATACTTACACTTACCTTTTCTCTTATCAAGTGTAAGTTTAGGGCTTTGAAGTCAGATGCGCGCCGACTGTATCTTATACTCGGCATTTACGCCAGAAATTCTCCGATAGCGTCTCTCTGCGGAACTGAGACATCGTGCCTCAGCTCAGTTCATTGCCGGAGGAATGCTGTGATAGATTCAGAGTCCGAGATTTATGGATTAATTCTCAGCGATCAGTGGTCATCAGATGGACTGTGAATATCAAGATCATAATCGAGGGTTTAAATCTAAATCTGTCTCCCAACGTGAGTCGGGTTCGACACTCAAGTTGACTCGACCGGTGGAGAGTGTCACACCTCCGAATCAGGTAGTGAATTAAGCCAAAGATTTACAACAGATTTAAGAAACCTGAACTTGAATATTGATCATGATCTAGAGACAAATACTTCCATTCAATGGCCGTAATTACATCCATGCACTACTAATGCACACACTTCGGAGAATCGAAAAAGAAATGCCTTCTAGCAATACTGATAATGCTGCGAGTGCGTGTATTCGGCGAAGCTCCCGAGATGAGTACCGGTTAGTGGTGTACCGGCGCAGCTAATTTATAGCACACTTTCGACCTCGAAGTTCTATTATAATGTAACTTTGTGATGATACCGCGCACAGGGCTTTTAGAAATCCATAAAGAAGACTGGACTCGGGAGTCACTTCATTGTCTTCGGAGTGTGTTTCCCGAGGCTCATCGCGTGGTTTCCAGCTGACGCTGATTGGTTAGGAGAACATGTCGAGCGGCATGCATGCCATGCACGCACCCAGCACGGGTCAGTACTGGCAGTCAGTCAGGTGGTTGATTACACACCGTTTGCTGCGAGGCTCGTATATGTACGATGTAACACCACAGTCTCTCGTCCTACACACCCACACCAGCATCGAGGCCAACAACAGCACTATCATACGTGCGTACGTACCCCCACGCGTCTCCGAGTCCCCATCGATTAGGTTGTACACCGACCCACATTTTAAATTCCAACGTTGCCCCCTCAATTTCAATCGACGAGAAACTTTTATTCAAATATAACGAATGATCAATCAAATCAAGCGATTAGGCACTCCACTCGAGGTTATTTGACACACTCCTAAGAGTATAGTAGGCGATTGAAATTTTTATGCGTTGCGTTATCAGGCCCTCAAAGCCCTGTGGATCATGATACACGCGATCATCCTTTCCTCATCAGCGTCGTCCCTGACACTCTGTGCATCATTCCATTCGTCTCGTTGCCGGTTGCATTCCTCACTTCTTATCGATTTGACTGCTTTGTGCTTCCATTGAGACTCTATCACGATTCCACGCGATAATGTGACTCCATCACGAGCTGCGGTATCGATGTGCATCAACTGGAACCACCACAGCAATCCAATTCAGCACACCCATTGGCATAAGCACTACGCGTCCTCTTCATATCATATCGTATCGTTTAATTTCGGATCATGGTGGGTGATCATACTGCTATTTAGGTATACAGCCTTGTAGGATCAGGCAGGGATAACGATAGTGAATGCGGTGAAATCGTGGCAATACATACGTACGTATGCGCATACAACTTGAACGAAACAACACCGTGATTGTGGACTGTCATCGAGTTGCAAGGGAGAAGTCATAAAGTACTGATTGTTTAGTAGCCGGGTGAGTGTTTCGAAATTCACGGACGACCGTGGCTTGGGGTGGTGTCACAGATGGAGTCGGGAGATTCAAAACTGCGAAAGCTGAATCGAATCAAGTGCTATTGAATTTGAACTGATCCACTTGGATAGTCCTTCGATTCGAAAAACCCATCTCGAGCTGCTTGGCTCGCTTCAGATTCTGTTTTTTTTATATGCTAGTTAGATCTCGGACTGATCCAAGTCGATCCATATGTACATCGAGTTAGAATACCGGGTTTCGCAGTGTACTAACGCAACCTCCTCACATTCGCTAATACATATATAGTACGCATTTTTCCTCTGTGACTCAACACATATGGGCGCTTAGCACAGTGGTAGGGCGCACGCTTTGCATTCGCTTATACGACGAATACATATTCTGCGTGAGGTCGAGGGTTCAATCCCCTCAGCGTCCATTTTTTTTTCTTCTTCCTTGTTTCAGTGGAATACATTTTGGTACATAGTGATATACAACCAAACCAGCATCTGGTATTTTTGTGTGGAAGAACATATAAATTGACGATGAGGCGGACCGTAAGGTCCGCTCATCTGACGATAAGAAACGAGGTGGCACATAGGGAACCACTCCCCCTCTCCTGTAGACCTGTGACAGCTCCCTCGCGAGGCGCGAGGGCCTCGTAGAGGGACCTGGAAAGCGGGTTTTTCCGGCCTGATGTTATTCTTAGGATCGAAAAAGAACCCCTGATGCCATCAATTTCCTTTTTGGTTTCGACTTTGTGAAGTGATTTCAGTCATTTTTAGAATGACGCGTTAATTAGGACGCGCCTGGTCGCGCGCAGAGTAAGTGTAGAACAGATTTGAGGCCACTACAGAGTAAAATCATAATAAAATTATCTTTATTACAATCTATCATGTCCCTCCTCCTACCAGATGTACAGAAACAGCTTGAATTCATCCGAAATGCCTATGATTCTGAGATCCAAGGCCTAGCAACGGAGAACCTACCAACTGAACGGCTTCTCCACGAATTTCTCAACACCCTTCCCTTATCGGAGAAGATCTTCTGCCTGCGTATCAGCCTGATCTATTGGATCGCGTCATCTAAAAGCCAAGTTCCTCGAGAAATGCAGTTGAAGGTAATGATAGCGGAGTGTTTCTACGGGAAAGATGTACTTGTATCCGCTGGTACTGGTAGCGGAAAGACCCTGCCTGTTGCGCTTGGCGCGCTCTATCAAGATCCAACAAAAAACAACATCACCCTAGTCATTTCTCCATTAAAACGATTACAATCAACCCAAGCGAGTGACTTTGAATCACGTTATGGGTTAAAATCCGTTGCAATCAATGAAGTTGGGGATGGCTCAATGCTGAAAGTCATGAGCTGCTCTTGCGGAATACCACTCATGATTCGTTGTACAGGCACTCCTGGAGCGCTTGGCGCAGCTCGTGAAGTCTTTCGAGATGTAGACGCTGCTGCTGCTGCACTAGCAGTCTGCAAAGCGAAGACATCTCGTCCATGTGGAGTGGCTGCAGGGTTTGGAGGTGTGTTTTCGTCCGGATCAGGCTCTTGTGGACGTCCTAGCGTGTAGCGATTGTACATGGTGGGTATCAAGTGGTTTCCTTACTCCTCGTTACCCTTTATATGGGCGGCTCAATTCTCACTGCGCATCCATTTTAGATCCCACAGTGAATGCCCGCGCTCACCAAATCACACGCGTGCGCACTTCGATGCGTCGCTCTCTATGTTTGCACGAAACGAAAAAGGAAATTGATGGCATTTTCGATCGTAAGAAAAACATCAGGCCGGGAAACCCCGGTTCGCCAGTCCCTCTACGAGGCCCTCGCGCCTCGCGAGGGATGGTCACCAGTCTACCTCTCCTGTATTTGGCTTGATGATAATATATCCTTTCGCGTCGAGCCTTTCATCTTTATCAAGGGCTCGCGATTTTTTCTCTCTTCATCTTTTACTACTGCCATAATCCTGCAGTGGTGTTAGCTTACTCGTGCTCGTTCACATTTCGCGTCCCTCCCTCCTACTCCCTTCTCTAGCGTTGGCATTGGCTCGTTGGATTGGTTCTAACAGTCCAACATTTGCCCCCAGCGTTCAGGTTTTGGCGCGTTGTTCCCGCCTTCGCACTGAGGTCTGAGGTTCTTCCTCGACCTTCTGGCGTCTCTTTCGCGTGAGTTTCACTTGTCAGGTTTCTGGGAATCCTCGATTCGACATACCTCTTGGTAGTCGTCCCGGGCGGTCGTGACGGGACTCTCTCTCGATTTGAGTTTCTCGTCGTGACCCGCCAAGGCCTCCGCAACCTAACACATTCATAAACCGAAGATGTCAGTAACCTCTCCTCTCTGTAATATTGATATCTTCATTCACGAGAAGCGAGCTCTCCTGTGAGCGTTTATCTCTGGTTCTGGCAGCACACTCGTAACTCTTATTTGAAATGCAATAATGTACCTCCTCTTTTTATCCCTACTCGTTGACCTGCAGATTCTACTCCTGACACGCAACGGCCATAGTATGGGCGCTTAGCACAGTGGTAGGGCGCACGCTTTGCATCTTCAGATGATCTGCGTGAGGTCGAGGGTTCAAACCCCTCAGCGTCCAGTTTTTTTGTCGTGACTCCGTGTGCCGATTCTCGCTCACATTACGGTGTTATGGTATACTGTTTCTTTTGTTATATTGATTGACGTGTAAAAAAACATGAATGGATGCGATCCTGCCGCTGACTGGCTGTTCTCTGCACCATTTGACGATGCGGCAAATACGAATGACGACTGTCAGAGTCGAAAACTTGATCGGTTGATATTTCTGTCAGCACGATCGACCAGTTGAGGAGATATTTTAATTTCGCCATCTTAATTCAACCTAGAGAGCCCAGTTTAATTCAAGGCAAGTAAGTCTGTCAGCCACCGTTGGATGACCATGACGCTTCAACCCAAATTATCTATAAAACCCTCCCCCGTCGCGTTTCTTTCTTTCATCATCAGCTCTTCGACCATCTTCAGCTCCTCCTTTCTCATACCACCCACCCACCCAACCGCCTCTCTGTACTACCAAACCACCTCAACCTTCAAGTTTATCCCGGTCTCAGTATACGTCGACAGCACAGCAACTTAAACAAAACGATGTCAGCCACAATCCAACGCCTCACCGCTCTTCTCATCCTCGCACTCGCCTCCACCCGCGTTGTCGGCTCGCCTCTCACCTCCGGGGCCGGAGACGCCTCAGTCGTCTCAGCCACTCCCGCCTCTGGTGTATCACACACCACGCCTTCCATCCATGCCGCTGGCCCCGCGTACACCTTCATTGGATCGGCGGTTGCTAGTGGTGGAGGACAAGCTAGTGGTGCTCAGGGACAGGGACAGGGGACGTATATCTCGACTGGTTCCAATTCCAATGCCTCTGGAACGTCTAATGGCGACGAAAAAGCCAGCACTACTTCGAGCACCTCGGATGTGAAGGGTCAGCAGGCGAACGGCAACATGGAGAACGGCGATTCTGCTTCCTCTTCTTCTGCTCCGGGATCTTTGAGCAACGGAGGTGGAGAATCAAAGAGCTCGAACTCGAACGGGTATGTTCATCGCTCTCACATCGCTGATTCATACACGACTGTATTTAACTAACCAAAATATTCGCTCTCTTCAGCTCTGGCTCATCCACCTCCACCGGGGCGCAAAAATCAAGCACCAACACGTCCACCTCCAACACCCAAGCCACCGTCATCGCCGGAGGCCACGAAGTATCCAACGCAGACAAGATAATGAACGTGGAAATGCACGATATCGACAGCGTCGAGCGCCGTGCGGTCTCTGGTGGTGCTGTGTCGTCTTCTGATTGTGCTGGTGCTGGTTCGTTCTCTGGAGGTGCTGGTGTCGCGCAATCTGGATCCTCCAAGTTGACCTCGACCTCGGGTGCTTCGAAGGAGATAAGCGGTGAGAATAGCTGTGGTGATGAATTGACGAACGGGTTCGTGTTATTTAACTTATCTTTTTCTTCCCCATGCTTATGCTAACTTCTCCCCTCATGCTGTAGATCTCAAGCTCAGTCTTTATCCAACGGTAACAAGCCATTCAACGCGGCATTATCTGGCTCGCAGCGTGCTAAAAGCCAAGGAGAGAAATCCTTTTCTGCTCTGTCTACTTCGTTCCATGCTAGTCAGGGTGGCAACATCGGTGGCAAGATCACCACCACCGCCAATAGCGGCGCTCAACAGGAATCGACGGGTAGAAATTTGCAAGCCCAAGCTCACGCTCAGGTTCAGGGTCAAACCGCGAACGCCAACATCAACTCCAACCAATCCAACAACAAATTATCTCTCTCTTCATCCTCCTCCTCCTTCTCCGCAGCAGACCTCAAGCCCATCACAGGCACCACCTCAGGCGTCCTCGTCAAAGGTGGGGTTATTGTCGTTGATGCTGTAAATGGGGCGCTGGGCGGACTGCCGGCTTTGCCTGTGCCTGGTGCTATTGGTGCTGGTAGGCTAGGTGCGGGTGCTGGTGCTGGTACGCCTGGGTTGCCTGGTCTGCCGGTTGCTGGTGCTGGTGCACCTGGGTTGCCCGGCCTGCCGGTTGCGCGTGCGGGTGCGGGTGCGCCTGGGTTGCCCGGTCTGTTTGGTCTGCCTGGTCTGCCCGGGTTGAGTGCGTTGTCTGCGTCGATTTAGGGGGTTGGGTTGAACCTTTTAGGGAGGTTTGGTGGTGGTTGTGGGGGCTTGATGATGTCCTAGTGTATGAGTACGGCCCACGAGTATGATTCAAATCTCTTTTTTTTCTTCTTCGAATGTTTAAATTTTTATATATTATACCCACATGCATACATACCTTATATACATACACATTAGATTTTGTTCGAGTAGGCTACATATTTCGGAATGACCATTGATTCGTGATTTTCTAGTTTGCTGCTTGCATAGATACAGTCCTTTAAGCTGAAGCTGAAGTCGACCGTTGCTTCAAGTATACTTTCAACATTAACATACACAAGTAATCTGCCGATTCCGACATGAGAGTCAGAATGATCATCTCGTCCCAATGATCCCATGAAGATAAGATAAAAGTGTCAATAGAAGGACCGCCGGGGATCACCGTTAGCTCCGCGACGACATACGGTTGCCACGGCGATGATTGGTTGCCCACCAGATCCAGGCTCTTTATCCCCCACCACACCACGGTCGATGTTGCACGCCATTTCCGCCGAGAATTTATAACCATAATAACCTTTTTGTATTGTTTTTCTCGCAAATACTTACCTATGATGTGAAGCGTGAACGTGTTTCTTGCTTTTCCTTTCTTGCTTTTGACGTCGAGCTTTCTTTTCATTTAAATTTCTTGTTTTTGACCTGACCTGACCTGTGCCTCCCTCTTGGAAATTTGGATTTGGATTTAGGATTGACGGACAAAGGGTTCTCATTGTCACAACTTGAAGACGTACGGTTATAACCTACAACTGCAGTACGTTGATCACTCCCCTCATCGCTGATTGACCTAAATTTCAAACATCAGATCCTTATTATATCAGGGCAACAATGAAACCCCTCCCCCCCGAGCTCTGGTTCCTCATAACCACATTCGTCCCCCTGCCCTCCCTCCCCGCCCTCGCCCTCGTCTCCTCTACCCTCCTCCCGCCCTCGCGCTGCGCGCTCTACCGACGCCTCACCCTCGACAACTCGCACGCGCACGTACGCGCGACGTGTGCGATGCTGGAGGGGCATCCCACTCTGGCGAGGAGGGTGGAGGAGTTGGAGTTGAGGACGACGAGGGTCGGGGGGAGTGAGGAGGGTGGAGGGTTGGATGCAGATGCAGGTGTAGATGATACGGGGGTGGAGATGCCTATCAACACCGACCCTGATGCATTATCATCTTCATCCCTAGTCAAAGGCGACCGTACCTGGATCCCGCTGGACACTATCAAGCGCATGGTCAACCTCCGCCAGCTCACATTGCGCGGCTGGCCGCTTGCAGGCCCGCATACGCAGAAACAGCTCGTAGACGTGTTGTCGAGCTGCTGTCCGAAATTACGCGTATTTAGGTACGAACCTGCGTGTCTTGGGTATGGGTTCGTTGGGTACCCGCATCAGTTTGAGATTAGGGGGTTGGAGAAGGTGTTTTGGGGTGGCGAACGTGAGTCTTCTTCCCTCTCATCACCATCATCTCCAACAACACACACTAAGAAACGTCGTTTTAATTTTAGCAGTCCTCTGCGGCGCCGACCTCTCCCTCCTCAAAGCCAGCGCCAACACGCTCACGCACCTCTCCTACTCTGGCCAAGTCGACACTTTCGACACCGCCCAACTCCGCCACCTCTCCACCTCGTTCCACTTCCCCAACCTCCTCCACCTCGAATTCGGACCCTTCTTCGACACAAGCGACGATTTTGACATCGCGGAATCGCTCACCCGATTCCTCGTCCTGCATCCGACGATCCAATCGCTCAAATTAGGATACGACGCGTATCATGCCGAGTTTGATCCTAGCATGATCACCAAGGAGTTTTTACCCAATCTCAAGGCTATTGATGCGCATACGACGAATGTGGAGACACTTGCACGGAAGGGGTGCACGTCCCTTGCGCAGCTCACGAGCTTGAAGATAGGACCGGGCCAGGATGAGGATGCGGCGGCGGATGTGTGGGATTTGTTGAATTCGTTGAAGAGAGTTGGGGGACTGCCGGTGTTGACGAGGTTTTGTATGAGGTTGGGGGAGAGGGCGGTGAGGGAGGAGGGAGATGTTGATGCGTTCATGGATTGGATGGAGATTTTTGCGGGGGTTTGTCCGAGGGTGGAGGTGTGGGAGGGAGATTTACCGCCGGGGATGAGTTTGGTGAGCCTTTCTCTCTTTTTTTTCTCTTGACGATGTTATTGGCCCCCCCGTCCTTTTCTTTGTGTCTCTTTTTTTTTTTTTGTGGAGCACCAGGAACGAACCCTTACTTACATACCCAAAAACAGCACAAGATCCTCGAGATCTTCACCCGCTTCGCGCACGTTCGTGAAGTGCGACTCAGGATGTGGATGGTGCCTGAACCGAGCATGCTTTCGAAGATTGACGCGACGAGGGCGTTGGCGAGTCAGTGTGGGTTGTTGGAGAGGATTTATTTTGATTTTGATGTGGAGGAAGAGGAGGCGGAGGCGGGTCATTTTGATGGTGGTGGGGAGGCAGGTTTGGATGATAGAGGAGTGGGAGCGGCAGCTGGACGTTGGGAGAAAAGAAAGGTGCACCGCGTGACAGTGTTGAGGGGGGTGAATGGGGAGATGGAGTCGACGAGGGTGGAGGAGGTGGACGAGAGCGAGAGTGAGGGATGAGGCGATGGTGATACAGATCACTGAATCTGCCATGGTGTAGTCATTGAGTCATATACACGAATGGGATTGTCGTGCATGAACTTTGCCTGAGGCTCCAATTAAGCGCGTTGCGCTTAGTGTTGATTGGTTTGGAGTTCATGATGCGGTTCCTGTGGCATGACCCATGCTCATGGGTCTGAATCTGCGTATCCAGGTTTTGGCTAGCTTGATACGCCACCTTGGGGAATTTGATCTGGTATAAAATATTTAGTATAAATATAGAGCATGTCAAGCGATAGATCGTGTATTTTTTTCTTTTGTCTTTTTTTCGTCGCTTTTTCAGCCTGGTTCAAGGATCTTTAAATAACCACACACTGGCACTGCACAGAGGTATTTGTTTGGTTGTGGATGTCAGTCATCTCGTGTGTCGGAGTGACTCATCGTTATGACATAGGACTTGGAAAGGACACCGCCATCGTCATCGCGGCACCTATCACCTCTCACCAGCCACCTCCCACCATTCAACACCCATCCTTATCTCATTGACTGAACTTAGACTCGTACTGCGACCATAACCACGACCATCACGGGTTATTATTAGTGTCGTCTATTCCTGTCGACACCAACATTGGATATATACCGCACTACCACCCACCACTGGGCTCTCTTTCCATAATCGCGGTACCACCATCATCTACATCGATACCGATAATCATCCAAACCAAACCAAAACGTCCTTCTCCATCCTTAGCTTGATTAATCATTAAGCCTCACTTTTCATATCCTTACTTGAAAGAGTAATAAGGAATGGCAGCGTCACCTTACCCCACCACGCAAGCCCTCGCAGGCGGTTTCGTCATCTCTGCTGGATGCATCTTGTTCCGGATCCAGGACGAACTCGAAGATGAAGATAATTATACCCCGCCTCAGGCCTCAGCCGCCTCGCGTTCGGATTCCGATTCAGGTTTTGTCAATGCCCACGTCAACGCCGGCAATGATCAGAGAAGTCCTACTTCTAGCACGACTGTGAACGATCACGAAGGTGCAGGTGCGGATACGAGATCGGAGCCTGCCGGTGTCAATCGTATCATCGTCACCTCGCACGAGCAACAAAAAGAGCCTGAGCAAAAGGTGGAAGTGTGCATCCTGCACCATCTTAAGCGGGACGAATGGCTTCTCCCCAAAGGTCGCAAAGACAGGGGCGAAAGTACCGAAGCTGCCGCGCTACGCGAGACGTACGAAGAAACGGGGTACCCGTGCCAGCTCTGGGCACTGCGAATGCCCACGCGCGCGCCGCCCCCTGGTGCGCTCGGGGATGCGCCTTCATCGCACAAGGTACAGGTCGTGGAGGGATTGCGGGAGCCGATTGCTATTACGACGAGGACGCTGGGCAAGGGGTTGGGGATCAAGCTGATTTTTTGGTATGTTGCGAGGGTGGAAGGGAAAGGAGTGAAGGAGGAGAATACGCAGATGCCGAATGAGAGTTTTGAGAGTGTGTTTGTAAGCCCTGAGGATGCGCTGAGTATGTTGACGTTTGAGAATGATAGGGAGGTTGTGAGGTGTGCTGTGGGGATTGTGAGGGATAACTTGGCTGCGAGTGGTGATAGTAGTGGTGGTGTAGAGGGGATGAAGAAGGAGTCGAATTTGTAGTACTGGATTGACTTGTTAGATCTCTAATTAATTAACGTCATTCATTATGACTTCTTAGTGTGGTGTGCTCGAGGCGCTGATAATAATAGGACCCGACATTGACCCCATCTTTTGATATGATAGGCATCGGAGAACGTTGCAGGGAGCAATGGAAGCGTGGCTGGGCCGCAATGTATGTGTGTGCTTAGCCCAATGACATGCCATGCCCAGTCGAAAATAGAATGCACATGAAGACAATACCAAACAGGGTCCTCTCTATTTCTTGACCCTCACCCTCATGCCTCGTGCCCCACAGGGAGGCTTCGCTCTAGATGCCCATTTCTCCCTCCTTTCATTCTCATACTCTTGAAAGTCCTTTCACCTCTACTCTTACTGAGTCTCTCTAAGTTCTTAAAAAGCCTCAGCAGAGGCACATTGACTATCTCGGTGCTGACATTACATTCCGCACGACACACTCACATACGCATACCAAGTAGAGTGGCACCCGATCGCGCCAGCACACTCATCTCAACCACTGGCAAAATGAAGCCAGCCACTGTAACCAGCTTCATATTCGAAATCTGGGACCACATAGGGAGCTACCTCTGCCGGGACGACCTCACCCGTCTCGCTTTGCTCTCTGACTTTCATCTCCAAGTCGCGCGATGGCATCTATACAAGCACGTCGTGCTCCGGAACGAACGCCAAGCCGTTCCGGCGGCCCTTGACACCGTGTACCTCATCCTCCGCAATCCATTATTGCAGAGACGAATAGAGTCATTCACGATCCTTACGCCGTCGATGGGGATGAGCGGCCCTACGGAGTTCAAGAATTGGGTAGAGAGGTTCGGGTTACAGGTATTCGGTGTGCTCACCGAGTTGAAAAAGCTGCATTTGAAGCGGCCTCCGTATGCGCGGGTGAGGTTACTGGAGAGGTTCTTGAGTGTGGTTAGTAAGAGTTGCAGGAAGATCACGCATTTGACGATTGAAGGCCCGACGTCGGCACAATATCGCTCTGTGGGCTCAAAGTATACATTTGCGACGCCGCTTTATCAGTTGCCGAGTTTGAGGTCTTTGGTGGTTAATGGGAGAAACTCAAGTGAGTGGCTTTTTTTGATCACTCCATGTTATTGTGAATGGGTGATTGACTGATATTCATCTCTCTCTTTCTTATTTTTAACCTCTGACTACTTAATTCGCCTCATCCATTACTCTAGATCTAGGCTGGAACATCGCCTCCGGCGTCCTTCTGCACCCCATCTCAAACGTCACATCGCTACACATCGACATCACCCTCCCCGAACAGCGCTGGCTCGCCGACCCATCCGACTTCAGCGACATCTGGTCCCTGCGCTTCCCGTACCTCACCAAACTCACCGTCGGGGACATGCCGCAGGGAGCACACTCCGCCACACTCTCTATATTTCTGAATAGGCACCCGACGATTACGCATTTGGCGCTGACGGCGAGGGATGCGGATAGGATGTTTTCGATTACGCCTGAACCGGATGCGCTTCCGGGTTTGAGACACCTCGCTGTTTCGCCGCATATGTTGCATTGGTTGCAGGTGAACGTTACACTCCTCAGCTTGCGGAGTATCACCTCTCTCGTCCTGGATTGTTCCTCCATTGCAGGCGGGGGAGTGGGGACGGAGCTCAGCGCATCGCAGAGCGTGTTTTATCATTTCCCTTATTATCCGCAGTTTTTGCATCTTAGGCATTTTACGCTCCTGGGGATCTCGAATGTGTCCATAACGAAGAGTTTGATTTTGACGTTCGCTCAGCTGGCGCCGAGGTTGGAACATTGGACGGGCGGGTTTTATCATAGGCATAATTTGGGTGATATGGTAGGTCCCTCCCCTCTCTCTCCGTCCTCGCCCTTGCACCTTCTCCCCCTCTTTATCTTATCTTTTCTTGACGTATGCGTACTAATAATCTCTATCCCACTCCAGCTCGAACTCTCCTCCGCCCTATCTTCGCACCCCCACCTCCGCCGACTCGACATCTGCCAATGGATCGGCGCCGGATGCGGGATAGACGAGGGGAGTATAGGGCCGTTCGGGGCGATCTTCGCCGGGCTGATGCAAAGGGAGAGCGGGAAAGGACTGGAGAGGGTGACGATATTCGCGACGCATGTGCATGCGAAGGTGTATGAGGTTGTGCAGGGGTTTGAGGTGAGGGAGAGGGAGAGGGGGGTTGATGGGGTGGGTGGAGGTTTAAGTGGAAGTGGGGAGGGGAATAGGGGAAGTGGGGCGATGGGAGGGCTGGATGTGCTGAAGAGGAGCTCCAGTCAGAGCTCGAAACAGCTGGTTGAGACGTATTGTTTGAATTCTTCGAAGTATGGGTATCGGGTGAGGAGGGTTTTGGATTTTGCGTCGACGGAGTGGGAGTATGATGAGGCGATGGAGGTGTATTAAAATTGAGTGGATTGGACTTGGACTTGTATATTAGAGGTGAACACTACATTGTTAGGACATTACTATGGGACATTATTTGTAACTGTAAAATGTACAATACAGAGTTTGTATTAGAGTTTTATACTCAAGTATCACATATGAGTATAAAATGCGTCGTGAGGATGAGCAAATCACGAAGCTTTCTTGGCCGTTCCGAATCCAAGCTCAAGCTTGAGGTCAGCTGAGCGTTGATCTTCGCGCAACCGTTGATCGCCACATCAACAATTGACAGATTCTGCATCATGACTCGCAGAAGATCAGTCGGAGTCGACTGCACAGCGCTTTTCGAATATTCGAATATACAATGGCTCTGAATTAAGGTACAATAGTACTTGTCAGTTCATCATCTTTCCAGAAGATATTCTGCTTTCTTCCTATCCTATATCTCTCTTCGTGCTCGTCGAGGAACGCTTCACTTCAGCGATATCTATCCGAGTTATATCCTGCTAAAACTTCGGTAGCGCAAGGAATGTTTATAAAAGTGTTTATCTCGGACCTTATATCGCTCGACGCCTATTTCGTACCTTGGTCACTATGCCACGTGTAATATATGTATGAATTCGTATGATAAGCACTACTTATTCGATCCATGACCTAGCAGCTAAGAGTTCAATTTGGGCGCTGTGCTGATCCTGGGTTTGAAGGATGAAGAGTACACAAGCGAGGAGGATGTGCTGGCAATAAAATTTCGTGCATCATCATCATATTTGACTGTTACGGGTCTATGGGGTATCGCCCTCTTGATTTGATATGCCACTACCCAGCCTTGGGCGCTGTTGAACGAGGAAGATGGTGCTGAGGGTGATGAACGCAGTCAGGGTGATCGTCCTGATGAGTGATGAGGCCATTGATCCGGGTTGCAATCGGAGTCCGGCCAAGACCGACCTGGGGATTCCGCAGCACTTTACATAATTGAACAATTTTTAATCCTGCTCTTCCCCTGGTCCTCCCTGGTCGTTTGGAGTTCAAATTCAGAGCTTGAGGAGAGTTATGACCAGCTTCAGTTCAAACCAACCATGATTATTCAACAAGAAATGGGTTTATTTATGGTTTATATGGCATCGTAAAATTCAGTCTGAAAACTCGGAGACAGACCATCAGATTGATATCATGGGTGAGTGAAATTCTATACTGAGGCCGGCGGAATTTGAAACTGATGCATCGGTAACCTGTTCAAGTGTCAGAGCTGAGCGTTATCGCCATTTACAATAGAAATTGCCATGAGATGGGCATCTTTGGCCGTCATGGATTATTCATTCTTTAGGTTCATGCATGGAGCGCAGCACATGGACAAACACGCATCACTCCCATAAACTCTAGTTGATTGGAGTTAGTTCGCTCTAACCACATCGCACCTTTACACCTCAGGATTATTTGCGCTGTCTTGAAACGTTTGGACGTGAACAGGTTTAAGCGGTGTATTTTATATATTTTGAGATAGTGACGCTATCTATCAACCCCTCTTCCTTTCTTTCTTTCTTTGCTCGCGACAGCCAAGCGTGTCTTTCTGGGCGGCTTTTTAGGGAAACTCAAGAGACACGATGACATTACTCAGAGGTTCTCCATTACGAGCTGTATTTTTAGTTCTAGGGGTCGTGGTACGTCTCTTTTGCCTGTCATTTCAATTCATTCATTCAATCCCAACTCAATTAACTCGCTATGTTATGGTTGACAGCTCGGCCTGCACATCATTGGATCCCTCACACATGAAGAATACGGGCGCATGACGTCCTTGTCCAACATCTCCTCCAAATTCAAATCTTCACATACGAGTTATAATAACCAAGATACCACCATACCGCCGGGAGAAAACCCCAACAAAAAGCCTCCCCCACCCAATGAGCAGGTCTACTCGGACAGGAGGGCCAATGCGACGTTCCTCATTCTGTGCAGGAATAACCAGCTCTGGGACGCTCTTCGCTCGGTTAGGGAGATTGAGGATAGGTTCAATCATAAATACCATTACCCTTATGTGTTCTTGAATGAGGTGGAGTTCACGGAGGATTTCAAATAGTGCGTTTATCAGCGGCCATTCTCTTGTATTATTTGAAACTAACAGTCCACAACGTTTAGTCGTCTTTCGAGTATCATCTCTTCCACTGCCGAGTTTGGGCTTATCCCGCACGACCACTGGTTCCAGCCTGATTGGATTGACGAGGAAAAGGCGACGGAGAATAGGAATAAAATGGTTTCTGAGAAAATTATCTATGGAGGTACGTTTTACTCGTCTACGTCGCGTGTATCGCGTGCTCGGCTGTTTTTTCTAATCGCGCTTACTGTGAACTCTTGCTCTTACTAGGCAGCGTCTCGTATCGCAATATGTGCCGGTTTAACTCTGGGGTGTGTATCGTTTTCCTGTCCTTTTTACGGATGGATGAACAGCATACTCAAACCTTGATTTCATCAGTTCTTCTTCCGCCACCCTCTCATGCTGAAATACAAGTGGTACTGGCGTATTGAGTACGTTTCCTCTCCTTTTCTTTCTCTCTCCTGGGCCCTTCTCTTCCCCTCGCACTTCTTCGCTCCTTTAGCCCTTCCCTTCCCTCCCCTCCCCTGTCACACTCTCTATCCCCTCCTTTCCCGTCATATAACCATAATCAAGAAAGAACCAAAGCTAACGTCCCGCCCCTTCTAGACCAGACGTCCACTTCCACTGCGACATCCTCTTTGATCCCTTTGTCTATATGGAAGATTATAATAAAGTCTATGGTGAGCTTTTTATAGCCTCTTCATTTTGATGCGGAGGTTGGTGTTGATGCGACGGGGATGGGTGCACTGCCAATATCACCGTCACCGTCAATCACCGTGATGCATGCTTAGGAATGTGATACTCATCATGTTTGTTTTGTTGATTCATATTATAGGCTTCACGATTTCGATGTATGAATACGAGAGGACGATTCCGACACTTTGGCATCATGTTAAACGTATGTTTAGTCCCATTTTACTTTGTAGGACGCGTTTGGGTGCTAATATTGATTGATGATGAATTGTAGAATTTATCAAAGCCCACCCGGAGTATGTTGCGCCTAATAATGCCATGGGCTTCATCTCTGATAATAATGGTGATGGGTATAATTTGTGTCATTGTGCGTTTTCAGTTTTTTTGTTAAATTTTTTTTCACTCGTCTCAAATGTGCTTCTCTTACTGAATAATCGTTTCTTTTTCCTTTTCTTTTAAAAAAAAAATTAAATGTTGTTGGCTGACTTTGACGACCTATACAGTCTGGAGTAACTTTGAAATCGCCAATATGGAATTCTGGAGAGGTCCTGCATATACGGATTTCTTTGAGTATTTAGAGAGTCAAGGTGGATTTTATTACGAGGTTCGTTCACTCTCCCTTTCCTATCTCCTTTATCCTTCCCTGCTCTGTCTACCCCCCTGCTCGCACCTTATGCCAACCAGCCCTTGAAAATACCTCAGGCTAACCAGTCTTAAATTTTTATTTTACCTTATCCAGCGCTGGGGAGACGCCCCGGTACACTCCATCGCCGCCGCGCTCTTCGCTTCCCGCGACCAAATCCAGTTTTTTGATGAGATTGGATACGAGCACGCGCCGTATACGCATTGTCCGCGCCTTGGAACTAATTGGGAGCGGGGGAGGTGTTCATGTAATCCGCAGAATAATGTTGGTGAGTTGCTTGCACTCGTGCATTTTTCTTTGTTTTCTTTCTTTCGCTTTTTTCCCTTTCTGGTCTTTTTTTCGTTATTTTCGCGTCACCATTTCCCTCTCTTCCTCGCTCTGTGTTCACGCCAGTTCCTCACTGCTTTATTTATAATTGGAATTGGATGGATTGCTCATGATATTTTTTTCGTTCTTGAAATAGATAACGACGGTATCTCGTGTTTGAACAAGTATAATGCGTTTATGAATTCATAACGCTAGTTATTTTGGAAGAATGACCCCTCACCTACTTCAACTCGCCACCGACGGACGACAATGTCAATTTCGCGATTTGAACCTTCCCGGCCACCGCCACCACTACCACAACACGTACTGACGAATTGCAATTACCCACTAATCAACATCCCCGCCACCACGACCACTCCCACCACAACGATCAACACCACCTCAACCGTGCTGACACGGACGACCCTTTCGAAAATTATTGACGACCTGCGTGTATCCTAGTAATGATAATTATGTAGATACCTATGCTTCATTCATAGATTAGTTTATTTATTTATTGATTTTGATTTTTTTTTGTCTGTGTTTGGGAGTTTATGTGGGGTCTCTTGGTTTGGGGCATGTGTCCTGGGTGATGTTGTCGCCGTTGAAAATCTGAGTGCTTTGCTTCGGTGTTCTTCGGTTTAAAAATGGATTGTTGAGGTTGATCAGATGTCGTGGTGACCAGTGGTGAAGGAGAAGATGGTGCTACGCCAGCATGCTGACAGTACTAGTGCTGCGGTTCTGGTTGAATCAGGTTCCGAAAAAGTTGATGCGCGCTGAGGTCAATCGGAACCAATACTCACCGCCAGGCTCTAGCTCAGCCCTTATGATATTTCCCCCAGTGGTAATACGGTGATGGATGAGCGGGAAGCGTTGCGGAGAGGGATGTCAGCGACAACAAGGGCAGATAAGTGATAAGAAGAAGCCTCGCTTTTGACAGCATTGTAGGTCGGAATGCGATCGGCTAATCATCACATTGACAGACCTCTGTTCTGGAGGGGGTGACGTTTGTCTGTCTGCTTCAATCAACTCCGGGGTCCCTCTCCAGTCGATTAGTGAGTACATACTGGGGGAAATCCTAGTTGCTGATATCCGTTGTTTCCGACATTGTACCTTTCGATACATATTCGCAGTGGTAGTGACCTTGGGCTCATCTTGATGCATCATGAAGGAGTCGTTGGAATATTCTGGTCAGCCGTCCAATAAAACTTGGAACGGGGAGTATATTACCCCTATCGCCATTCGCTGTCTTTTCGTATTATTGCAAGGTCTCCTCTTCGGGAACACTGTGAACCCAGCTGAGGGGTTATTGACCCTCTTCAGCGACTCATCACACAAAAAACCACCTTTGAGTGAGGGTTACATGAAAGGGGTTTGGTGGGGGAATTTTGATATCCACTCCATGCAGTGGATATCTGCATAAAAGTATCGAGGGGTTTTTTCCCCTGTGTGCAAATCACCCTCCTGATCGAGTGTTTATAACCCCGGCGTAAAATATGGACGGATTCTGAGTAATAACTTAAATTCTATTACCTGGTAGCTTTTAATTGTATCTCTGGGCCTCATTGTTTCACAAATATCTATTGTGCTCCCTGCGACTATCAAACAAAGATGCAAATGGAGGTCAGACACCGTCGGAGGACTTAGACGAATTTCAAGAATTTCTGTATTACCTGAGCCTATGGGAAAAATGTTACGCTGTCACCAAGATGTCACGGTCAGTGACCCGTGACCGCTCTGAACAGAAATGCGGAACTCGTTGTTCCTCACTTTCTTAGTTTCTACTGTCGTGACCCACTCTTGCTCAACCTCCAGTACATACTGTCCCTCTTCCACCATTTTTCCTCACACGCTTTGGTTCTCTAAAACTGAAACATATATCTCCTTTCAATAATCCTACTCTCTCAGTTGTGCTTTGACTTCGTGTCACTGACATTCTGACTCAACCAACCATCCGAATCAGGAAATTTTGACTACGCGTCATTTTCCTGCTTCAAAGCTTCTGTCCTGACTTCGAGTCACCAGGTCCATACCTACAAGGCTCCAGAGCTGTGCTCATACTGAGAAGGCATCGCAAATTTGATGTTAGTTGCATTGCATACACCTGTTTCATGTAAGTCGCCACAAATTCTCGCCTCTATTTAGGGTGCCTAACAGCACTTCGTTCTGCTGACTTGCTATAAGCATTACTATCCATACACCAATCCATCTTTCCTTAACCTGATTTCTTGGGTGAGTCACTACCAATGGTGAACAATTGGCGTAACAAATGTGATTATAAGATAGGAATTAACTTGAAGGTGTAACAACGGCACCTACGCATGGCCATTTTATTTTGTATGGTTTCATCATTTATATTCCTACTTATTTAATGTGCTGACGAATGTAATGTTATTCCTTATCAGTGAAATGTATGGGTATGGCTGACAGGAATCATCTGCATGGGTTGCGCGTGGTCACAGGTTCGGTCAACTCTGGTGTACCTGCGAGCTTGAAACGGGACCCAAGAGCGCCCGAAATTACCCAGAGTTGATGAAGGTACGCTCGAAATACGAAGTCTTCCATTTTCAGCTATGCCTTCATCGAGGGTTATATGTTTCTGCCCTTAGGCCCATCTTATGCGGAAGATCGGCGGGTATACAGGTAGAGCACGCCGCCGCCTCCTCGTCATCCCTTATAATGTTGGCTTGCAAGGCTACCAGGGCATCAGAATGACCTCTGGGTGAGTGAATGTTAATTTCGTGCTTTCTGTATCAGAGCCTTGCTAATATAATTTTCCTATAGCTGCGAATTTTTATGAAGTGCACGTTCAAACTGCAAGATGGAAGCAAGTGCGAGGATGAAGGTGAGGTGGGTAAGGAATCCCGTGGCTGCATGTTAGTAAAGCCAGGCATGCAACAGGGCGATTCAGATACAATGGCGGCGTTGGATACTGGAAACAGCGGCAATGTGGATGTTTTTTACATTTTAAAAACTGTAGTTATTGGATGTATACCTCTCATACAGGTAGTTATTTCCTCCTGTAATCCACCTTTCGGATTGATAAACCTCAAATCAAATAATGCTTTTAACCTCCTTTTTTCGATTTCCTTTGATGAAGCAATGAGAATCCCTCCCCTACAGCGGGGCTTTCGTGGTAAATTTTGAGGAGTGAAAGCTACTCTAAATTCCTCATCCATTGTAAGTGAATATCATATGATCAAGGTATGCAATTACATCACTTTCTACGATGATCTTCCTTACTCACCCTCTTCTCAAGTACTGTTATTCACTTATAAAAAATTCAGAGGGAATAACCCTTCGGCTGGGTTCACAGTGGAAACTCATTAGAATGCCGAGCCTCATAGTGGGTTGGCCAATGAATCGATGCAATGAGACGTAATGCACACATCTTAGTTAATCGTTCCAGCACTGGATTACTGCGATGGTATTTACGAGTTGTAGTAGACCCTCTCCGCCTCGGGCGTCTCTGTCAAGACATCTTAAATTTAGGTGAACGCATTTGGGAAACGGTTTGTCCGAGTCAAAGCCTCTTGTGTTGGTTTTTTTCTTGGTCAAAACGGCACTGGGCCACAGTTGGAAGCATATACCTTATTTCTTATAGGTATAGACGTAAATTTCGAACATCTCCCATTCCCATCTAAACCAATTCTGCGCTCCAAACAACGTCAACCTGGAATAGGAGAGTCTACAGGCATAACAGCTTCGCCCTAGTCATCAGCAAGTTGGCATTTTGCTTGTCGGCTTTTTGCCGCTTTTGGACTTGCGGAAAGTCCAAAAGCGGAAAAGCGTTTGATTTCAGGGCGAATCTAAGCCTTAGCTCTGGGAAAAATTACACAACTTTTTAAAAAACCGGACGCGGCTTTTCTGCTTGCTTCTAGAGGGTTACTTATCCGCTTTTTTTCGCTTTTTTTCGCTTTTAAAAGCGAAAAAAAGTAAATTGCCCACTTTCTGATGCACTATCGCGCAATTGCTTTGTTTCGGCTACTACTCTCCGCTTCTTGCATTTTGTGATCGTCAGTTGACCATCGTGAACCGATGTCCGAGCCCAGTGCCCTTGTTTGTTGGCACCCCTTCGCTTGGAGTACTCTCAGCGGGTGCATCACACACTCCCTACGTCCTGAATGGTTTGCTAGGATCAGTTAAAACGGATATCGGTGTACCATCAGATGGTGTTGGGAGGTTGGGTACTGGTATTTATCGTTTAAGATAATGAAGGAGTGTCTGAAATTACTCATTAATGCGCAGAAACTACAACTACAACTTCTCATCGAACAACGTGGCCCCCTACACATTGGGATCACCATCAAACCTGTGAGCTATGGGGTTCATCCCTCTGACCCTGCATCTCATGCTAACTGTGAGGTTAACCTTTCCAGTATAATGGATGCTGTAAACCATTGACTTGTAACCCATGGCCAGCACAAAGATGTTTTCCACATCTCCAGCGAGATTTAATGTTGATAGTGCAACAGGCGCTTGATATATACGCAGGCGCGTTCCATCAAATGGGTCACTTACACCATCGAGTGAGTCTTGTTACTTACTAAATCGTACATTTAACTAATGGAGATGGCCGATCTATCTAAATTTGTGGGTTTTTGTATCACTACTACTATGTGCAGAAGCGGGAGGAGCGTTCAGATAAGATAAGATGATCATCGTCAAACGAAACAAACTTGAACCCACGATCCCCACGCGGCTTGTCAATATGTCACCGACGTGCAGGCATCGCCAAGCTGAATATGTCTTGGTCCTTTCTTTGCGAACTTCTTCACAGCTAGGCATTCAAAGGATTTAGAAATCATCCAGAAGCTTCAGTAACTTCAGAAATCCAACTCAGATTGCCTAGATTCACCACTCTGGCCGATGTCGGGCTCGGACGGGTCTTCTGAGGCCTTTGTTGAGGAATGACTTGGTCAATTTAAGTCGACCCTTCCAGGGATTTCATTCAATCTGTTTGAAATGTAACTTAGTTCAATTTCAATAAGATGGCCTGCGTTAGCCCGCACAGCACGCACCTTCAGCTTTCTAGCCACCGCTTGAGACCTCTTTAGGATTAAACGTAACGGTGGCAGCCTCGCGAGTGCATCATTCGTGCCTACAATTGAGGGTATATAATTAGTGGAGATTCCCCGCTTCCTTCATTCATTCTGCTGATCCACAGTATCTCCTCGAATATTTGGGTAGCCCGTCATGACACAAATGACGAGTATGATGACTTCTCAATTTCTTGCTCTTTCCTTGTTTCTGCTTCTGCTCTCTCCGCTTCCCGCTCTCTGTGATCGCCAGCTTTACATCGTGAATCGATGTCCTCGAACTATGTCCTTGACTGTTGGCGGAACGTCGGTTGGAACCCTTGCAGCTGGAGCGTCGCATACTCAATATGTCCCAGACAATTTTGTGGGGTCCGTTGTCACTGACCATGGCGTCGCTGCTGGTACGCCGACAGATAAGGTTGGTCGTTTGGAGGTTGGATTTGCGATGCAGGCATGTAGTCTCCTACAAATGGCGAGATACCACACGAGAAGACACTGACCCCATGATTTCATGGTTAGTACAACTATTACTTCTTCGTTCAAAAGCCGGGTCCTCTCTACGTTGGAATGACCATCCGGCCTCAATATCAACCTGTACGTCGCTAAATTTCCCAGACACCTTGTTTTCGCCGCTGATGATGACATTTAGTATGACGGCTACTGTAGAACCGCAACATGCAACACGCAGACGTGTACAAATACGTACAGCACGTTTCCGATGAAGCTGCCCCCTGTCGTTCCCCAGAACCCTGATCCCCCTTTTTACGCGTGTCCCGGAAATCAGGTTGCCTATACAATCGAGTAATATCTTACTTTGTCACTTGACTATAGCCGTCTAGTATTGACCTAGTTTTCGACGTAGGTTCTGTCCAGGTGCAAGTCTCCTCAATCCAGACACAGGCATCGCAATCCACCCAAATGGTAACAAAAACAAATGTCTTGACGTCAGAGGTGCTTCGTTCAAAAATGGAACTCCAGTTCAAATGTAAGTTCCTCCTAGTCCCTTTGTTTTTGCGCTAGACGCGCAATCTTTTCCCTGCACCCAACATTCAGTTGGTGCGCGCTTTGACTTGGGGCTCTTCAATAACGTTGGTGCATGAACTAACAAACGCCCATACAGCTACGACTGTAACAACACCCCAGCTCAGAAGTGGGTTATCAAGCGTGAACAAACTTCCATTCAAGTCGCTGGAACTAATTTCTGTTTGGATTCGTCCACAAGTGAGTTGACTAAGCCTCACTCTTGACTCGACATCTAACTTTATCCTAAAAACCACAACTATAGATGCTGCTAGTGGCACTAAAATGAAGATCTGGCAATGCTATCCAGGCATCCCTGCTCAGACGTGGATTTACAGCGCAAATAGCAACTACATCTCCCGTTTGGGTGCTGGTGCGGTTTTCTAAACTTCCAGGTTTAAACAGAACCTAATTTAGACGTGAAATATAGACCAATGCCTCGATTTAACAGATGGAAGACTGACGAACAGCAATGTTGTTCAAACCTGGCGATGTTCTGCGAATAACCGCAATCAAGTGTGGACCGTTTGATCGCGCATGTACTGGTGAACCTTTTTGAACGTGCAGAGGATGAGAATTCTTCATGCTCACCCTGCCACTTCGCTGATTTCTTGACTGCCTTTGGACATTGCTTCATTCACAGCCTGTTTGACGGTTTTCGTGGTTCCCAATGTTAATTGTACTCTTTGGACTTGCTTTTTGTACTTTTTTGGTCATATTTGGACTTGGAATTTAGCCCTCGTGTATCTTACGTTCCAATTGGACTTTTAAAAAATACTGTACCAATCAGAGTTATTCGTCAGTCAGCAGTCAGCAGTCAGAACTGACGAATAACTCTGATTGGTGCACTTAGCACTATTCCTTGAGGAGAGAGCGAAAGGGGATGTCATGTGACAGGTGGAAGAAAATGTTGATAAGATATTACATTATTAGATAAGGACCTCTAAAGTTTGTGGATGCCCTCAACCAAATGCGCAGTCACGGAATTCCACCAGGGTTCAAGCTCAAGTGTGACATAGATTCCGGATCCTTTCGTTTTGCCTCTCATCTTTCCTCCAGATGTCCTCCGATATTGTGCTTCCGAGCGAGCTCTGGACTCATATCGCTAATTTTTGCAGTCAGCGTGACCTTCATTCGTTATCCGTGCTCAGCTGGAGGGCTCACTATGCAGTGCGACCCATACTATTCCGCAGAGTCATAATCAGGCTACGCTGGGTGAAAAGGAACCTCAACTTAATGCAGAACTTACTCCAGGAAAAGGAATATCTATTTCAATCTGTGTTGCAGGTTAGGATAGTAGAAGACGACTTTAACCCGCGCGAAGATACTTGCAACATGGTGCTGGAACTTCTGTGCCGTCTCAAGAGGGCACATACAATGATTCTAACGGACTGGCCGTTTGTGAGATTTTCCGAATACGAAGAGAGATTCCTTGAAGTCATGTGTACAGGCCAGTGGAAGTCGTTTTCATATCCCTGGGAAGAAGGGCGACCTTATTACCTCTTGAATTTTGACGACCTGGGGTGGGAGGTTGTTAGTGGCTTGACGCACGTTACCTTTGGCACTGCTCGTAAGTCAGTCTGCGTACTGGGTATCTCTTGATAGTACTCACCCGAACGATAAAAGATCTGCTCAATGGCGCTAGAAAATTTATCCAGGCTTCGGCATCAACCCTGACTCATCTGACCTTTTCAAAAGTGTTAGATTCAACGGACACAGGGGGGCTCACTGCGTATTTCAACGTAAAGACTATCTTTCCACGGCTTCTATTTTTTGAATGTACCATCGACACCAGTCTCTTCGGGCCGCATACGCTGTCGGGGCGGTCTTCACTGTTGATCACCCGCTTCCTAACGCTACACCCAACTATTCAGCACCTCCAGCTTCATTGTGCCTATGACGATTGCGTTGCAGACCACCACTGTGTCCTGTACGCCGCTTTGATAGGGGAAGACTTCCTCCCAGATCTTCGCATAATCGAAACCCACATCAATGCTTTGTCCACTATGGCATACCAAGGCGTCAATTCGCTTGCTACTGTAGAAGAAGTCATAGCACGGTGGACAAGATCCAACAATTCTGACCTGGTCATAACACCCATCGAACATTGTCTATCAAATATATCCCATCGTGGAGGTTTCCCGAACGTCAAGCGGTTCACCCTGTTGTCGAAGACTTTGAAATTTCAACACCCAGAATCTTCACGGATAACTATCAGTCAAATGAAGACACTGGCTGGACTACTTCCATCAGTCGAAGAATGGACAGGCGAAGTCGACGAGCTACAGGAGGCAGCAGAAGTAAGCGTGAAATTTATGCATCATTTCGCCTTTGCTCTTACTCAATGGGATTGCTACAGGACGAGATCATCGGCATGTTCAGGCCATTCTCAGGTTTACGAACGATTCGGTTTTTAGGAGCGTTGTCGTCGACCAAGCGCACCCAAATTGTGAACGCCATTCCACAAGGTGTCGCAACATTGCAGTATTTGTATTTCGAGGATCTTAGCACTTGACTTCTGTGCACCTATCGACAATGTTGTCAGGAAGGTCGGGTTCTATTACGATATCGGATACCTTTAAACCAATTTGTGGTGATGAATGATCGGTCTTGTGTCCTCTGCGGTTCTGAATAAATAACTTGCGAACTTATGAAGCTATGGTGAGCGTAATATTCAAGCTTATGCCATGGGTGCAAAACGTCCGAATCTCTTGGTCCGAATCTGAGTTTTGAATCGCACGACTCTGCACGCACCCATATAATATCAGGAGAGATAGCTTGAAGTCAAAATGCGTGTTGAATATGTCTCTTACTGCCGTAGAAACAACATCGCACTACATTGCAGACGACATGATCTTCGTTCGTTCACTTGCTAGGGTCAACAAGACGGCATTGCATGTAACCCGATTTTGTCCTCTTTCAAGAGCTAGTCCTCCGGCAACGCGTCGTTCGGAAGGATCCAGCACTTCTTGATCTAATAAAGAGTGACAGTGCAAGTACGCTCTCCGCCATAGATATACTGCCAGTGCTACTAGGCTAACGGTATCTAACAGACATTACCCCTCTCGTAGGCATTCTTGACGGAGCCGTCTCGTTTTCCGTGCTTCTGCGTCGACAATCACACATTTACCATGTCGAGTCGAATGTCTCGCTACGACGCAGAAAAAATACAGCGGCTGTTGGGAAATGGCGTACAATTCCCCAATCTTCGTTATTTTGAATGTGGGAGTTACATAATTGGCGAAGACTTGACACTTCCCTGGGATTACTCGCTGTGGTCAACCGTTTTTTATTCTGGTACTCTGTAATCCCATCATGTAATTATAAGCTTCACCAGCTTCGACAAGATGCCACATGCTTTGATCCCAGACTTCTCCATCTAAATTCAGGAAAAGATTATACGGTCATCGATTACTGGGGCTCTGACCTCAACCTAGCTCTCACGACAACGATTGATGGAGATCAGTGTCTGGGCGCTCACTGATGAACGATGGTCTGATGGTCAGTTAGGAATTGGGAGGGCTTCACGTTCACTGATGCATCGGCCTGAACTCTGGAGGAGTCAGGCGCCCCTTCTCTTTCGGCATCCTTTTCCCGACATTGTGAGCCCACATACAGGCTTGTAAGCATGCGCGCTGCCAGGCCCAAGCGCTCGTAGATGCCCATGATAGAAATTATTTTGAGCCCATTTTTGTCGAAATGTTTCAAGGCTCGCACCATGGCCCGATTTAGACCAGTCAAAGGTCGATACTCCGCTCCGTCTTCAAGCCATTCTCCCAGGTCGTTCTACGAGGCATGCGAGCACTGTCAAACTGGCAAGTGCTCTTATGGGACTCCCCGATTTCAGTGAATAAAGCGCAATGTTTTTACAAGGCGTGCTAAGGTAAATTTTCACACGACTAGCTTTGCATATCCAAGCAATACCTCAGCTGCAGGCACCCCCTCTTCAACGACATATAGCCAAGGATGGCCCTCGTTCCCATCGTATTACTCACCGGCGCTACACATCTTGCCCTTCGACCGTGGTACAAGTCTTACAACTACGGGGATCATGCCGTACATTCCAGGGGATACAGCTTTCTCCCACCACCCTACAGAGAAAATAAGTTTGAAGATGAAGATGAAGACCACAAACGACAAGATCATGAACTTGTTTGGCCTACTGGCTGGAAAGCCATGTGCAAGCCAGGGAGTCTCACCTTACATCCCTACTCGTCATACTCTCCAAAGAGAGCATACCTTCAGGCGCCAAGACCTCCCGTCGCAGGTAGCGACTCTGTCGCAAAGAAGCTTGCCGCGAGAAAGAAAAATCCACTCACAAAACGCACTCACAGGAAACCCTTCGACCCAACTGTAGACAATATGTGTTAGACGCGACAGAATTTTCAATAACCAGGACACGCTCGAGTTCCATCTATACAGGATGTCAATATTTAATACTGTCCCAGTGTTTTGTTAGTTTTTGTAATCTTCCTCTCATATTCATACTCGTCTCCAATATATACTTAGAGGCGTTAGTTTCCTTGATAATCAATATTGCTTATTTCATATTTCATAAACAGTATGGGATATAGACTGGATGTGTTGAAAGTGAATAAATAAGGAGCCTCAGGCGGGTTTTTTCAATAATCAGAAGAGACAGGTGGTTTAAACGACAAATCCCTAAACAAATAAGCTCAGCGTTGTTGACATGAGGCACTATTAAACCACGTACCCCGTTTGCCCGCAGATTTTGGCCGTTCATCCAGCCAGCGGCATCGCTAGCGAGGAACGCGACGATGGGCGCAATGTCATCGGGTTCACCCATACGTTTACTGGGTGTCTGTTTGGCGATGGCGTCAAGGACGCTGGGGGATTTTCCCTCCCTGAAGTGTGGCGTATCCATTGGTCCTGGGGAAACGGTGTTGACAGTGATGCCACGTGTTCCAAGATCTTTGGATAATACACGCGCGATTTGTTCGATCGCACCTTTTGTGGCGACGTAGCAGAGAGCGGACGGAGTTAGGGCTACGTGGAGTCAGATAAATGAGATGATAGAATAGCTTGAGACGAGGGAGACATACATGAGGCAGACGTCAGACTCGACGAAAAGAAGATGATCCGGCCTCCAGCTGCCAATCACAAACCGAGAATAAATGTTAGTATCAGAACAGAAACGAGTTGAACATGCGACGTACGAGCAGATAACAGAGGGGCTGCTTTCTTCACAAAGAATAGCGGAGCTTTGACATTCGTCAGAAACATGTTATCGAAGAATGGTTCATCAAGATCGTTCAACGTCTTGCTGCCCATCAAACCCGAGTTCATCACCAGGATATCGATCCTTCCAAACGTACGCATGGTTTCGTCAATGAGTCGTTGGCCACCTTCCATAGATGCTGCGTCTGCTTGGACAGCGATTGCACCTCCCTTTCCTTGTGATCGGATGTGTCGTACAACCTCCTCAGCAGCTGGCAGATCAGTAAGGTAGTTCACGACGACGTGGGCGCCGTGTTCACCGAGACCGCGTGCAATGGCTGCACCAGTTGAGCGAGATGAACCAGTCACGATGGCGACCTTGCCTGAGTTTGGTCTATGAATGCCCGACAAACGGAACGAAGAAAACAACCAAGACATACCTAGAAGTGACGTGGTTGCGAGATACGTGGCGCTCGAGGCATGTTGTTTTGAATATTTGGCAGGAACTGGGGGAACGGGAGGAGACAAGTGAGATGGACTCATTGGCTCATCGGGTTTTGTGTGACGTCCAAAGAAGTTGGCCATCGTGCTCGTGAGTGTAGCTTTTCTCGCTGGCATGCTAGAGAAGTTGTTGAGTTTAGACAGATGCAAAGTCTTTGTGGGGTGGTAAGCGATATACAGTAAGGTGTACGTCCGAAGAATGGTTGCACTTTCACATTTGGATGAGCAGCACTTTTGCACTTTTGAAACTCTAGCTGGGATACCGCACGTGGGATCCTCGTTCAGGTTGGCTGTGGTCAGCATGGATAAGGATTGTCATTTGGAACTAAACGAGCTAAACGTGGTTGGTTTAATCGTGTTATCCTGATAGAATGTCTAGTAGATGGACGGTCACCCGATTAGTATCCTGAAGCGGGGTACATTGATTAACCACACACCTGAAACCCTAGCTAAGTCCGTGATCCATCTCGCCGCGTCAGTGTGAACATTAGAGAGACTTCATCCATTTTTGAGGGGGCCCTATGTAGAGTTTAAGTCGGTGACCAGGCTTGCACAAGTTGAAGATGCAGGCGACTCAGGTTACTCAACGACCAGGTGGTACTGACCACAATGTCACGTATCAACATGACGGTCACGCAAACTCTCAGGACAAAAAAGATAGGGGTAAACAAACAACATTTAAATTTGAGGTCTAACCCGCACATATTATCCCATAGATCATATATTATGGACAGTATCAGTAGAAAATATAGCATAGTATTATACAAGGGAGAAAAAGGAATAATATGGGTGGCAGGGAAGACTGAGAGTTAGATGTCGAGATTGATCAGCAATGATTCAGCATTCAAGGTTCACGCCTGTTGGGCCGCCCGTTAGAAGAGCGTGCCAGTGAGTGAGTCCGTGGATCGTCAAAACATGCCTTGCTAAAAGACTCTGCATACATCTCAGAGCTGCACCCAGACCACATGCATTTCGCAGGAGATGTAATTTTCATCACCATCAGTGGATCCATTTAGCACAAAACCACTATCAGCCCTTATGAGCACACAGGAGCTATGTTTCGTTGTACACTCCGGGGACATTGTCTCTCCCTGAGTCTACTTACCAATTCCCTTCATGGTGCGCTATCCTTCCCTGACACCCAAGTCAGCACCCGTTTTTCACATCACTGACCTAATCCAATGGCAGAACACAGAAACCAATTCCTTGCATTTCAGCGCGTTATTTCTCACTCTGGCACTTTGATTGTGCCGTTCTAAATTCTTCTACCCTTCCATGTACTCGACTCAATCATAATATTGAACCCCAGGGCAGGTCACCCGTGATTGAAATTTTTATAATCCCTCAGAGTGAGAAATTACTGTTGAATTCTACCTTGAAGCGCAAGCACAAGGATACGGCCATTGGCAGAATGGCTCGTTGAGTTCGAGTGAAGAAGAACGGCCTGCCACCCTTCGTCCCTTTCATTCGTCGGTGCTACCAGATATTCACTTACAGGGGGGAATTTGGAAACACATTTACTGGGAATTTTCTGGGGAGCAGAGGAGGGAGGGGAGTGAGGTAGCATGATCGTTGGAGCGATGGTCATTTTGATATTGGATTTATCTATTTGGATGAAGTCAAGAGTTGGACTCGTTTTTATTATACTCTTATATTTTATGAGGAGCCTGCTGTAGCTATTACATACATACATCGTCTCGAAAATCACATTGGTCATGCTCAAATTCATCATCACACTAATGTCAGCCATATGATGCGGTTCACAGTACACGAGAGCAACCACTTAGACAGTTACTAGAATTTTAAATTGAGGATGAGGAACCCTGTAGGTAATGTATGTCGATGTAACTTGAGTGAGGAACAAATGGATAGTCGACCGCGATCATGAATTGAGGAGGGCATGGGAAGGGACAAGATGATGCCATCATTGCCATCAAACCCTCTCCTGTTGCCGATTCGGCACCACATCGTCTTGCATCGTGGGCGATATATAACGGCGTGTCACTGCACCACTGGTGTCGTTGGGTTGGGCGGGAGGACTTGAAGGAGATGCGAGTAAGATGCCCATGGGCTGGACGTTGTGAGCCGTTGATACTATGTATGTATGTCGAATCTATGCTTGAAGTCTATTTAACATACCTTGCACGGGCATCTGATAATGTGCTGCTTACTACCCTGGGTTCGGTGGATGCATTGTGTCTGACCCATGATGGAGATGTAAAGTCGAGCATGAACACGATATTCTGGGTGTGTGGCGCCCTATCCACCGTGTCGCCTCGTCGCCCTTGTGTCAAGTGGGGTTGTACGCTGGTTAATTGGATCTGATCATGGCGAGTTGAGTCACGACTTGAACATGAACATGGGCAGGTGTCGAGGCTGGAGAGTCAACGTTGATATGAGGGTAGGGGAGTGGGGTGCACATACCTACATATTGGATTCCGGATAATGAGAAGCTCAACTAGACCTTTGACGAACTAACGTGTATCGTTACACAGAGTGTTGATCACGGTTTATATGGTAGAAGAGGCTTAGAGACTAGTCAACAAGATAAGATGCAAGTGTTACTGCCTTGATTCATGATCCTCAGAGTGAGCACGATGCGATCCAGCGATGTAACATCCACCCATCCACCCAATAATCGTCTTCAGCTACACTCATCGCTCCCGCCTCATTGCAAACACATGTTACACTATCGGTGCAGTGCGATGTGATGTGACGGTGTCGTTATCGGCTTCATCAGACACGAGGCAGTCATACATAACGTATTTACTATTGAGTTTGAGTAAATATAGATAGTCTAAGAATGACACTCTGAGCGAGGGAGGGAGGATGGTATCGGAGGATGAGTAAGGCATTGAGCTTATTGAGTCATTGAACAGGGGGTATAGAGTTTGTGCGTGCTCTTATTCAGAATCGTTCTTTCGTGACTCGGGAGTTGTATTTTGGGAGCTGTATTTTGGATGTGTGGTATAGTGTCGTTTTGTGTATTGTATGTATATTCTATGCTAGTCGGGATAGTACTTGGACCTGGCGGACTGCCATCGGGTGATTTGAAGATTGTGAGCGTATCAGTGTTGTTGCAGCAGGACGTTAGGGTGCTGAGGAGTATGGGTTGAATTGTAGGGTTGGTGACCCAAGGATCCGTCCTTACATACTTCCCAAGAAACATATGAATGTTGAATGAACGAATGAATGATGATTGTCACGGATTGTGCGACGAAACGTTGATTGTTCGGCACATCTAATATCCCTACTCGTCGCCACACGATAGCTACCATCTACATCCTACTCCCTACATACGCAACTGCTAATCACCACCCTCCTCACCACACACAGCTCTATCTACGTGCCCTATCACAAACACATCAACCCCAGCCCAGTTCATCCCGCCCGATCCCCGCCCTCGCTCGGCTTGCTCGTCGTGGTAAGACGGAAACCCAAGGAAGTGATCAATTTCCCACGGTAGGTAATTTAAGGTGGGTCGAATCCAATGGAATGGGGAGATGGCGACCGGGATCGGGTGTCACCCACTTGACTCTCAGGGGATGTTGTTTGTTGCATTGTGTGTGTGTTTGCGATGAATATTAGAGTTCAAAGCTGGGTGGAATTGAGCGAGTCTAGAGGTATGGACTGGAGAGGCCTTTTCGGATGCTCTGTGAATGTGGGAAGGTGGTGAGGTAAGGTCACAGGTGGCATTATAATCAAAGGGGCTTTGGGATGGATACGGTTGTTTGTGTTATGGTTGGTTGGGAGGGTAGATACAAAGAGTCGGAGGACGGAGGGCGTATATTATACGAATAAAGGGAGGGAGTAACGGGATTGAAGATTGGAACCTAAAGGAGGAAATGAATTCAAGGGGAAATTGATTGATTTTGTGTGTACATATTGTATTCAAAAAAAGTGACGTGGTGACAAGAACATCCTTCCCATTTCTTCTCCGACCTTCTCTCACCTCGCCTCTTACAACGCACTTGAACATCTTCACGTTCTCACTCTGCGGCTACGCATATCCACGCTCACGCATTCGAGTTGGGTTTTCTACGATCGATCTCACTTTGGCGGGCAGCATTGGGAGACAAACGGGCGTACTTTTTACGAGAATTGAGAAGGAAAGTCAAGCGAGAGGGTTTAACATTCGCCTCTGGGGATATAGATTTCGAGGGGTCCTCAGATTGAATCACTACATTAGATTAGTATCCTGTGTGGCAGTGGGCTGTGCGGATGGCTGATCGGGGACAGGAAGAACGTCGACAAGAACACCAACATTCGATTCAACAGAGCTCGAATACAGTGAATGTAAGTGGCGTTATGTTCCATCCTCTACTTCCTTTCCTTTTTTTTCTCTTTTTATATCATTGTTAGTTGTCTCGGTAGATGGGATGGGATTCGTGTGTGGACGAATGACTCCTGTGAGATATGATTACGTGAGACATATTGTTTGTCGCACTTGTCAGTTTTTCGCTCGCTCCCCTTTGGTTTGTTACACCCTTTTGCGCACGGACGGAACGAGATTCGAGCAAGAAGGTTGATTTTTTTCTTCCATCTCTCACTGTTCTCGCACGCAATTTCTCTATCTCGTTCTCGTGTCTTTTCTATCTCTCTGTTTCTCTGTTTCTTTTTTTAAATACTTCTGGGGCAACAAATCAAGTCAAGAAATTTAATTCTTGTCGTTCTCTCATTCGAGTTGAGAATTGGGACTCGACAAGGCCACGTTTCCATTTTATTTCTCATCACCCATACCACAATTCTTTCATTCTTTCTCTACGTTGCTCTTCAAAAACATCAACGAGTCCTTGAGCTTGTTGTCTTGATTGCCGAACACACCCGTAATTCTCTTTCCTTTCCTTCCTTCCGTCTCCCTGTCTGTCTCTTTCCTCTTTCTTGCCACGCCACGCCTTTTCGCAATCAATTCACTTACTCATCTTTCCCTTTTTTAATTTGGTCAGCTGGCAACTCCAAACACGCCTCAACCCACCGCTCATCAGTCTCATCAGACTCTGCTCCCATCCACCAACCCCGGATTGGATTTAAACTCTGACAAGTCATTTGGGGCGACGAATTCGGGGCATACGTTAGCTATTGCGCCGACTGTCATCACCACCGCCGCCATTGCAGCTGCAATAAGAGACGTTGCTACCTCTTCTTCCTCGGCTTCCACGTCTACGTCGGCACCCACAGACCAACCACCTTCAACTTCAACTCCACCTCTTACAAATCCACCCCCGCCCTCTACTTCTACTTCCACTCCAACACCAGGTTTTGGAATCCCGCCTTGGTACACCGCCACTGAATATCTAACACCCTTCCAACGCTCCATTCAAGCGATACAGCAATCCATCATCCAAGGCTGGGCCGCATCTGCATCTGCTCAGTATCACGCTGAAGCCGCTGCTGCTGCCAACTCGAGTTCTGGTCCTCCATTTGACCATAATATTTCAGTACCAGGAGAACGCTATACGGTGCCGCATCCGAGCGGGGAGGGCTACGTTATTGTGAATAGAGCGGGAGAGCCTTTGTATCCTACTGTTGAGCCGCTTGGGTTGGGGTTTCAAGGGCCGCCTAATTCTTATCCGACGGGGGATTATTATAGTCGATTGGGTGCGTATTCTGTGCCGGGTTATTCGACGGGGTATAGTGGTGAGTGATTGATTTTCTTGTTGATAAATTTCGTCCGTTGTTCTCTGGTTTTTTCGTTGTTGATGTTCCATTTATTTTTTACCCTCTTGCGGTTTTTGCTTTCATTCCTAAATTTTCATCTTGTCTTATCCTATGTTGTTTTTACTTCGCCCCTAAATTTTTCCAACCAAAAATGCTCAAACTGTTGTTCCAGGAACGAATCCCGCTAACTCAACGTCTACAGCTAATTTAGCTACTACGACGCCTGCAGCTACTTCATCAAGTGTGACGGGTTCGGGCAAGGAGAAGGTTGCGGCCAAGGAGAAAGCGAAGGGCCCAGAGAAGGAAAAAACGAGCCCGGAAAAGCCGAAGCCGAAGCGGGTGCGCAAGAAGGTGAAGACGAGTCACGAGCAGAGCGGAGACGGGACCATCACGAGTACGACTAACGCAAGCACGAACGGGAAGAAGACTGATACGAGCGAGAAGACGGACGGTGATAAGGAGAAAGAGAAAGGCAAGAAGAAGAATACGAAGGCGAGGGATACGATTCAGGCTTTTTTGATGAGTTCATCTACGAGTGGAACGAGTAGTGGGGCGACGGCGATACCGGTGCCTGGAACTTCAGCAGCGGGGATGAGTGGACCGACATTGGCAGCAGCAGCAGCGAGTGGAGGAGGAAGACCGACGACGACACCTACAACAACGGGGCCATCGGGAGGAAGTGTAAAAACGAGTTCAATGGGTGGGTTTGGGAATATGTTTAAATCTAAAATTCGAGAAAAGAAAGTTGATGGTTTTGGTTTTGGACGAATAGGGACTGGATCGGCGGCGACTGGAGCAGCGGGATCGGGATCGGGGACTGGAGGAGCGGGATCATCAACAACAACACCCGGGACGGCGCAAGCTACGACTGCGACGGGCTCGGACAAGCCTATTATGCATTCCGGTTGGATTTTGCCGCCTGAGCAGGGAACGTCCAAGGCTGGTGTGATGCCAGGAGTTGGGAAGACGGCATCGACGCCTAGCTCGGCGAAACCTTCAGCTAAAGGAGCGTCCGGTTCTAAGGTTTCGGCTTCGTCGACGCCTGCGACGGTCAAGTCGACACCGGCTACGGTGAAGTCGATGAATACACCGGGGGCCTCCAATGCCAATGCGAAGTCGACAAATACGCTAGGTACCGCAAAGTCCACCTCTACACCAGGCACGACCAAGTCCACCTCTGCAGCAGGCACGACCAAGTCGACGGCAACGACGGGCCGTTCGACGAGTCATGTTACTGTTTCGATTCCTGCGAGGACTTATGGAGTCGGTGCGAGCAGCAGCAGTGCCAGTGCGAGTGCCAGTGTGGGCGGGAGGGTGTCGCCTGTGAAGGCTTCTACTGGTGCGAGTGGGAGGGTGTCGCCTGTGAAAGAGCCATCGGCGAGTGGAAGGACGTCGCCTGTGAAGATTGGAAAACCGAGGCCGTCGGGTGCTGCAGGGGAGAGTGCGAGTGTGATGAAGAAGAAAGAGAAGGAGAGGGAGGGAGAGAAGGGGAAAGAGAGGGTCAAGGAAGGGGAGAAAGCGAAGGAGAGGGAGAAGAAGCGAGATGGCAAGGAGCGGGAGAGGGAGAAGGAGAAGGAGAGCAAGATGGTTGTGGATGAAGATACGATTGTGGTTAGCCGGAAGGGGACGCCGATGGAGGGCAAGGGCAAGGAGAGAGAGAAGGAGAGGAAGGATGTGAAAGAGAAGGAGAGGAAGGAGAAGGATGGCAAGGAAAAAGAGAAGGAGGAGAGGCCATCGATGAATGGGGTAACTTCGACAACACCAGTTACGACGACGACAGTGATGGCGAAGTCTTCAAATTTGACCTCGGCTTCGGTGGCTGGTGATGCTATGAACGTCGATCCTCCTTCTCATTCGGCGAATACCGCCTCTGCGTCGAATAATGCTACGTCCGCTGCCCCTAATGCCTCTTCAGCGACTAACGACACCAACTACACCGCATCTAATTCCAATCCATCCAACGCCAACACCAACGACTCCGACTCCAACAATCCGCCCTGGAAGCACCCCGACGAGCTCGCCTATGTCAAACGCGAAGACTGGTCGCAGTCTGAGCTCATCCAGTATCTGTGCCACAAGGCCTTTAGTATTCCCTCACGCGAGGCGGGTACGGTTCCGCTTTTCAAAGTAAAGAACGTGAGCCTTGTTCCTGCCGTCGTGGGCTCTAAGGACTGTGGCGTGGATGGAGCGAAGGAGAGGTATGAGGGGTGTGAGATTGATGAGGAGGGCAAGGGGAAATCGAAGGAGAAGCAGAGGCAGAAGCAGAAGGGCAAGGACGGAAGTGACGAAGGAGAGGACGATGATGACGATGAGATTATTCTCCCTCGCGCGTATAGGATCCCGCTATTATTCGTGGCGAAGATGCAGTGGGATAGTCTTAAAATCTCGCTCGAAGCGCAGAACCCGGATCGGGACTGGGAAGAGTGTAGGTTTGATATCGTGCATCTGTGTAGACTGTGTCAGCACTTGTTTAGAAAAGCGAGAGAGGCGAAGAGGGAGGGCGGGGTGAGGTGGGAGAATAAAGGCGCGAGGAAGGGGAGGAGAGGCCTGATGGGGCTGGTTGGGGAACTGAGGGGTATGGAGAGAGTAGGCGAACCGGATGTGCTTAAGCTTGCACGGGAGGAAGTGCTCGGCCTGCGCGCCGCGGGTCTCGCAGGGGCCGGGTCGGGGACGGCTAGTGCGGGGTTGAGTGGTGCGGAGGATGACGAGGAGGAGAAGGGTATGCATAGGGGATGGAGGTGTAAGATGTTTGATCGGGTGTTGACGAGGTTTTATCATCGGTGGTTTTTGAGTGGGGATTATTATCTCGAGGCGTTTTGGAGAGAGTTTGGGGAGGAGGAGTATGTTGAGCAGGATGTGTTGAAGTATGGTGGGTATCCTCTTTTTTCTTCATGTCTCTTTCGATCTTTCGACGTCTTTGGCGCATATATGCTAATTTTTTAATTTGTATAGATTGGGCACGATGGGCCTACAGGGGACACAAAGGGTTCAGCCTCACAAAAGAGGAAGTCACGAATGGCTTGACGGCTCAGGAGTTTACGTATGGGCTTGCGCTTATGGGTGATACGGGTGTGTGGAGGTGGTTGAGTGATAGGGAGATCAAGGAGATTAATGGGGAGGTTGGGAAGGGTGCAGTTGCGAGTGCGGGGGTGGGTGGCGTGAGAGCGATTGAGGCAGGGACAGGGGAGGGTGCGGTTAAGATGATTGAGGCGGGGGATAAGATGGATGTTGATAGGAGGGAGGAAGAGGAGGAAGGGGAACTTGTGAAAGAGGACAAGAAGGATGAGGAGAAAGAGCAGGAAAAGGAGGAAAAGGAACGGAAAGCGAAGGAGGAGCAGAAAGCGAAGGGGGAGCAGAAAGCGAGGGAGGAACAGAAAGCGAAGGAGGAACAGAAAGTGAAGGAGGAAAGCGAACGGAAAGCGAAGGAGGAAGGGGATCGGAAAGCGAAGGAGGAAAAGGAAAAGAAGGCGAAGGAAAAAGAGGAGGAGAAGGAAAAGAAAGCGAAGGAAAAAGAGAAGGAGGAGAAGGAGAAGGAGAAGGAGAAGGAGAAGGAGAAGGAGAAGGAGAAAGAGAAAGAGAGGAAAGTCAAGGGCAAAGAGAAAGAGAAAGAAGAGAAGAAAAATGAGGGCAAGGAGAAAGAGAAGAAAGCGAGAGCGAGCAGGAAGGCGAAGAATGAGGAGGATTATTGTACGTGTCGAGGGGAGGGGTGGGGGAAGATGATTATGTGCGAGGAGGAGGGGTGTGATCCGCAGTGGGTGGGTATCTTTCTCTCTTATCTTATTTCTTGTCATTTTTGTCGCGTATTCCCTCAATCTGGATACAATTACTAACCCACTTATGCTTTTTCTATAGTACCACATGCGATGCGTCCACATCTCCAACGCCCCGCGTGGAAAATGGTACTGTCCGACGTGTAAAGCGAAACGCGCGAGTTCTAGCCCTACGAAAAGTGGCAATGGGAGTGCGAGTCCTACGAAGAGCAATAGTACAGGAACGCCGGCGAAGACGAGTCCGAAGAATAACAAGTCAGCGAATGCAGTTGGGGGTGGCAGGGCGAAGGAGAAAGAGAAAGAGGTGGGGAAGGAAGTGGCAGCTATGAAAACCTCTGCTGTTGCTACTCCTGCTTTGACCCCCAGTGCGAGCGCTGTGAAACCTGCTGCTTCGAATGCAACACCTGCTGCAGCGAGAGCGACAATCAACGTCTCTGCTGCTGCCGCGTCGAATCAGGTCAAGTCGCCTAATGCGATGGTTGTCGATAAACCTGAGCAAGCCTCTGATGCGATGGTTGTCGATAAACCTGTTCAGGCTCCTCCTGCGGTTGCGCCTGCGACGAACAGACCTACACCTTCCACTGCAACCAAAGCGACTACACCCGGCACTGCGACTGAGACGATGCGTGCTCTTTTTAGTGTTGGTGGGGCTGTTTCAGTTTCATCTACTTCTACATCGACACCTCCGCCTTCTATTCCTACTACCACTTCTACTCCTGTTGCTACTATCACGTCCACGTCAACTAGCGCCACCACGCAGCCTTTCACGCCATCTACGATCCAGCATGCTACTTCCGATGCTCAAGGCTTGCAGATCAAGAAAGAGATGGTCGAGGAGGTTATTGCGTTCTTTAGAGGTGGGGGTGTAGGGAGGGATGTGGATAATCCTATTTTGCTTGATGAGATGGGTGATGTGAGGATGGGAGACGAGGCGAAGAAGGCTGGCGAGGAGACGAGGGCGAAACCTGCGAATGGATCTGCGATGCCTGTTTCGGTAGCTGCTGCGTCAATGTTTACACCCCTGCCTACGACTCAGGGTGTTAAGCCTGCGCCTGTGCCCATGAAAGTGGCTACCCCTGTTCTTCCTCCAGTACCGACGCCTGTGACGGCGTCTACCATCGCAGTTGCTCCAATCAAGAAGAAGACGCCTCCGCCTATCACTACGCAGATCGACGACGATGGTGTGATCCCGCCCTCACCCTCGCTCTCGCCCATGTCGATTTCGTCAACTGCGTCGACGCCACGTGCAGCTCAGAAGCCTATCATTCAGGATGAGAGTGTCGAGGTGAAGAAGTTGGAGTTGCCGAAGCCCTCGATTGAGAATGTGGTGGAGAAGACGACAACGCCCAAGGCTACACCTCAGCCTGAGCCGGCGAAGGATCCGGAGGGGGATAGTGCGTATGCTCAGAGGTTTGCAGAGCTTGCGGATGCGAGGAAGACGGCGCTTGCTACGGGGACGTTGGAGCCCATCAATCCGGCTAAATCTACTCCTGCAGAGAAGGAGGCTAGGGCAAAAGAGACTACACCTAAACCTACCACCTCTTCGACTCCCACTCCTGCTGTCACCAAGCCTGTTGTCGGCGCTCCTTCGTCTCCTGGGAAAACGTTGACTGAGGATCCCGTCGTTCTTTCCGCTCCTGCTTCTACTCGACGAACTACGATCACTGCTCGCCGCAGGGTATCAGGTCGTCCTATGCACCTCCAACAAGTCTCTCGGAAGAGCACCGGTGGAAGACCTCCCCCAAAGCGGGTCATCTCGTCGAGTTCCGAGTCGTCCGGTTCTGATGAGGGGGGTGATTCAAATGATGATGGACCACAGGAAGAGGAAGAGTCGAGTGAGGAGGAAGTGAAGAAGGCCATTTCGAGGACTGGGTTAGGGAGAGCGAATGGTGCGGGAGATGGATCAGAGTCGTCGTTGTCTTCGTCCCCTGAGTCCTCTTCGAGTGAGGATGAGGAGGATAGTGATTATGAGCCTGAGGAACCTGTTCAGCCTGTTGCGAAGAGGCAGAGGGTGGCAGGGATAAGGAGCGCAAGGGGTTCGTCGAGTGTGAGTGGTAATGCGAGTGCGTCGTCGTCTTCGAAGAGCGCAAAAGTATGTTTTTTCGCACAGATATTAAGGGTTTTCTTTATTAATTGCTCCTTTTTAGGTTACTCCCGCTCCTACTACTCCCGCTAGTGGTGCTATGAAGCGCGTTGAATCTGTGAGTAAACCCTTCATAATTGAAGAGTCATATTCTGATGTAGGATTCTTAGACTGCGACCACCGCTTCCACTTCCACATCTACCTCAGGTTTGACGACGGTTGGTCCAAGCATTGCCCAGACCGATAAGAAGAGAAAGAGGGAGAAGGATCTCGAGGTTTCGTCGCAAGAGAAAGTCAAGGAGAAGGAGGTGGATGACAAGCATAAAGGAAAGGGCAAAGCTCCTGAGAAGGCGATCGGAGAATCAGCTCCAGCGAGCAAGAAAGCGCGCCTTGAAGGTCCTAGTACCCCTGCTACATCTGCAACTACAGCCGCGCAAATCATCACTCAAGTCACCCAGCCTACATCGTCCGCTCCATTGACGGTGGGACGTACACAAGTCCCTTCAGCTTCTTCGGCGTCTATCGCTGTGCCTGCGAAGCAGACAACAGTGACAAATACGGAGCCTCTCAAGCTTAAACCCAGTCCCTTGGTGCCGACAGAGGCGCCAATCATGACAGAGACTACTAGACGCCCAACTTCGCCGAAGTTGGCCCCTGCCCTGGTATCTCCATCAAAGGCTGCCCCGCTTCGCCCACCGTCTCCAAACTTGCCTCCCCTACCCCCTCCTTTGCCTGCAGCTGGGTCTTATGTGCAAGTGTACTTCCCCGGATCAAGCGTTACTAATGGTGTCACACAAGGTTCGTTTACTTTGCTTGAAACTTTAATAGCTTACTGACCTCGTCCAAAATTCCAGCTTCAACTGCGTCTCAGCCTTCAGCGTCCAAATCTGATGAGCCCAGCACAACCCCAAAAGGTATGGAACGCCCTTTGCATTTTGTGATGCAATAATAACTGTTTTTTCATAGAAACTCGCCCGAGCCGAGCGTCGGATGACGATCACAATCTTCAGCATAACGCCGAGTTCATGCCATTCCAACCGTCAGACGTTTTGTCTCAAACCGCTGTGGCATCACCCCCTACGACGAATGCCAATCCTGCCACCGTCCCACTTGCCAGTGCCGTGTCCTACCCAGCATCACTTTCTCATCCTGTTCTCTCTGAAGAAAACATGCGCAGACTAAAAGAAGCAGCGGAGCGTGAGGTAAAAGCCCAAGCGTTGAAGATTCAACGAGAGAAAACCGCAGCTGCGAATCTACAGAAACGACAGGAACGTGAGGCAAAGAAGAGGCCGAATCCATCCATCGTATATGGCCATTCGTACCCGGCCGCAATGTCTTCACCTCGTATGGTCGCTGAGCAAGCCCTCGCTGACGCGATTTATGCTGAGGAGTTCGCTTCCAAGAACCTGAAGTGGTTCAAGAACAAGGAGGGGACCCCGATGCATGAGTGGCACGTCAAGGCGCTGGAGACTGCGAAACAGAAGAGAGAGGCTGCTGAGATGGTTGTGCGTGGTTTGCCTGGTGAGCCAGAGCAGAAGGACTTGGGGGAGCCTGTTTATGTTTCTCATGGTTCTACGTCTCGCTCCGAACCGTCTACAGCTTCGGCTACGCCTGCTGCGACCAGTGGGAAGGGCAAGGAAAAGGACGTCTCATCAAACCCTCGCGACGTTGACATGTGGGACGCGACCGAGGACGCGGGATCACCTGCTGTTGCTGCAGGTCTGACTCCTGCGCACCCTGCACTCCCCAAAGAGTCTCCTGAGGCACCTAGCGCCAATGAGGTTCCTCTAGCTGTTTCCCTTTCTTCAACGACCACCCCTACCTCTGCTCCAGCTGGCCCAGTCATGGAATCAGGACCCCTTCCCACTGTCACCGTCACTCCCGCCCAATCCTCAGTCCCTGCTCCTCCACCCTCCACGATTTCTTCATACCCATTCTCTGTCCCAATCTACGTTGATCTCCCAGTCATTGGAAATCGATCACCTGAAGCTATGGACGTTGATGTTGATTGGGATTCGTTCTTGAAGGATTACAGCGACCAGGAGGACCATACACCTCAAGGTGTTGAGACGGCGAAGAGTGGAACTGACGCACCTGTTCCTCTTCTTGTACCATCACCGGCTGCTGCTCCTGCTCCTGCTCCTGTTGAACCCCAAGCCACTGTTCCCGAGGCTGTTCCCGTGAAGTTGCCAGAAGCTCAACCCATTGTTCAAACTCGACCAACTCAACATGCATCTACACCTCCTTCTCATTCTCCAGCACCGGTACTACCTACTGCCCGCCGCACACTGGAAGCTCGCAGCGAGAGAATTGCATCGGTTTTGGAACTTGTATACAACCGCTTTGGGTCTCAAGTGGAAGCCAACCAGACGCAGGTTCCAGTTGTTGAGAAGGCAGTCCCACCAAAACCTACCCGAAATCTTGCGGATGCAGTTACGCAGACAGACGCAGCTACAGAGCCAATCGCACCACCATCCAGAGTTGTTGAGATGCAGAAGGACGATGAACGCGTTCTTGTTGATTCTGGAGTTCAATCAGAGTCGGCTACTGAGTCCGCTCACGTGGCTGATAAGATCTCGTGTGATATGGGAGTTCAAACTGTCGCACCGATGTTGACCGCTCCAACTGTCATTGACCTTGAAAAGGATGATCAAACTGCTCAGAACGTTAGACCTGCACCCAACGGCATCGTCTCTGAGCCTCAAGTGATCGCAGATGTGCCTTTGATGTCCTCCCCCACAGTTCAAGCTATGAACCAGATCCTCTCGCCACTTCAACCTCTCCCACCGCCACTCACGACCAATTCCATCGCCTCATTCGTTACTGCATCTTCAGCTACCACTTTCCAACCACCTGAGCAGCGTGCTCATCACCATGATGTCGCACCTTCACCGCAGCTCGGTGCTGGCGGGTTCACGCCATCGATCTCAACCCCCTTCCATCGTGGGCGATCCTTCCGGTCCCGTGCACCCACGGCTCCTCTCACAATGTCCATGGGACCACCGCACGCCATTCGTCATCATTCATCTTCCTCGGTCTCGGCAGGTCCTAGTGCCTCACTTAGAGCAGCGTCACACGGAGTTTCAACTAATCCCGCTGCAAAGGCTGTGTTGTCTATGATGCGCAATATGGCCGACTTGATTGAGCTTACGGGTGGCGCAGGTGGATATGAGGATGCTCAGATGGAAGTTGACGAGGATGAGGGGAATGATATCTGGAGAGCCAGGAGTGTCGGGAAAGGAAAGCAGCGTGCCTATGATGAGGATGACGAGGCTGAGGAGGAGCGAGCAAGGAGCTCACAATTCCACCACCGTGAAGGAACAGAACGACTTTCTGTTGCCCCTGACGGACACTCTACGCCTGTACCACCCAGCTACGACGCTCTTCTTGGACAAATGCGGGATATGCAAAATGAAGTCGCACGTTTGAGGATTTCTCAGTCCAAGTATCAGACCCGCGAACGTGAGAGGGAGCTGGATCGTTATCGTCCTCGACATTATTCTCCTGAAAGGCGGCGGTGGTCATATCGTTCTCCATCAAGGAGGAGATCAAGAACTCGTTCCCGTTCTCCCGTCCGTGCTCACGCCAGAAGACGTTCGCGTCATCGCTCCCGCAGTCCATACCGCAGGGAGAGATCAAAGTCGCGGTCAAGGTCAAGGTCCAGATCCAAGTCAAAGACGAGGCGACGCAAATACGAGGAGATGTCAGAAGTGGAGACTTTGAAGAAAAGATTGGCTGCCTTGGAGCGGGAGCACTCTGCTCGAGGTTCGTCGCTCATTTTTTCACTCGATTTATTCTATTCTTACACTCACAACTTGGTAGCTTCATCCACACCTCGCAGCGAATCTGTGGGGGATTACCACTCACAACCCTCTGCGGCATCTCAGGCCGCTAATTTGAGCCCGTTATCGCGTTCACAATTTTTACTGCCTCAACCACGAAGCATCGTAGAGCACCAAGTTGTTCCAGCTATGCCGTTGCCCGTAAAAACTCAAAGGAAGCTTCAAAATGCCCCTAACAAAGGGAACGGGTCGTGGAAGCAGGCAACTCCTGGTCCATCAACAGGTGGTGGCGATGCTCACACCGGTCAAACCTCATGATTTCATCTCTCTCCTTTTCTTCTAGTGCTACATCACCACAGAAAGATTTTTTTCTCCCCTCTATAACCATTTTGTTTCTGTTATCGATTACGACCCCTATTCTAATATGTTTTATGTTTGTATTCTTTTCCGTTATGAATGATAATGTTCTGTTGCCCCCCATTGATATCGTCTTGTATGCTCCAAACTGCAACAGCTTAAAATATTCGGCGCATTCACCACGCTGACGATTACACATACTCTCTCAGGTGGAAGTATTTCTTGACGCTGAAGAATAATCACCACGTATCCAATAGATATTATAATGTTAGCGCGAACGTCCCCTCCAGAGTGTCAATATCGACTCCAAACCCAACTAGTTGTGGGAGGACAGAGTGGGGATTACGCATACTAGGCATACCTGTTGGTTGGTTTCTCACAAGGATGATCGGCATATTAATGACTTGATAAAGAAGACATGTCCTCATCATAATGAGGACAAACCCCCAATGCCTTCAACTGCAGAATTCATCTAAAAAAGCCATTATGCTGTCGTTTCGCAACTCAAGTTGGAGAAGAACTAGCGGAAATGGGTGTTGAACAACGAGACAAAGAGGGCCTCACCTTGTAGCAAATACCTCTGCTGGGTTTTAGCTTCGTTTGCTTCCTGCGTTGGACCGCAGGTAAGGATAGCGATTCAACGTCAACGTTCAATTCAAACGATGATCTCTATCGGCTCACCTTTGCTGTCGCGCAATGTGCTATTGTGACGCACCAACTCTGGCTGGGACGCTGGTGTCTATCGGAGTGCTGGGTAGACGATCAGTGGAAGTAAATGAAGCAATGTCAGAATTCCAGGAAACCGTCATGGTGCTAGAAACGATCAGGGAGAGGTAAATAGGGGGAACCATTTGGGAGGACGGACATACATATAGTATTTTGGTAGCTTTCAGCGCTCCTAGTTATATATAGCTCTAGAACCCGGGTCGTTCCTGTCTAAATTATACGATACTAGTTGGCCGAGATATTGAGCCTTTATGCGATGTGACATCCTCCCATATTATATTACTAAGGCTGTCGCATTAGCTCTACGCGACGAGTTTCAGCGGTTCGTGTGGGAGCACCTCTTAGCGCAATGCTCTATCGCCCTCTGTGGCGGCGGCGAAGGGACCACCTGGGCCAGGATTGGAGTGGAATTCCCTCCGTTTGTCAGTAGTCAGCTCGGTCCAGTCACCTTCAAAGTTTTTGCTGCGAATGCTCCCTTGGAGGGAGGGCTCCGAGGTAAACTTTGATCATGGAACACGAAGACAGTGCCATGAAATTTCTCGTACTTACGGCACAGAAATGTCCTGACCACTCTATTGCGGTTTTGTACATGGCAGTTCCGAGGGCCTTCAGACCTTCTAAGTTCGTGGTTCACTGCGACTATGATTCCGAGTCTTTCCTTCAAGTGCGCTGAGATTCGTCGTACGGTCTACCATTCTTATATGTTCTTCGGTTTTATTATTCCATTTCTATCAATCATCTTTCTGTAATATCTGGATATTAATTCAAAGGCCCCATCCCTCACTTAACAGTTAACTTTCACTCAGATCTCCCCACGTGCAATCAACTTGTGTCAACAGCTTGAACTTAAAGGATCTCTCGCCGATGGGCGTAATATCGGCAGAAGTTGAGATGAAGGTATCTTTATGACTCTCTCCATCGTGTTTTCATATCGATACCTAGTAATATGACCTTGGAATATGAAAGGGATGAGCACTGGTAGTGCACTCATTCGAAGTCCCTTGGAGGTTTTTCACGTGGCGCTCTATCCCTCATCCAGTTTTGGGGAATGGTGCTCTGAAAGGCTTCCCGCTACTCTGATTGCCCACCTTCCTTTGCAGGCTAACTTGTTTAAAGTAACAGAAATAATGAAAAATAGGTTTTAAAACCAATGAACTACAGAGAAAATTATACGGGAACTTTACACTGCTTATTGACTCTCGACAGGACAGGTTCAACGATGGCAGACAACACCTCATCCTCACTCCCGGGAGAAGGCGGGCCAGCAACGCCTCCTGCATCGGTACCTTCGCTCTGATCTGCATCCAAGACTGCACCATCCATCATGTTGCCGTCTCGCTCTAAGTGGGTATTGACGATGTGTCGGTGAATGCTTCTTCTCTGCAGGGCCTTCCCGCAGCGTTGCCAAGGACAGTTATCAATCTCAACATATCCATGACCGGAGCACTTTCCCCGCTTCAAATTATGACTACTGAATAAATGATCTTTGAGTGCTGCTTGACTTGAAAAAATGGTATAACACCCGACGACATCACACATGTTGTGCGTGAGTTGAACGAACGGTTGCCCCTCCGGGGACACGGTGGATTGGAGAGTCCTCCTTCGCCTGAACCGCTTCTTTATAGCGGTCTGTCGGTTCAGAAGAGGTGCCTTCGGGGAGCGGGGTTTTTGAGGCGGGAGCTTGCGCGGTTTCTTGTCTTTCAAACCGTGAGGTCGGCCTCGACCGCGTTTGGGGGTAGCTTTAGTCAGGGCCGTCCAGCCTGAAGCGTGACGAGTCTCTGCAACCTCCTTATCTCCAGCTTTTCTCGATATCGTACTCGTCATTGGAGCACGCCATTGATTCCAGCTCGGATTCACCGCTATCATCTTCGATATTGTTACAATGGGAAGGGAGAGAAGACCTACTGCCGACGTTCTCGTCGGCAGTACGGGTATTGGTCGAGTCAACGCTAAAGTTAAAGGGGAAAGCATTAGCGAAGATGTCTGCAGGCCAATCCTAGAAGTCGTACGTACTTGTCAAACGCTTTACTGAGCGAGGACGAGTGCACATTACGGGGTTGTTCTGGGGGGGTATCATCGTTGTGCTGGTTGTCGAGGGCGAATTCTTAATTCTATGTTGTGAGGCTTTGGTGAAATTGGGTAGATAATGTCGTTCCAGGGATCGCCGGTGATCATCTTATACCTTTGTGCAGTGACACGGGTGCACAACAACGCGGGAACGCGCTTTGTGACAAGGCGCCAGTGTTGGGCCTCGCAACAACATCATAATGGGTTCCATAAAAGGAAATTATACACAACACAGGCGCTCTTTGACAACCCTTTCAAAGCATTGTTGATGTGATTAGCCAAATTTGTCCCTTTGAGTTAGGGCAGCTAATATCTTCGTAGCCTCGCATCGCATCCCAAGGCGCCTAAAACTCAGATGAACAGAGATTAAATTGCATTGCCTATTGTAGAGAATGCCAATGCGCGCAGTGTCCTATTTAACTGGGGCGATATTGGCGATTTTTGTCGATCACTTAAGGGCCCTTGTTTGACACAATGACTCCCAAACCACAACCTAAATCGACTCTCCGCAAGCTTACACGACCCTCTACATACACCAGAGGGATATATAAAGTCGTCAACATTGCGATCAACAACTCCCCTTCCACACGCACTCAATCGACTCACGGTTTATCAACGGGTCTTAGAATTACGATTCCGTCCCTGGTTGCACGAATGGCCACTTCAATGTCACCAACTTTACCAGTTACTTACAGCGATCCCTCGTTCTTAAACCAAAGGGAGAGAGATAGTTTGCAAACCTTTTACGATCTTCGATACGATAGAAAGAGAACAAGGGAGGACGAGCTTGCGGTTGAGCTTGAACTGGAGGACGTTACTCGCCGATACAAACGGGCCAGGATGGAAGTGGACATTGATTCTCAAGATACTCAGGCGTTTTCCCAGTCATCAGAGGGACGAGTTGCCAACGAGGTGACCGTCAGAGGGAAGAAGATTCGGATTATCAAGGGCAGGCCCTCCGAGTCAACTATCGCTCCAATCATGTTAGACGAGATACGGGCTCCTGGGATCGATGCGAGTTTTTCTTCGAACGTGAAACGTCACGCTCCATATGGGATGACTCTACGTGGTCATAAATTTAGGGTTATTCTTCCTATAGGCTATTAGGCGAACGACTGGAGAAGGAAATAAATTCCCTATTGGAATATGGATTATTCTTTACTTTATATCATTATCACTTATTCTTTGACTTTCTCAACATGTGTATAATCTCCCCTGCATCGCTACTTTGTTCATTAAATTTCACTATATGCATATATTATCTCGAAACTTGCGTTCAATTAGTAAACCAGAAACCAGCCCTCACAGCGTAGGGTTAAATCGGCTTCGCAGCACACTAAGTGGAATGCATTATCACATAGTCATATACATGTACGAACGTCGCTTCATATACGCCATTTCGAATGCTTACCTTTAAGCGCGCTTGCTTTAGTGGAGTATTTCAGCTGCCACTGACCCAACCTTGTTATTATCGTGGATAACGACCATGAATGTTGAATTGAAAGATGATGAAGCACATCATGGAAAAAAATCGCCAGGCCGTTGGAACATAATTAACAGGCTCTTATTTATGTTTCTACCAAGCTGTCGTGCAATGAATGAATGGAGTTCACGTGTTAGAACCTTAGTGTTAAATTATTGAATGCCGATTGTGTGGAGTTGTTGCTGTTTATTGTGATGTCCTGTTTGGATCTAACGCTATTGATGTCATGGACCGTGCTTTCCCCGCATGACCATTTAGGAGCTTCGCAGCTTCCATCTCAACTGCCAACCACCACCACATCCTTCTATTGCCATCTCAGCAACGCCTAACTTATCGTATCAGATCCACCATGTTCTCAGTTGTATCAAGACGTTTTGCCAGCAAAGTTATATCCAACCGAGGGTTGCAGACCACCGCAGCACGACTCGACCATTCGTCCGACAGTTACTCGAAGGAGGTTGACGGATCACCACCAGTAGATCAGAAAACACATCGTGTTGATCCTGACTCGGACGCAGTTCAAAGGCCTTTAGAGCCCCCTTCAGGTCAATGGAGCAAAGCAGGCGTCCAGCATGAAGCATATCGCCATGTAGAAGGTTCAAAGGAACCATACGCACCAGAAGGAGGAAGTAAAGGCAGCTACGGAAGCAGAAAGACATGGGCAGAGGAGAAGGGCCCTGAAACGAGCGGGAAGGACGACGGACCTGATGCGAAATCGAGCGGGGGCAGGTTATGATTTCGATAGCGTTGTCACTGTGAGTTAAAAACTTGCTCTCTGGACGGCTTTCTGACACGAGTATTGGTACTTTTCCACGGAAGTCAACAATGGAACTGAAGGGTTACAGAACGTGTATTTTTCGGACTATTATTAGAAAGTGGCATACCTCCCGAGTTGCGGTATCAGTCGCGATCTGCCCACATCACGTTTAGCGGCCTGGCCAATTGTATAACTTATCGTTACAACCAATCACTCACCCCCAAGAGATGTCTCTCTACATTCACTGAGATTCTAGCCAATAAGAACTACCCGGAATTTTCCAGTTGCCTGATAACATGGACGTTCCACCATTGGAGGCATGCTACAAGCAATACAGTAGTTTCCACCAGTCATTGCACATCATCGCATCTCATTCCAACACGTTAAAACCCTCGTCAACAGGGCAATGCCATTTGACTAAGCTTTGAGGTAATCGGTAACTTTAGATGTTCTTGTGACACTCATCTTTCCTCGAGAGAAAGGGATCAGTATCACGCGTATCCGAGTGCGTTTTTTTTTGTCTCCAAGACGCGTTCTAGGGGATCGGATGCAGACGGTGAACAAAAAGGCACATTGTAGTCATTGAACGCGTACCTGATCGTGTTAACTGAACCGCACTGGCGATGAGCAGTGTTGAGACAGAAACCATGACTCTTAAAGGTGCCGAGCCAACTCGCACTGGCACAGTCCTGGTAGTAAAGTGCTCCTTTTCGAGCCGGTAATACTCAAAGAGCCATCCAGATTCGCAGGATACGACCCCAAATTGGTTCGCAACGGCTCAAAACCAGGAAACAGATACCACGACAACGGACGAACCATCGAATACAACTTGTTCACGCACCCTCATTGGTGATTAGATATGACATCCACAGAACAAATGGAAAGAAAATAAACAAGTCGCCGAAACAAGGGTCAGCTCTCTGCCCTGTGAGCCTCGTCCGCGTGCGTTACTCCTGCAAGTATTGTTCGTATGGGGTTAGCGCCTACATATCCAGGTCGCCGTGATACATTCCATGCGGTTACCAATTGTCATTATGGGACACAATAGGTATGCATAGTCGGGTGTATTGAATTCAGCTAACGTCATATACATGCTATTCCCCTTGCAATACCGCCCGAAGAATTGAGTTGAACCTGGAATCATGACGAAGCTCGGGAAACTCAAAATAAGCCCATTGAAAGTCTTCACTAAAATTGGAAGGCTCAAAGCACAAAATCGAGTTCCTTATTGACGTTTTTTACATCCTTACCCAGATAAAGACGAGGTAACCTCATACATAGCTAGCAGTGAGAAACGGTTCCACGTTATTGTCGCTGGAAGTAGCCAGCATAAAAATCAAACCCCCCGATTGAATATTCTCTTGGATTTGTTGGGAAAAAAAGTGAATCACATTCGGCTGTAATTTGCTAATTATTCGTCGTTTTACTTTGGGCCTTTATCGTAATGACGATGTCAGGATGCAGTCAGAAACGTAATTACATATCTACGTAGCGATGCTGCTCTGTACAATAAGCGCCGTGAAATAAGGTTTATACCTCCCGAGTCGCACCCCAGAAGGTTCATGTTCCACTGTAGTGTTCTTGCATGATGCGGTGCAGATCATGATATTTTTTAATCGCTGGACGGGAAAGTGACTGATGTTGTATCATCGGCTGGGACATTTAGCGCGGTGCCGAGGTGAAGTCTCTGTCCGGATGCGCTGTGTGCCAGTGATCGTGGAGCGACATGGGAAGAGAGGCGTCTATCGAGCTTTTGTGTGTTCAAGATATACTATATTTTACCCTTTGGGGTAGAAAACACGGGGTATAAAAGTTCCAGTCTATCTGATCCAACGCCTGGGTGCTCACACTGGAGTAGCATCAGTGGTTGTAGTATTGCGTTAGGACGAGTCACCATACTGAAGTGACCGTGGTTATCAATTTGGAAACTGGTCGTGTAAGTTAAGGGCACTCCAGAGGACGCGTGTAGTCCTTAAGGCTCCGGTGGCGGTCATGAACCGTACGGTATAGCCAAAACATATGTAACTCTGTCGGACGAGCCCCGCGGCGTCTCTTCTTGCAACTGTATTAAATTCTTTTCGCCCACGAAGAGAAGATTTACCCTTCACCCTTTTAACCCTTTGGCTCGGCCCATGAGAATCCATAGTATTGCGCCCACTCAGGCCCAAGGTGAGCGTCGTCAACCCAACACCCACCAATGCTGGCTCTTTTCCTATACATGGAAATAGGTTCCTTTTCCTGACGGAAATCCCCGTACGCGGCCCTCATTGCGTCCTGGTGGGGTTGGAAACGACACTGTATTTGGGTCGTAGGCGGAAGCAAAATAGGGCGTTGCAATTACATCCATTCCTTGAGGAGGATCAAAGATAAAAAGACGACGACAGATCCAAAGCGGTTTGTCGCATGGCACATCAGAGTCGTGGTTTTGTGAAACGAATCAATAGGGCGAACCGATTCTCGGGGTCTGTAAACCGGTCAACCCTAACTATACGCTTAATATAAAAAATCCCGCTCTATAGACGCCTAGGGCGCTGGTATCATCAGAAGTCAGAAGGAGACGGTGACGTGCCGGCGGCACAAGTAAATATTGGCGAATAAGCTACGGTTTTCGTTGTGTGGGCGTCTTACAGATAGAGCTTTCTTGCTCTGCTACCCTGCATCTGGCATATATGCGTCTGGTATGATACTCAAGCATCGAAAAAGTGTGTGTGATATTGAAACTCTTGTACCACTGAATGTCAAAGCAACGACCAAATATTCGATTTCATGACAAACAGCCCGCAGTAAATATATAACCGAAGAATACATATGCGATACCATATGTGATACTGACATAAAGGTGTAAATGAGGAAATATAGTTGAAATATTTTAAAACAAAGCACCTCTATTCAAAGCCAGTCCGTGGTGGCCGGCGAACTACTCTAGTAGGTGATCCTGGCTTTCTTTGACTTTCCCGTTATTTCTAAAGATTCCATTAATGTCAACGCATCTGTGTCGTAGTCCTTCCTTTTCATACGATACTTCTGGAGGCGGTCTCGCATTATCTTTTGAACAGGGCCAACCACCAAGGCATTTAGGGGAACCGATGATTTACGCGATTGAGTGTCATGAAGGTCGCGTTTCTTAAACGGCCATGGCGAGAGCTGTTGCGGGTTGTTGCGAGCTACTTGGCCTCTCCTTTCATTATCTTTCTGTAGGCGGATATGTGTCAGATCATGAACTCTATAGATAGCTATGTCTTCGTAATCATCGAGGGTCGAGCCCTTTGACACGCCTTCCGCATAATGTTCGGTGCGGTTCCCTGGAACAACTTTCCATACGAGCCATTCTTGACCCTGTCTACTCTTCCACGTCTCGGCAAAAACTCCGATTCCACCTCTGAGTTTGGTCATCTCGGTTGCAGTGAGGACCTTCTCGGAACATTGTAGGTATTCCGTTTGAGCATCCATGTCAGTGGTCGAAGGCATGTTGTAAGTGGTTGAGACTCAATGAATCGGTCTTTATGGTCTGTAAGTGGATGAAAATTTTGATAATTTTAAAGCTCAAGCGGCTTATATAGTCACTAAAAGGGGCCCGTTGTATTGTCTAGCAAATCTAAACAATGCCTCAACAATGCTTGCCCCTTGAGCATTGTTCGAAGCTGGTCACATCCAGCATGCCGAACCGGAGCCTCAATATGCCGCAAAATCGGCATTAGCCGAGGATTGGAAGTCATAGTCCGTCCAAGCCTCTGCTTATTGAGGCGTTCATAGACACCTCTTAGTCTTACACTGTTGCGTCCAAAGACAGAATTTTGTCTTATTATTATCTACCACGAAATCCACGGATAAAGCACCATCTCATTTTAGAAGCCGGGGTCAGGAGGATCGACACTGTTATTGTACATATATAGATCCCGCCAACGCCCAAGGTCACCGAGCTCCGTGCATTTCAAAGTTGAGTTGTACTTATTGTCAGATTTTTCCAAATGCTGCTACTATCTGACCTTTCTGGCTACCAAATTTATGCTTTTCCCCATTTTAATGGTGCCCCTTTCAACGATATCAGACGGATTATTGATACCGCGACCGGGGGACATGGTAGGGAATGCAGGCACATTGAAACGAAATCGCCGCCTCCTGAAACGAGTGAAGATCTGGGCGCACTTTCACAATCATGGTAAAGGATGCCGCTCATATGGATATCCAAGACTCTGAAGGCGTGGTCTCCCAGTTGGTTGTTAGCCTGCCCATGTCCGCGACAGGAACTGTCGACGACTTGACAGTTTCTACGCTGACAAAGCTACTGCATCATAGTATCACCTACCGTCTTCATTTGTATCTTCAAGGTTTTTCCTTGCTATGATTAGTTTGAACTGCTTAGGACCTGGCCTATGTCTCTTCTTCTTGTGGAACGTCATTTCCTTACACGCTTTTTGGTCGTGGTAGAAAAATCACCTTTATTTCAACCTTATTCAATGACAGCATCTTACGATGACCGCCGACGGGATGCAAGTGGCTGAATGTCTCCCCTGCCGCTACTACCCTGAGCACAACACACGGCGGGTAGGTTAAATGCATACAACAATTCCTTTGCAAGTTTCTCTTTCCTTGGCGTGAGGCTTTCGCTCTTGGTTTATCACTCGTTTCTTTCTCCTTCAGCAATGAGAATCCCTGAAAACTATCCCTATCACGAAACTATTCAAAGCAGCTCAGATGCTCGAAGTTGAGTTCCAGAACAGAGCTTTACGGTCTTAGTTCGTACACGCCGTTTCATCCGATTCTTCCACTCGACCTGATCCACTGGCGACACACGCTCAGCTTGAGCAACGAGCCGGTCTGCTTACTCAGGGTTAGTTAATCACGAAACGACCAACGGAAAAATCTATGTATCCTCCAACACCACAGTCGATCGAGGGCATCCCTCATAGTGGTTGCATCCTCACAATTCTCTATCTCCGATAGGATCTTCATTACGCTCACGTTTTTCATTTTCATATTGCGTTTTCCAACATGTTTCCCGTTTATCTGTCGAGGTATGGGCTTAATATGGGTCAAGCCACGAGGCTTCGTGTCATGCTCACAAATGCCTTATACGAAAATCCACAGATTCTGCAATTTATCATGTGTCTTGTCATGTTAGACACGATAATTATCTTGCCGCCGGCTAAAGGTCCTTGGATTGACTTGCATCACGAATTGTTAGTGATTTGTAGCATGCTAGTTCACCATCACAATGCGCAGACGACAAGACCGCGGTAATTTCCACGCAGATTAAAATTCGCTGTGCGACATTGATTCAAACTATTCTACCATTTACGGACCTGTGACTAACAGGCATCCTCAGTGTTTCTTAACCTTTCTGTTATGATCATAATGAACACATTGCCGTTAGGTAGGGTACCATCACCCCAACTTGTAGCACTAGCTAAAGGTGACAAGGATGAACCAATATCCTGAAGGATGAGTTTTCATGCACAGCCGTGAACCAAGTATCCACGCTTCTTGTGCTTCTCGTGCTCGTGCACCAGATGGTGGACTGGACAATGGCCCATGCCACGGACATGAAGTGGATCATACCATCGGGTCATTTCTCATACCTTGTGAGCTCACCGTTTCATAGCCTTCACCTGAACGTTAACGCTTTGGATTCTAGAATCTAGAAGCTACTTGTAACTCACACAATCTTTTTGAATGGGTATTAAATGGTGACTTTGAAGCGACGTAAAAATAGATTGTGGGGACATTGTTAAATTTATCCTCCCCTTCGACGTAATCATATGGGTGGGTTGTCACTTAAAATACGAATCACTGAGCTTAAACCTTCTCGAAGTGATCTGTAGGTGTAGGCACACAGCTGAGAGCTCCAGCCCCAAGTCCCCTAAAAGGGCGTCTAAATTCCGCTCCGCCCACTAAATAGAAACCTTCGCACATTCTCCAACCCATCGCCTGGTCCCGGGTTTGCCCATGAACCATATGCAGTGGAAAAGGCTTTATCCTTTTCCAGGACATATATGCAGACTGAGATCATCTGTGTTTCTCATGTCAAGCATTGGATGATAAGATGGGTGGGTTCTTTTGTAGAAGTTCCTTTGTGTCTGCTGATCTTCTGGGGTGGAGTATCATGGAGTTAAGCGTTCTTGCTGTATATCGTCATGAAGGAATATGTCGAGAGATTAAGCAGCATTTTATCTCAATATGTCTTTTGCAACGCTGCCAAGCGTCCCGCTTACCTTGGCTCCAGTCACTTGTAGATCTTAATGATCATAAGCTGTAGCGCTTTCCTGAAGCGGCAAGTTCCAGCGTATTCAGTTATCTTTTCATATACTTCTTAATTCTGAACCCAATATGCGGGGGTGCCCATAGTAATCATTTGGGTTTATTCCGCCGTGATATCGAAAGTATCTTGGCAAAAGTGGGCTCTTTTCTGGAATTCCTATCCAGGCACTGGTCTCACATGCAATTTCTGATAAGCTCTTCACCAATTATACCTACCACTGACGTACTATGAATCAACAGCGAATGAGTCCATGGGTATCTTTGTCCACTTGTGGTCCATTTCAAAATGGGCTCGGGAACTGCGACGAGGAAGCCCGAATGAGGGAAATGAGTCGCTCCGAATAAGCTGGAAATGACTCTCAGACTCTCAGTATGCAACATCGACTCCAGGTCCCGTTTAACAAGCTGTACAAAGGCAGAATATCATAAGGTCATTTGATAGATGCAGATGTGGCACATGTCTCCCTGCACTGAGCACCTGTCACGCCACTTTCTTTCGTGATGAAAACTCTATCAAGGATTTCATAGGACACGGAGTTTGAATTTGATCCCTAGCCCGATGGGTAGGCCATTATTTTTCGCCATCCGAGATATGACGCACACGGGCTTCGTTCCACACACAAAGGAGATGACTATTGCATCACAATACCAATACGATAGAGGCTAAGTTGACCCGGCTATTCCATAAAGAGCCTCCAGGTTGCGTTCCTGCTCGGAGTCTTTTCATTTAAAACTCAGAGCTCCAGGAGCGGTCTCGGCTCCTTTCATTATGACTTGCGAAGGGTCTTTGAATACATTGACATAGATGAGCAAGTTGGGTGTCAGCAGGGGCAAACACACTCAACTCAGACACTTCTTTGCTGCTGTTGAGTAATGGACTGCTAACCGGACATAATCTGAGTTGAAATTAAAGTTTCAGTTGACATGGGCTGCTCGACGAGAAGTTTTGATATTGTCCCCCGAAGCTCGAGCTCAAAATGGCGAGATGAATCATTGCCTAACCCTGACATATTTCAGAAGGTGATGTTCAATTTATACTTATAGTGAGTGCGACCAGTTACGTAGAGAGTTAATCGGCGGCCTAAGCGATTCGCTTCGCCGCCACCCCAACTCACTCCGCTGCGGTTCGAAACCTCGCGAAATAGCAGGAGGACGATCCTCGGAGAACAAGAAGCGTAATAATCTCAATGGTCCATAGATCTTATAGATAAATGAGATAAATGAATAAACATCCTCAGAAACTCAAGAGAACTGAGGAATATTTAGTTGTAGCATCGTACCATATATTGCCGCCTTCGAATTATATGCACAAATGTTTATTAAAGGGTCCCGAATAAGACGCGGAAATTCAATCACTAGACTTGTGATTACAGCTAGGAGTCGGACTTCGGAGTGAGTTCATGCCTACAGACCCTTTCAAGAACACCGGAGCCATCGAGTGTCCAACACCTTGTGATCGGTTCCTCGGTAGCAACCGCCTGTTGGCCTACAACTTCATGTTGGCTGGTCCTGAAGCTCAGTAGCCTGATTTTATAGCCGGACTTACAGCTTTCAGAACGAAATTGCGCATGCAAGTCATGCACATGCTGCTGATTTTCAGAGCCCATATGAGGGTACATACTGTTGGTATGAAACTATTCACATCGCAGCCGACGTCAAGTATCCAGGGTAACTTTTAGCCAGGCGCCTAGATCGGCAGACGGATCAAGGATCTCTTCCCTCCAAAAGCTCAATTATACATATTGAATGCCGGAAATTGACCTAGATCGTCACTCTGGTCGGCTCCGTGCGATCCAAACCAACTCAAACCCACCCGGTATACCGGCCCCTATTTACATGATATGAACAGCCAGCTGCCTGGCCAGAGTCGTGGCGCACAATATTCATTATGTAGACGTAGAAAAATGTACATCAAATTAATATTGCATCAACTATCCAATAATTATCTGTATTCCGCGCCACAATCGCCAATGGATGTAATAATGGTACGACTATTTGACCGTCGTAAGATGGCTTCAATAGCCTCGTTATCCTGTGAACTGAGGCGGAATCCAAAGGCTTGGTGGTTTTCTTCGGGATGCTCAGAGAGACCTAAGCGCGCTCCTGATAAAAATGTAAGAACATAGTCATTTGGGTAGAACCAATCCACAAACCAATAATCACAGCACCAACAAAGTGATGATCGAGAACCCAACGCGTCGCGACGTTAGCAATGGAACGACCGTAGCGGTCACCGATGCGACGCAACACGAGCAAAAGGCTCTGGAACAACTCCCATGTACCCCATGCTTTGACGATCATATCAAGATACTGACCAAGGCTCAGTTGATATCTTTTCAGACATCCAAGGAAGACGAACCTTTCTCTGCGATGGAGTGAGCTTCACCTCATCGGAATAGGAATCCGGCTCAGGGGCACCAAGCCACTTGTCAGCGAGAAAGCCACCACACTAAAACAAGGGTTAGCTGTGAAACCAATGTAAGAATAGCACTAAACGTACCAGGGTTCCATAGGTCAGAAGCTTCACGCCATGCTTCTCGCAAACGTCTGCCATCCCGTGCAGAGGTCGCGTGTCAATGATTGAAAACTGTGAGTAGTAGCCTGAGCGTTGTACACCTAAATCAGGGGCAAAGTCCTATACCTGAACTTGGTTTGACACAATTGCTCCAGGACCCAGCTGAGTGCATATCTCGTCGGTTCTGATGGTATCGAAGTTGCACAATCCAATTGACGCGATGAGTCCTTCATCTTGAAGTTCCAGCAGGTAGTTGAGGGCGGCGAGATAGTTTTTGTCTGAGTAGTCTTGCCAGTGAAACTATAAGGAATCAGGGAATTGTTCGTCGGCTTCGCTATGTGCTCATACCTGGAGTAGGTCCACCTGTCGACTTCTCATTCGCTCCATCCTCTCAAGAACTGCTGCACGAACCACACCACGAGTTGGGATTGTGCGCTTGAAGACGCACCACTTTGTGGCACCGATAACGGTTTCTTGGGATGGGAGGGTCTCCTTGAACTGTCCCTGCACGGTGGATCTGTTAGTCTCAGAGAAAAATTCTGGAAGAACAGACGTACAAAGATAATCTCAGCACTTCCGTAGTGATCCGCTACAAAGGTGGGTTCAGTAAAGCAGCAGTCACTAAGTACAATGTAGCTCACCCTATCAACATCAAGACACATGCTTGAGATCAGATTATGTGTTAACGCAAGAGAGAAAACCATACCATATCTACACTAAATGTTAGTAGGACGTATAAACGAGGTTGAGCTGTGCATACCAAACGCTGTGTAACCCTGATCCACATGACGCTGCATTCCTTTACGGATCTTTGGGACGGAAGCGCTACCCCAGGCATTACTGGAGAGTTGCCAGAGTCCAGTCCATAAACGTGGAGCGACGAAGGGACCCAAACGGAAAGTTTCGCAGGTTGAGGAAGGCATTTCAATGGGGTTCATGATCAAAGAACGAGTCTGGATTTTATAGATTCATGTACCGGCGAACATTTGGCATACCGTCATGCTCCTTGCAGTCATGCTGACGACCTTGAGGTTTTTGAAGATACTTGAACTGGTCTGCACATTGAGTTGAGGTTGGTTTGCCCCCAGTCTTCTTGACTCAGTGTCACAAGGAAGTTCAAAGCGGCTCGGGTTCGACCCTGGCAAGACCAGCGGCCGAACCTGATGCCACCGCAGGCTGCCCGATAAATGTTTTAAATCCCGGCAAATATTTTTATTGACACCGGTTACTTTAGTCAAGTATTGTAGGAGACCCCCAGATCGAGATCTTTACCGTACTTCGTGAAAGTTTTGCTCAATTCCCTGGTTCTCCTTTCTTTACAACCCTGATGCTACTGGGAGACCTATAGCTCGAGGAATCTATATAAGAAGCCGAAGAATATGAGAATGGACACATTGACTAGTACCACCCATCGCTTCCACGTCCTACCTGCACAGTGAACGCCTCTCTCGCATCGTAATACTATATCACTATGCCAGCACCTGAAGTTTCCATCTACCGAAATGCGGAAAGCCGTCCCTCACTAGGGCATGTGTAGGTCTCTTGTCATTTTGTGCACAACATGATACTCAAGTTCTCCTTAGAAACCTTATGGTCGACACGTTCATAGCTAACGCCAATGCAGAAGAGTAAGTCGACTCCTTATCCCATCCAAACCACCTCCATTGACAGTTCGATATCTAGTCTTCGCTCCATAATACGCAATCTTCTCGCGACAGGTCCCCCTGGAGTGGCTCCTGCCTTCACCAACGCAGCGAGATCTCGTCTCAAGCAGACAACAAAGATTATCCCCTCCCCATATCAGCTCTTCCGTAGACAATCCAGAGATTCACCGTGTGCTGCACTACCCCCTCTTCATGACGCCCTTACGCGTGCACGATCTCTCTATGGAGCAGGAATGGGCTTTGCGAGCCTTCACATCCTCGCTTCAATAGTACGCGCGACGATAGGCCTACGGTGGGAAGAAGATGGAGATATGGCGGATATGCTTGCCCTGATTGACTCGGATATTGGACAGGCGATACAGGTAAGCGTCATTCATGCGATTAATTTGTATAGCTTAGCTTATCGTCTTTTCCAGAGTTCCAAGGAAGAAATTGAAGGTGGTCGTGTTGTTGACTTTTCGTTGGCACGTGAAGCTCGAAATGAGTTGCGGTGTGCAGTGAACGACAGTCTGGCCGACGTGAGCAGTTGGGGTGGTGAATTCCCATTTGAACGCGCCGCTGCCAGTATAGACTATTGGAAGTTTTGATTTATTGCTGTATATTTCTTATATTACATAGGTTATCTATAATAAATACCCTTTAGTAACAGTCTTACTTCGCGTCATCAAGTTGTACATCCACAGTGTGAGTCCAACATTCCAAAACGGCATAAGTCCGGCTTTCATCTATATTACTTTAGCAATGGCGCACTCAAGTGAGAGAGATAAGTACGCGTTTATTGATCCAAAAACGACCGAATTCTCGAAATTTGAGAATGCAGCCCGGTTGGCCATATGCATGCATCAATCACCATGATGCCTTCAACTCTGGAGTTGAAACCCACTTGCATATGATTCACTAAGCAAAGAGCATACACAACGTGCTGAGCACCAGGGTTCCAATTGGACTTGCTCTGATGGTTCAGTGTAGATCGACAATCGCATCAGAAACAGGTTATTGAGCAGGACCATCGTTCCACAAATGATCTCACGCACTTTTAGGTGACACCCAATTCGTCGGATACTCAGAATATGGTGCGTTCGGATATCTGGTTGATAATCAAGAACGAGAACGTTATCCCTTTTTTTTCTTTTTTCTTTTTTCTTTTTTTGGAATTTCAAGGTGGGGTGACGCGGAAAAAGTTTTGGTAAACGGTGGAAAGCTTGACGAAAAAAAAAATCGATTCAATGAATGTACTGAAAATTGGTCCGAGGCGTACACGTGGATTAAGCGAGGAAGTAGGTTCTGACGAAGCATGTGTGCATGGTACATACATTGTCACTGCGACGGGGTAAGATCCTGGGCGAGAATATCTGCAGCTGGAAGTTATACAGGTGATATTTTTTACCTGTCTTTTTGGGATAATGACGATATAGAAGTCAGAATACACCGGCGTCATCTTGACTTTCTGAATTTGCCGTGTAAAGTTCAGACTCCGTGTGTCAATGTGAGAAGAAACTTGGCCGATCGAAAATATAACCCGAGAAACCACAGCCATTGTGTAGACGCAGCATGAGTGCAAGCATCAAAGTTTGTAGATGGAACACAATTGTTCGACCATCGAGCACGTCGAATGGGATTTCACATCGTTGATCTATTGAGCACAAACTAAGACTGGCCTTGAGAAATATTAAAAATCTACACCAATAGCCACTGTGATGTGGCGCAGCAGAGACCAATTAACTACGTGGGCATTTGGTTTTATTTCGAGGAGACATGGGAGAACCGTTCGCGTGGAATATTAATAGGCAGGAAGGAAGGTTCAGATCTATCTATACAACATCCTTACAGCCAGTGTAAACAGGGTACAAACAGCCAGCTCCGGACCTCGTCCAGCCGAAGATATCCTGCGCGTCGAGAAACCGCCGTTTTGTTTCAAATGGTTGTATCCGACCGAGCGTCACTCTCAAGGTGAGTGGTAGTCCCACATTCGCTTCAATGCCCAAATTTCGATAAAATAAAATGGCGTATGAGGAACTCTGGTAAATTATCAAATTGAAAGGTTGATGCCATTAGAATAAGCGGAAGAAAGTCAATTGTGCTTCATGTCGGAGATTCCCATATTCAATCGGTAGTCTTGGCCACATGTCCGTGTCTAGGTCTTTGCTCCATATTGAATCGGTTGACGCCGCCCGATGCTTGATAACTCCCTCTTACTAATTATCTAGAAGGCCAAATGGATACCATGGGGTGTATACCTATTGCGCCAAACCAAAGTGCTATGCTATCGAGAAGAAAATACCCCTAAGAGTAATCGCCCCTATGCGTTTGATCAGCATCAAAGTAATTTTTCCGTCTATCAAAAAACAATCCTTCATCTTTCGACAACGCTTGGAATTTTGGGAAGATGAACGTTGAACAGATACTGTGTCAGGCCCAGCTGTGCGAAACTTGTTGCCGGCGGCATCCTATGAGGAATGAGGCTTGCAAGCAAGCGATAGACAAGAATAGGAGAAGGGGCAACCTGACTCGTGAGACCAAGGCCGAGACACTCTCACCTCACTTACTACACATCCACAAGGCAGCAGAGCCTAACGCTTTGGGGAATTATTCAACAACAAAGCCTTATACGATATCGGTCTGGTGAGGAGCCTCCACAACCCCGCAGGAACAGATATGTCAGCCGAGGTCCAGTCGGCTGTCAACCCCCTGCCAGGATCTTACGAGAAGAAAGAAAAGGAGAGTCGTGATGAGGCTGAACAGGAACGTGAACGCTTTCAAGTGGTTCTAGATGACCATGAGCTTCCACGACACCTTTCAATTACTCGCAAATGGATATCCGTTTTGGTGATTAGTACCGCCGCACTGTGTGTAACGACAGCATCGACGAAACCCCCTAGATAACCCCTTTTTTTACCTCCCCCCGTAGGGGTTTTTCTCCCCTGTACAACTCCAGGGGGTTAATACCCCCCGAGTTGGGCTCACAGTGATCATCCGTGGTGAGCACAACCAGAAAATGTGTACCTTGACATATAATCATTTCTTGGCAGGCAGCGTTTACCGAAGACGGCGTAGCACAGACTTTCAAAGTTGGACATGAGGTCACAATTTTATCAATCAGTTTCTTTATCGAAGGTCTAGGATTGGGACCTTTGATTATGGGGCCGCTATCCGAACTGTATGGTCGTAACAACATTTACCGCATATCTTACACCATATACTTTGGGTTGACGTGGGCTGTTGCGTTTGCGCCCAACATTGGTATGTGATCGAGATATCCTTCCGTTTGAATAGACCAATTCAAGGTTTTATATTACAACGAGATGTACATCTGATCTTTCGATTCTTCACCGGCTTTGCGGGGTCAGCCTTTCTTAGCGTCGCAGGTGGGAGTGTGAGTGATCTATTTTCGGACGCGACCGTCGCAAAGTTTGTCTTTTCTCGACGCAAGCTTGACATTATAGCTAATCAATTTGTGTAGCCCTATGGCGTTCTACACCATGTGTCCCTTTATCGGACCTGTCATCGGGCCGTTGATTGGTGGGTAGGTGTTTGCAAGTGCAGCGATTCACCCTTCTTTGGTTAGCTTTATTTTTAACGAAACTCCGAGATTTATTAATCAGGTGAGTAGTGGATAGATAGAAGAGTCGTTTTGAGCCTAGTCTCACCATCTTGGTTCTTCGCGAGAGAGACCCCGTAGTCGGGGAATAGTGTAGTAGGGGGAGTGGGAGTGGGTTGTTGTGAGCGACCACTCCCAGTGCGAGAGCCGAGGACGGTGGACAGATGAGCCCCCGCTGGACTCGGCTCTCTCACTACTCCCTACTACGGGGTCTTCGATATGTTCAGGAGCGGAATTCGGGATTGAAGGTGGAATGTATTAGAAGTTTGGGGAGTTTATATAATGTCAGGGGTTTATTCGATGAGAAAGGGGGATGAGGTGGGCGGGCAAAAAGGAAACAAAACCGGCTACGCAACGAGTGAGCGCGTGTCGCGCGGCGAATGAGGATAAAGGAAATAGTAAGAAGGAGAGACGAGGTGGGCGACGTAGTGTTGTCTCTTCCACGTGACCAAGAAGACGGATCTGCGCAAGCACAGATCCTATCATGCATAGAATCTGAACTGGAGATGGACATATTACATTATGCTCATGTGGACATTCGGGGAGTGGCTTGCCATCCTTTTCGTAAGTACAGCGTCAGTTCTCCAGGGAGCATAGACTGACGGATAGTCCGGATAGCTCATTCCAGAAACCTATGTTCCACTTCTGGTTACTAGAAAGGCTCACAGGTTATTCATTCACCCGAAGAACCTTCCTGTTTATTTACTCACGATGTTTATCCCTATAGAATGAGAAAGAAGACGGGCGATGATCGGTATTGGGCGCCTCTTGAACAGGGGAACTGTAACCTCTGGCGTCGAATTGCTGTTAGCTGCTACCGCCCGTTTCGTAAGTATTTCGCTTGAATAATAGTACTGGGCTCATGTCATTGCCAGAGTTGCTCTTTCATGACAGAATGGCCCTACTACTTGATATCTGGTTCGTCATCAAAACTAATGGACGGAATGGATGACATTAACATAGATAATCCATAAATATGGTTTAGGAGCGCACTCGTACTCGGAATTTTGTACCTAACATTCCAGGCATTCCCCATCATATTCGGAGGAGTTCACCACTTTAACATGCAGACGACGGGCCTTTCATTCGCCGGTATAGGTGTTGGTATGGGAATTGGTATATGCACTCAAGCGTACTGGAACAAGTATGTGATTACGACGTGCGTTCGGCCGTGTGTATCTAAACACCACTAGCCTTTACGCTCGAACAGCAGCAGTCAATAACGGCAATGTTCCTCCTGAAACCCGTTTAATCATGGGAGAAATTGGGGCTGTTCTCGTACCGATGAGTACGTTTTCACTCCCATCGACTACCCTAACTGCGTTGATAGAGTTTAACTCCTCAAAGGCCTTTTTTGGCTGGCATTCACAACATATCGAGGGATACCTTGGATTGTTCCCATCATCGCCTCAATACCTTTTGGAACTGGTACCTACTTCGTATTTACGTCGACATTCACATATCTTGTGACCGCCTATCGACCAATTGCAGCATCCGCTATGGCTTCTAACAGCGCGCTGCGGTCAACATTTGCGGCAGCATTTCCCCTGTTTGCACCTGCGATGTATCACCGCCTGGGCACAGTTGGTGCCACGGCACTTCTCGCTGGACTAACCGCTGTGATGGTTCCACTACCGTGAGTCCTTAAATTCGTAAAGAGAGCAGAGAGGAGACCATCGTACTCAAGACCCCTTTTTAGATTCATATTTCGGCGGATCGGCGGTAGACTTCGTCAACGATCAGAGTTTGCGGTTCATGAATAACCACCCAAAACATATTCCAAGAGCGATGTAGTTGGATATCCATGATACATAATACACTTCTCCCTCTCCTTCATCTGATGCAATTTCCTTCACGTCTTCGTGATTGTTGGATATGATGGGTAGGTTGTGGTTGTTGTAGTGCCACCTGACCCTGGAAAGCCGAATGTGATGCAAGTGGTGGTGCCTGGATCGACAGACGCCGACTCTGTTCCAGTGGTGGGTGGGTTCCAGTGGGTCTGCGAAGGCATGAGGTTTTCTGAAATAGATCATTAGGTCACCGTCCTACCGTATATCCAAATTGAGGTATGGGGTTGCAATTCACCACGAGGGCACAGGCGACGACCAACGAGAGGTAAGACAGATTCTTGAGCATTTTGAGTGTAGTTAGTGGGAGTCAAGAGTATTGAAGGCTATTCTCGGAGTCTCCATGCAATTATTTATATATACTCTAATATTACATATATATGCTAGTACCTCGTTGTTCTTTCGTGGAGTGATAATGATTTAGACACGTAGGGTGCGAGATGCTGGCGAGAATTATCCAGCTGGTCAACCTGGCTTCGCAAAAATGGATACTGTGCCCTTCTTACAAAAGGTATAACGGAAAGATTCGTAGGTAGCTATATTGAGCATCGTACCCGTAAGCTATCTTTTTTCACGTATCGTAAAAGCACCAGAGTGTGAGCGTGTTTGGAGGCATTTGAAGTCTTGTCCGTTCATGATTGGATCCAGTTTTTTCGATGCTGGACGTGGTACCGGTCGAGTAACGTAATATTGGCGTCAATTATCAGTATGCTCACGATTCAAACACGTCGGAAGCCACGGGACATCCCGCGAACACGGTAAAACCTCGCCAGCATCTGTATAGGGTTGGATGTATATCAGTTAACCTAGATCGAAAGTGATCCGAAGTTTGCTAGAAACGAGAAAACGGTAGCAATAGTACTTGTTCCAGGACGTAGATCGTTTGTGTTTTGAGAAAGTTTTCGAAGTTGCGGTGATGTCCAGCGGTTAGACATCAAGAAACCGCATCCCAATGGACAAAGCATGTTTGACGTCTAGTTCGTTTTGGATGGCGCATGGAATCGAATCGTGCGTACTATAGTGCAATGCGGGGATTGGAGGAGTGCTGATGCGCGGTCCATTTATGACTACTTCATCACACACGAGGCGCATGAATTTGCTGCCCAACGACGCTCTACGAAGGCTTCAGTTCCACACCTGCACTCAAACTACCCCAATTCAGCGTACGGAACACAACACACACAGCATCTTAAGACCTTGCGCAGACCAACACCTCGGCCCCCAGGACTCTGAAAAAAGTTCGAGTTTCAAAAAAGTCCCTGAAGGGTCGTGTATTTCGATTATTCATCCTTATGTGGCGAGTGAAAACGATCTCTTAATCTAGGCAAAAGAAATAGGCTGATGAGATTGCTTCAGTGCGTTGTGGCTGGGGTGTGTCAATGGTTTGATTGCCTTTATGACCGCATCTTCGGTGACCAGACAAACCGTTGCGTCAGAGGAGCTCGTGGTACCCTCGATGGTCATTGTCTCGAATTGTAATTTATCCACCTTCGCACCGTATCCGGCATTTAAGCTAGGACAGTTCAAGGTATATTGCAAATATGCCCTTCGAGAACGCCACCGTGGTACTAGACCGGTAGCTAATTTGGGAGTCATGAACTCTAGGGACCCATACGGATGCGCTCTGCCCTGTACTTCTTAAAGAATTAGGCGCGTTACCCCTCAGCCTATTACTTTGGTTGCCGATGTGTGACAATGCCACTGTCACTATAAAGGTGCTGTCGACTCGTCCCTCGAGGCTGGTGGTAAGATCTGAGGGATGATCTAGTTTTTCTACCGGAGTTTGATTGAAGGATTTAATGAAAAGGCTGACGGCCATCATCGAACTCGCGGCTTCTGTCCCTGGCCGAACGGCAAGTTGAGGAGCGAGCAAATAAACGGCAAGCCGAGAGGCGGACAAGTTCGATGGAAGTGTTACTTCTCTAGGGTCTTCACGTATGCCCAGAGAACAATAACGAACAAGTGTAAATGGAGAAGAAGAGGAGGGTGAAGGCACTCGTGCATGCCATTGTCACATATGTCAGGTTTATCGATTGACTTGTCCAGATATACTTCAAGGTCAAGATATAAGGATACACCTGGCTGGTTTCAAGTCTACGGAGAGAAATGATTCATCTAAACTCCCGCTAGCTATATGCACACCGTATGAAGAAGTTCGGAAAGTTACTGAAATGACTTCTACATTTGACGATAAGAAGATCCGGGAGGACATGTGCAATGACGAAGTCCCTGAGCACTTGTCCCAGGGTTTAAGGCTTCAGGAGTACAGGTGGAAGCTAAATATGACAACTCGAAAAACGGGTAAATCTACCATAAGCGTCCTGTGGAGCTTAGCTCATATGAGTTTCATTTTAGCATGCACTGCTATGAGCGTGGAGATGAAATAGCCCGGAGATAAATCAGAGTTTCGGCCTGACATCACCTCCATAAACTGAATGAGTGGTGGCGGGAAATAGTGTCTGCATACAACATGGTACCTCTTAATCAATGATAGCTTACATTGTTTGTAATCTACATTAATGAAGCTCCTTTCCGCCCATGCACGGCAGTGAAAGTATTGACCGGGTCATAGCAGATCATTCCATCGTCCAATACCAGTGCAACATGATCCTTGATAGAGCTATATCTCTTCATCAATAACATAATCTTCCTTATGATCAGGGTGCTCTCTATGTGCTCATGGCTTGATTCCATATAGAATGTCATCGATAAACGGTTACCCAAAAATCCTCCTGGATTCGAAGTGCTTCACTCGCGCTTCACACATTGCAGTTGATACGTCAGTCGTCAAATGTATGTATAGTTTCAAGAACATTGTCGTTCTAACAAATTACCGGTTCTCCATTTCGAACACTTCCAAGGACATATCGTACTTGCTCGGACCTCTCAAACCCCTACGTCTTCTCGAACCATGCCCAAATACTGAGATTTAACTTCTTGTAACACAATCGAAAGTTAGATTACACGAGAATGGGAAGTTGGGTTCCATATTACATCCGACATGTTGTTGACCTAATTTGGCGTCTTGACAGAATTGGAATGCAAGCCCCTTCTTATGCCTCTCCTTGATGTTAAAACGGAGGGCGCAGACAGGCAGTTGTTGGCAGCCACTGACAGTTTCCTGGTATCCCTTACAATCGTCACATAGTATCCACACAATTTGATTAGGGTGGCTCAATTTCTAGCGACCCTGATATTGAGTAAATGATTAATTAAATTAGAGGTTCCATTAGACGATAAGAGGCTGTACCTGGATAAGTAATGAAATGTGCGCTGGGGCTGAACCTTCTAACGTCGGGCATCTAAACGTGATCCCGCCTTTCATGTGCTAAAATTTGTATGAGAGTACCTTAATAGAGGAGTTCGAATTTTTTTTGGTCGTAATCCTCGCGGATTGTGCGTGGGGACACGGGATCTCAAAACACGGTGATCAAATGAATACCAGTCTACATGAGCTTGGATGTTATACTGCTTGTCGCTTCAACTGAGCGGATGTATAAATCTGAAAATGGAAACCAGGAATTCGACGCTGAAATTCAGAAGCATAGAGCAGCTGATTCCAGGTGTTTTATTATTAACCAGAAAGGTAGAGCCCTTGTGAGAAAAGCTCAATTGATCATTGTCTATTGAGGCGTGTGTCTAGTAGCCGGAAGTCGTGGGGCCCGAAAAAACGCGTTCTCGGAGTGATAATAGTGGGGAAAGAGGCCGGCTCAGTTCAAAAAATGATAAATGGCGGGTCAATGCGAACGAACGAAGTGAAAAATCAGACAAACCATGGCAGGTTCTAATACGAGATCGGCTTGCATCGCTACTCAGAGATCCCTACTTCCTGCTTTAAACCATTCTGTGCATCTCATGGTTGGAATGAGTCTAGAGCACAGGGAGTACATTTATCACGTTAGCGAGTTCTGTTCCACCTATTCTCGAATACTGAGTGGACCCTCAAAAATTACTCTTCGTTGACGTTAGTAGACGTATTTGTATTACTTACAGCACTTGCCAGTGCCTTCTCTGACCAACCTTGTTCCGATGGCATGCATTCTTGATATCAGGCGTAAATTTTTTTTCCAAAGAACTATACTAATATAACGACTGATTTTATGTCACTCTGAGGTCGAGATGTTTTCCTTTCAACTATGCATATTTACCCCATGACATGCGGTGGGTAATACATAGGAGTTGCAGGGAGAAATACATTACGCCTTAGGTTGAGGAATGGCCCAAGGATCCCATAATGTTATGGGCTCATGTATGGTACCGGTCTCGTTCATGAGGTCCAGAGCGGCATTCGGGCCGAATCGCTTGGGGGAGAGTAAAAGTCTCTTGCTCTTGGGATGGCTTGTAGACGCTGGGTTAGCGCGACTCTATAAAGATTACGGGCTTATATGAATCTATGGAGCCGGTCGATCGTGTTTTAGAATTATCCTCGGTATCTACAACGTCGATTAAGTGGGAATCGATCCTCATGACGGACCCTCTGAGCTACAGAAGCATATGATGATGGTGAGGGTGTGTGAGTTTATCTTCCTGTAAAGGCAACTTTTCGAAGGATGTTAGATTGTCCCAGTCTTCTACTGAGAGCGATGGGAAGTGGAAGAGTACATATAAGCGATGAGGCTCGTTGTTCGAGACAATTTGCGTGTGTCCACTGCTCTTCACTTTACCTCTTTCGCGCGCTCCCCGTCGTATCGCCTTGAATATAAGGAGCTGGACAGAGTCTTGTGCAACACGAGATTTTCTTTTGGAATTTTTTTCTTATTTCTGTCATGGTTTACAAACCAATGTTATCTCCTCGTTCTCACTTTCTGAACGTCCGGAATATCTTACAAGCAGGTGCACGCAGAAGAAGCACTCTGAAAATAAAATTGCGCGCCTTCTTCTGAGGACAGGAGTACAGTTTGTGACCTCATATCTTCAGCTCGACTCGGAGCCAAATGCCAGCGTTGCATCGCATGCACACCAGCAGGTCGTCCGGACGGTCGCACCCCTATCTCTCGCACATTCGATATAGAATTTGAATGAGCCCCTCACCGCAGTTAGGCATGCACGTCAAGGGACGAAATTCCATTTCCAACCGAAGTGCCTTTCGAGGGCCCACCCCTTCATGATGGACTGAGACGGCGATGACAGGATGACTTGATGATTCGCCGGCGGGGAGGTTTTACAAATTTACCATTACCTTTGTATTGCTTGCTTAGCGGCACGGTGTGAGCCCGAGGAGATCCTCTCTTTCTCTGGGAGGCAGGGAACGTGGGTGTTCAGGTTTATGGGTTACGGGAAGGGGGACCTTCATGATCAGTTCAGTCTGTAAAGCTTCGGGTAGCGTTTGGTTAGGCTCGTCTGATTGGGCTCGAACGGTTCGCACCATTCGACGCTTCACGAGTCGCGGTCCGCCGCTGACTTCACTTGTGAATGCAAATTAAGCGACTCTATGTTAACAAATCGACGAAGGTGGGGGTGACAATACAAACCCAGGACCATGAGATGAGGTCAGGGGTATCGAGAAGAAGTTGTGGATTGGGTGAACCTGGGAATGAATGGGGGGTATTTTAAACTTTAGCAAGGTGGTCATCAGATTGTACCTTGTTGCTAACATCTGCCGTGGTAGTTGACTCGACCCGAAGCATGTCCAGAAACGTGGCTTTGAGTGATGCACGTTTCTGCCGAGATGATGGGCGCTGTGGGCGCCATCATGCGCACAGGCCATGAGCGCTGGATCGCGTTGGGACTACTGATGGGCTCATTGATTAGATACGAACACTGGAAATAGAACGGTTTTAATAAATTTAGGATTCTTCCTTCAGTACAGTTGTACTTTCATTGATAAATATAGACTCAGAAGTCTGTTACATGAATAAATCTCCTTGGGAGAAGCATCCTTGTTTCTAGAAGACAAAATAAAAATGAGGCCTAGCTCTAATACATTGTGTCCTGCATGGATCGCTATGAAGATCCGCGCTATTTGCATGAAGAATTTTCATTTCCGTCAAATGCAAAACTGCGAAGGTACTCTTCTAGCAGTATCTTGCCGACGAGAATACGACGCTACATAGAGTCGTGCATGGTGGATAATCGTAAAATCTTCACCCCTGACGAGAACAAAACTAACTTTGGTGGAAGGTGGAATCTAAATTTAAATATGTTTTGAGGTCGTGAGTGGTCGGCTCATCCGGCATTTGACGTTCCATGACCTGTTAGGTCAAACAATTCCCTTGAAGCTTCGACTGCATGCGTGCACCCAAATTCTGCCTGGCTCTCTACACATTCCGCAGTTAACCCATCCGTAAAAGTAGAGTTTGAACACTCATTTGAACCGAACTGAACAGTGGAAGAGCATCGTCACTCGGGAAGCGGAAGTAATTTCCCCTAATTGAGCATTTGTTGTGAGCACTATAAATAACTGTGAAATCTCTCGAAGCGACAAAGGGGGTCAGTGTACTGAGACGAATTTGTACACTATACACATGTTGCCCGGATCTGGACATTGAATCATCTCTGGCTCTGCGTTATCTAAGACTTGAATCTGGCTGGAGTCACACAAACTGTTAACTAAACATCTAAAGTTCTTGACACCGTGTTTCAGAGATCCAATATGGCTCACGAAGAGTCCTAAATCTGACCAAAAAAGTTCACATTCTCAAGAATCTGAATGCTCCGGTTTCCGAACTTGTCACCTTCTGATGATTGACTGTTCTATGAGATTGGAAGACTCTGAAGAACAGGCAGTATAATATCTTGCAACGAATAAGAAAATTCTTCAGGTTCGTTGGTCATTCTGAACGCCGCTTTTTCGTTTTTTGTGCAAGTAGCCCCGGTCTCTATGTCGCGCAGGTGGGGGAATAATGGATAATCTCCGGGTTTTCGAGGTAGAATGTATCCGGTGTCTATTGGGCTCTGAGCTGAGATATGATTGGCTGTGAACGCGTAGATTCGTCCGGGGGCCAGTGATCTCCCGGAGTAGGGTAGGTGTACATTTTGAACACGAATACGATAGGTAGATAGACCTAGGTAGGTACCGAATCTTAAAATTGTATCGATAAGGGCGGTGGGGAGTTGGGAGATAGAAGATGCTGATTGGAGACATACTGAATTGCGGGCGGATATACCACGCTTTTTGCAATGAACAATTGGCCGATTTGTTGCTCAACGCAGGACAGGGGCATTTGAAGATTGGAACTGGAATTGGAATAAATTTTAGCTAACTATGTTACATAAGTAACTCAGGAACAAAGTCCGCCGAGCAGCCGAGATGGAGTCACGTTTTGAGGCATGCCTTGCCGTTTTCTGCCGACCAATCAAAGAAAAGGCTCAGATCACTTATTCTCACGCCACATGCACAGCTCGAAAATGCCTCACGTTGGTTTTGAGGCTTTTTCTCCTAACCTCCTCCTTCTCCTCGTCGCCCCGCAGCGTCCTTCCCTTCATCCCCGCGTTTTATCTGCTGCTTACCGCTCTAGACCAGGATTGAATCTTGTTTATATTCTCTCAACGGTCATTGTTATCATGGCCGGTGTCATGTATCTCTCTCAGCCTCGCATCTCAGGGCTTCAAGTTTAGCTTAGCTTGCCAACTCTTCAGCTAGGTCAATCGCTCACAACGTCCGGTCATATAGCTGCAACCAGCTCATCCATATATACCTCGTACTCTCTCTGGCAACTTATTGTTTGATTTCTATCAACTTGAGCTGTTTGATCATTCGTTGGTCATCTTGTCAGGGCACAACGAGGGAAAGGCGAGAGCGTAGTTCTCAAGAAACTGGACTCTCGTTGTGTCTACTTTCTACATGTATTATGCTACCATGGACACGCGTCTGCTCTCTGCCAGCGTTTAATACTGCTCGACCCGTCTATTTTCTCTGCTGGGTTTCTTGTCCTCGCTTCTATCACCTTCTCGCCACGTCTTGTCGACATCATGATAACGAAAGACGTCTTATGTCACCGCGGCCCGTGCTCTTGACTCTTTTTTTCCCTCCAACTCGGCATTGAGGTCTGTGTCTACGGGGTTCCGCGACGTTCCGCTAGATTTCCCGCACATGCACTTAGTTATCGCTTCTATGTTGCCCAACTGGAGACACTCTCACTACGTGGAAGAGTGCAATTGGTTGTGGCGAAGGCTTAGTGATGCGAAGGAGGGAGGGACGGCGAAATTTTTCGCTCATGGGGCACTTATCTCTCATACCTATTTCGTAGATTTGGCCATAGCGTTGATTCTCTGACTCGGGAACTCGCTACATTAGGAGGACCACGGCGAAAAGAATGTCCGCTTAGCAAGTGGAAATGAGTCATCCACTTCTCAGTTTCACTAGTTCGAGGAATTTTCGCGCTGGGTGTGCTTAGCGTACTTCTCGTTTTACGGCCATTTTTTCTCACTTTTTCCTCATTTTATTTCGATTTTTTTTTATCGTCTTCCAAACACATATCAGCTGGTCTACCGGTGCGGGCGGACCGGTTTACATAGCTGTGTGCTCTTGTTTATTTTTAGTCGGCCATCGCGAGCCGACTGATGAGAGCGACCACCGCTTTGGTCTTATCCTTTGCATTTTATGTTGTTACTCTCCCCTTTCTTGTGGGAGGTGTATTGTAGAACTTAGCCGTTTCCTTCTTTACTTCAATCACTTTCACAGCTTTTCTAAAGCTTTAGCATTTGCTACTCTACTGTCTACAGAACCCATACACCATACCCACATCCACATCGTACGACATCAATCTTATGGCCCCCTTATCCTCACCACGAGCTCGGTCTGGCCAGTATCTCGCAACTTTCCTCGTCCTCGCCTCCTTTTATACCATCTCACTTGCTCAACATGTTCACGATACTGGCGATCCTGATTCGGTCATCACCAACCCAGCAAACGGACTTGACCCCAACATGGACATGCCAATGGACCTCGCCTCAGGGCACGGCATGATGGCGTTTCTGCACTTTACCTCTGGAGATACGCTCTGGTTTGAAGGATGGGTACCGGAGAGCTCTGGTGCTATTGGCGGGACCTGTGTGGGGTTGTTCTTGCTCGCCCTTGTGGAAAGATGGCTCTCAGCTATGCGCGGCATGGCGGAGATGTATTGGCGTAATAGGTGGGTCTATTTCGGAACTGCTTAAAGTTCAATGTGGTCCTGATCATTTCTACCTTCTCGGATGTTCGTCGCAACAGAGCACGAATTGAACACGCGAATAGGCTCAATGCTGTGTCTACGAAGGAGGCGGATAGGGACTCGTTAGCTCACTCGCATCGTCGCGGAACTACCATCGGTAATGCTATGAGGCTAAGGAGCATCCCTCCGCTCGTGTGGTCTCATGATATCTCGCGAGGTATTATGCATGCTGCTCAGGCGGCTCTTGGTTTCCTGATGATGTTGACGGTGATGTAAGTTATCAGTTATCTGTGTCGGCCATTTCCAACCTGACGATTCTTATCTCAGGACATACAATGCCGCTTTCATCATCTCTATCGTTATCGGGCTCGGGGTTGGAGAGACATTATTTGGAAGATACGCCACCATGTCAGGACATTAATTACCTGCTTATTGGACGTATTTGGGGATATATTTTTATGTGCATTGGATTTATGGATTTGTACTACAAGTGTTATAATTCAAAATTCATTCTTCTCCAATCCTGGTGACCGATACCTTGAACTTTGCCACAAGAAGCCTTGGTCCTGCTACAACTCTAGCCCGTTTGCGAACCTTGAAGATAAATTAAAGCAGATAACCAAGACCGCCACGGTCGGTAGCCGTTAGGCGAGGAGGAGGACCTCCTTGGTCATGGAAACAAAAAGTTTTTCAGAACTGCCTCTTTTGTACTTTTTGTCATGCACATGTCACGTTTTAGGAGATTGTGACCGTTTTTGGAGCTGACATTAACGGCAGAGTGTCTCCTCTCTCCTGACTTTGTGCTTTATCCTGCTTTTCTGTATTTTCTGCTAGGAGGACAACCGAGGAAAGCTGTACAGCTGCTCGTCGTATTACGTGCTATCTGCAGGAGAGAAACGTAAACTTGAAACCTCCTACAGCCTGACCTGCCGACGCTAGACCTTCCATTGACTTTCATCACGACTACGCACCATCTCAAGTCAAACTACGGCACAGACTACTTATACGTTGACCTAAAGCGTCTAGAACTACTAGAACTACTCGAATATCTTCCCGGCTTGCCACAATGGCAGATACAGGAACACCCCCGGTGATCCCAATCCAATTCCAGCAATACAAGTGCGTACAATTGGTCTTCGTCGTCTGTCGTCTTTGGACAATACTAACACTCGATTGATTTCTTTCTTTCTGTCTTTCTTTCACCCTGCTCATTCAATGGCAATCTAGCTCATATGTCACGGATCCTAAATGGCAGATCAAATTCAGTTCGATCTGGTCTGCGATGGCAGCGTTTTTCATCATTCGTTCAATTCCATACCTCGTTCGTTCCATCCGCAACGGCCGTGCTTGGGTCTCATTCTGGGGAATCAAAGAGGACGCCGAACCATATGAACCCCTTGTCATTTCGGAAATGGCAAAACCTGGAGGCAAGACCGGCACGTCGATCTCGCAGCTAGGGTTGCTGGGTCGATTGGAGGCATTCTGCCAGCGGTGGTGGTCTGTCTTCTATTGGACAATCCCTGGTATCGATTTAAATGCTGGACAGCGTAAGTCCCTGATACATTTCCATTTATGTCCCAGTGACTGATAATTAATTTTTTTGTTCGGGGTGCTAGTCCTGATTCTGACAGGTTATTTCGCCGCTGTGGTTGTTTGCACGACATATCAAGTGCCTCTGATGACCAACTCAAACCGGGCTGGTAAGTTCTTTGTTTCTACTTCTCGTTTATTCGCCTAGTCGAGCACGAACGTGTGCTACTTCGTTTACGCCCATTTACTTCGCCACATTGCGTTCATTGGCGTTATTAATTTATCTTGTGGCTTTCTCGCCACCACCATATCCTACGGCACGGTGTATCACCGACATGTGCACTTGTCTCAGCCACCGATGACGATGGCCGAGATAAAAGCAGCTTAGAATATGACCATCCGAATAAGCTATCCTCTGACGTTATAATATCATTCTTATCTTCCCTGTCAGCGTTGTGTGCAGACAAGACAAAGACTAAACCGTTTTTTCCCCTGCCAGGTTTCATCGCCATTGCACAGCTACCTCTCGTCTTCCTCCTCGGTACCAAAAATTCGGCCCTTTCGTTCCTTCTTGGACCTGGCCATGGATGGGAACGACTCAACTTTTTGCACCGCTGGTCTGCACGTGCAATGTTCCTCTGTGCTACTTTGCATGGTGCGTTATGGATCAGGAACCACCTCATTTGGGATATCGAGATCCTTGGAGAGCAGAAAGAGACGAGTGGAATTGCGGCATTCGCCGTGTTAGGAGGATTGGTTATCTTCAGTGTTAGGTTTGTTAGAAACAAGTCATGGGAGGCGTTTTGGTGGGTGCAGTAAGTGTCAAAATTTTAATCTAATGTGCCAATAACCGATTGCTGATCACCGAATTTTTTCTTTCATTCCTCTTTTCAACCCCTCGGTCATTCCGTTGTGCCATTTTATTGGTTATCTGTCAACGTTCACCCTAACAATGGGTTACCGCGGCATCTTGTTTTCTCTCCTGGATCATGCTGCATCGTTGCATGTCAATTTTTGGTCAATTGATCAAAACCAAAATGCCTGATCTGTCCACTTGTCGTGCATGCGCCTGACACAATGCCGTCCACGTCCATGGTCATACCACCCACCCTTTTCCCCGTTTCACCCCATCACTCCACATTGACCCTCGTTTTCCTATTTCGTGGCGCTCCATCGATTTCATTATGGACTTTGCCCCTCTTTTTTCGATAAACGTCACATCCCGCAATTTGGCTCCCGGCTTCTGCTCGTCTCCTCAACGGCACCCCCTTCCCTTCCCCAAAACTCTATTCTACCGGAAATTCAAACGTTATGTCCTGATATCATGAAACTTTATATGTAACATTGACTTCAATTAACCTGCCTATCGTCGAACAATCCACGGTTAAAACGATATCGGCCCTGCACCTCCTTATCGCATCGACCCATTGTCGTCCGTTCTGGGCAATACGTTTTCCGCATTTTCCTTTTTGACACTGTGCCTCGCCGTTTTCTCTGGCTCGTTGGGTTATTCTCGTTGCGAACTCGTCCTGACCGTCACACATCCGTTTCGAACCCGAAATAAATCGATTTCATTGTGGCCCATTCCACCCCAAACCAACTCGGTCCGACCTGATCCACTCACGCACGCGCGACGAACCACGTCCTCTTTGCTATTTCTGTCCTCATTACTCGTTCTGGTGTTCATTAATCAACAGCTTGCTCGGTACAATTGCGTTCTTCATCACCATATGCTATCACACGATATACGCCGCACCGTGGATTTTCCCTCCTCTCGCTTTTCATGGACTCGATCTTCTGCTTCGTCTGGTCCGAACGCGAGTCAAGGATGCCGTTCTTGTACCAGTTGATAAGCAGATGACGCTTATCCATATACCGTTCGCCACCAGTGGATGGGTCGCGGGCCAGCACGTCCGTCTCAGAACTTTTGTGGGAGGTGCGAAGATATGGGAGAGCCATCCGTTGACGATCATGGTCGCACCTGCCGGTAAGGGCTGCGTGGATTCGTATATGGGAGGTAGGTTACTTCATTTATGTCGTTGTGATTTGAATTGGTGCTCAATAAGATTTTAGGTATCACTCTTGGCGCAAGGGTTGCGGGGAATTGGACACAGGCACTCAACGAGTATGCCCGCAAAGCCGGCGAAGAGAGACTATTAGAGGATTTGAAATTGGCATCGCCTGCCGCGGAGAAACCCCAAGCGTGTTCGGACCGTGTTCCAGTGCCTATTCACGTTATGGTCGACGGGCCTTATGGAGGCTCTTCTGTTGACCTGGGTGAATATGAGACTGTCCTCTTGTTTGCTGGTGGATCTGGGGCCACGTTCACGCTTGCGTTGTTGGATGATATCGTTGGAAGATGTGTGAAGCAGGGAAGGCCGAATGGTGAGAAGACGAGAAGGATTGAGTGGGCGTGGTGTGTTCGATCTTTCGGTATGTGGAATTCATTTGGCTCTGGATCGGAGACGGAGTCTGATTCTTTGTTCGTTCTTGGGAGGATTAGGCTCCATTGAGTGGTTTTCTTCCGCCCTCATGGATATTGCGAACGTTGCTGCTGCTTCACTCTCCATGGCGAACCCAGTCCACTTGCACATCTCGATCTATGTGACGTGTCTTTGCAACCCTGAAGCTGTCCCTCCTATCCCGAACTGCGACGTGACCATCGTCAGGCCTTCCATCTACAAGGCTCTTGAAGATCTCATTCAAATCAGGGACGAAGACGACTCGGATGATCTAGAGAGAGGAAGATCTTCAATGACCAAAGAGAGCTCCAAGGCTAGGGAGTCGACTTCTAGGTCCCTTGAGATGCCAGACGACTGCGAGAAGCCAACTGCGCGCGTGTCGACGTCAGAGGCTGAGATTGAGATGCTTGCGGATGATGAGATGAAGGTGTTCCCGTCTCAGAATTTGCCCAGGATTAGGAAGGATGGTGGGGTTGCGGTCGCTGCTGCTGGCCCTGTTAGTTTGACAAGGGAGGCGAGTAACGCGGTTGCGAGGGTTGGGACTAGAGGAGGCTTGGGGAAGGTTGGGTTGCATACGGAGGTGTATGGTATTTGAGTTAAAGAATTTATATTTCAATGAATGTTGTATTACGATGCTTTTTTATGATCACCTTTTTACGGTTTTTGAAGCTTGAAGTTGAGAATCCAAGGCGACGCTCCTTGTATTCTCCCTTCAGGATTGATATGGTTTCAAGTCCTCGTTTCACAGTTTTTTTCCCGGTTTTCTAATATGTTTTTGAATTTCCACTCAGCGCCATCTATGATTCTCAGGTCCCGACACGACGTTGTCCAGTTCACATTGAAATCCATTTATGAATGACCTGTCGGCCCGCCACCTCTTCTGGTCAGTCAGCCTCATATCACTTCTAAGTCGTTTTGGCTGACCGTAATGCCTGATGGGCTACTAGAAAATTGGGTATAAATGCGGGCGTGGATGTCATCATCTCCCATTCTTTCAGAAAATCTTCGTCTTCAAGACAACACCTTTGTTGCATCAAGAGTTATTCGTCTTTGTTTGAAGTACGTTCATTCCTTTCCTGACGATTTATCTCTAACTCGCCTTGAATATGTGCTAGAAATGGCCAGATTTTTCGCTTTCTTCACCCTTCTTACCTTTATCATCGCCGTTCCGAGCACCCTCTCTGCCAAAATCCCTGAACCCGGGGCTTCGTCTAGCGTTCAAGCTGCTCAAGCACCACCCATCACAAATGGATCGCTCAAGCCTATGGCCACCACCTACATCGTCGCCGGTAGCAAGTCGACGGAGAAGAGAAAGCCTCAAGATATCACCAGCGAGGCTTCCGAGGCCGACTCAGAGGGCGAAACAGCCATCGCATCGAGCGCTCGTTCTAGTACCCCCACCAGCGCTAGCACCACCCGTACCAGGCCGCATCATACCAGCTTCCTCACGGCTCGTGCAGAGGGTGTGCAGCAGGCTGAGGCTCGTGCTGGGGATGCACAGCATCCCCAGGCTGCGAAGGCAACTCCTGGGTCTACTCATGCTCATTATACGACCTTCTATGGTGAGAGCAATGCTTCACAGTCTGGTGGAAGTGGTCAGGTTAAGGCGGGAGCGGGACAGCAGGGACAGGCGGCTAATCGACAGATGCAGGCTGCGCAGGGTAGTAATGGTGCTCAGAAGGGAGATGAAGCTCAGAATGAATGTGAGGAGGAGGAAGAGGAGGAGCTTGAAGATTGTGATGAAGAGGAGGAGATAGATGATGGGGATGATGGGGACGATGAGGAGGAGATAGATAGTCGGGATGATGGGGATAATAAGGAGGAGGAGGATGCCGAAGTTAATGAGGATAAGTAGACTTGATTGACGTCGTAGATGTGGAAGTATGGTCCCGGGTTGTATACTCTTTATTCGTATTTGTATTTGAGGCATTGTTACAATTTTATATACCATTCTCAACGGAGGAAGTTGTAGCAGACATCTTTATGTTGTGTTTCCTGCTCCATCTCCGAAGCCAAGGAGTTGTCCTAAACGATTCGGATGTCACGTTCTGTTTCATTCGGACACCGTACGACGGCTGCATTCCGTCCCGTGGACTATCACCGAGCCTCCATGAAAAAACGCAATGCAGAGCGCACTGTCTCTCGGGTAACCTTATGCTGCTTGATATTGTATTAATTTACATGACGGAGTAGTGACAGACGACGTTGTGCACTTGGCGAATGACTAGGACCAAACTCGCACCCTACAGGGCCCCCCTTCCTTTCCTCTTTCTCTCCTATTTTCAAAGTACTGCTCTCTCTATGTTCAATCAACCAGAGCCGGAAACCTTGCAGCGTTTGATGTTGTTGAGTCCGGGGGGTCCGAAGCATCCAACGGCGGGAAAGCTGCAGCATTGAAGGCCTCCAGCGCAGATGGCGTTGAAAGGGAAGCATTGACGCTCTGTTCATACAACCAACATATAATTGAGCTTTCTCAAGAGCAAATGTATGATGACCTACTCTCGAGGAGGTTCGCCTCATGAAGAGCAACGGCGCTGACAACGGATGCGATTGAAGCGATCAAAGCGATGGTGGCGAGCATGAATTGCATGGTGATTGAGTACTGGTTGAGAGATGCTCGTTGAGGTGGGCACTGGATCCCTCAATGTCTTTGGGTCAGCCTTTTTAAATCGTTTGGGCGACCATCAAAAGGAACATCTCAGACCAACGGAATTATCAGTTCAGGCACTTGGAGAACACAAGATTATATGGTAATAATGAATGGTAATTATCTCTCATTTCCGAGATCTGACTCGCGGTGAGGTAGTACAAGGCGGTCGGATGCATTTGTTGAGATACGTATGTCAAGGGGTCTCTGTAGTTTTCTACGCCCTTCTACACCTGGATATTAAGATGAATCGTACGCTCAGCCTAAGCGCTCTGGTGGCTGAGGGTTGTTCCAGTATGAAAACTGCTCAGCTTTGAAATTTGAAACTTTATACGTAGGGGTGGTATGCGAGATCGGATAATCTTAGCAAAGGTCAAGCATTGGTCCCCCTCTTACGAGTGGAACGGCGCAAGGTGGGCCGATTTCGCATAGATCGGCGGGGTGGTTGCGAACTGTAACTTGATGTCACATTCCGCGATGAAGAACTGAAGCTAGACGAGGTTGAACGTGTAGAAGGCGTAGAAGACTTGGAGCTGCTGCTCAGAGCCTCCTTTCTGACAGGACGGGCGGTATATCTAGACTTGCCAGAGCGTTGGTAAGATTCAATGGTAACAGACATACGGGACGTCGCGGAAGCAGAATCAGATTCAGAAGGGGATTCACTGTTAAGTTCACGGTTCTTCTGAGGAGGCCTGAACACCCTGGCAACTGCCTTGTAGAGCGGTTCGACAGGGTAGAGGGGGTGGTTCTGGCCAGCCAGAACAAGAGCAGGAACAGAGTTTAGCAGGTGCTTCATCAGAGCCTCACTCTCCTCGGCGTCGACGGGAAGATTGCGAGTCGTGAGAGTGTACCGAACGAACTCAGTCTTTCCTGGTAGGATGAATTGCACCTTGACTCTAATTTCGGTCTCTGGTTTGGCTCCAGTCGTCTCTAGAGAATTGATAACACGCGGAGGAGAGAGCTGCTGCTTCTCCAGATGCTCAAGAGAAAAGCGATAGAATTCATCTCGAAGAGCGATCGCGACGGCTTTAATGATATAAATGAAATGCACCCCAGGGTTCCTCTGACCAGTCAGAATGAGACTGAGGTCGCGCAGGAGCGGGTTAGCATTGAGCGCTTGAGCCTCTCTAGCAGTCAGCGGAGCAGGGAAGGCCTCAATGAGCCTCGTACTGCTGTTGGGGGCTTCTGCTTTCAAACTAAAGTACTCCTTGGGTGTTATGACTTGGATCGGGAGCACTTGAGCACGAAGGTTGTCGGGGATGTCAGCCCTTCGGTGAACGTTCATTTGCATCGATTGCATGGTTGTGAAGTGTTCCACAGGGTGCTGAATAGTGGACGTAGTGAAGATGGTGTTGGTGTTGGTGAAAGTTATTAAAGTGTTAAGCGTAGAAGGAGTCGACGTTGGAGTGGTGAGTCAGGAGTGCTCAAGAGCAGGCTGGCTTTTATAGCCCGAGCCTTGTCGTGCGTCCGAGCCATTGGAAGAATTGCTGCTGAGTACCTTTCGAGCTGCTCTGTGATATTACAAGGAGGGGAGTGATTCCCTTTGACGGCCGATCAAATTGGGCCGATTAGCGCTAACTAATTAAATTAAGACTCGATGTGAAGCGCTGAAGGGTCCCTTAGAAGTTCAAACAACACGATGTGATAGGCAGCTCACTTTCGTATTTGTATGGTTGGGTATCGGAAACTAGGTTGAGTACATCGAGCGTGATATTGAGAGCCATGGTCTGGAGAGTGATATCTGGACCTTGAGAGAAACATTTACGACCCGGCCGGAACATAGTTTCAAGAAAGGTTGTGGCATTGGGGATGCTATGTATCCCGTCACCTCCTATTTCACATCGAAAGGAAGGGATACATGGCCCTTTCAAGCACCGTTGTCAGGTCAAAGAGCCTACCCCATTCCTATTTTGGAAATCGCTCAGACATTAGTTATTGTTGTGGACGACTCGAGGCCATAAACATCCCCTTCCCAAATGCAGAAATGACGCCAGTGGCGTCTCACGTTTCTCTACTAGCGCGCGTTGTTCTCCTTCCCCTTTCAGTGGACATCACGCCGTGTTCGTACTCTTCTTGGGGTATAATAATGAGAAGTAGGAGAGATATGAAGAATTCACTTTTTTTCTCTACTCAAACTATGGTTCTTATCGGACTCATATGCTCTGCCTTTGCTGCGGTCGCGTATCGATACAGGCAGAGTAGGACGACGATCAACACCCCTACGAAAACCACTGCCCTCGCGCACGCAGTCGCTGTACTGACACAGAAGACTGAAGTCGTTCAGGGCAAGTCCGAACCGGCACAACCCACCATCCCCAAGAAGCTTCCCCGTCACAACGCCCCCAACATAGCATACCTCAAGTCCCCCAAACCCCCACTCGAAAACAGCTAAATCGTGCTTATCAAAAAGAGGCGCAGAAAGACCGTGCAGCCCGTCAGGGAGAGGGTTCCTGTGCCTTTCGCGCCCTCCGTCGCCACTAGATGCGGTATCGAGGGACTCTACATTGTGTTTGCTGACGAGGGGGTTTTGAGGAAGCATCTGAGTGGTGATCAAAAGGTCGAGAGGAAGAAGGGTAGGATCCCGAGGGGACAGGGGAAGGGAGGCGAGGAGGAGTTTGGGATTTGTGCGCGGTTGGGGTGTGGGAGGGCGTTGAGAAGGGTGAATTTGTTGAAGCGTGTTCAAGTTGTGACGATGCATTTGGGGAAGGTGAATGAGACTGGGACTGGGGTGGGGTCGATGGAGATGGATGCGGCCTGAGGGGAGCGGGATAAGTGTGGTCAGGGAAGGAAAGGAAACGGATCGAACAAGTCTTGCATGTTGAACATCGAAGGACTTGGAGTCTGGTTTTGATTTTTGGCTAGGGCTATCGAGGTATAATTTTTATGAGCGTTATGACTTTAATGCCACGGTAGAGTACACAGTGCTATTTGATTTGGCCGTGCCGAAAATTTACTATTTATGATTATTCTTGTTATCTGGACCGAAAGACGCTGAGGGGGTACCTTGAATACTGCGCCCAGCGTTTATGATCTACCATCAGTTTTACGTTGAGACAATTCGGCTTGAAGTTGAGTGGCATTGACCACCAGCTTGCTGAGAAATAACGCCCACATCCTGATGTCGATGGCATACATAGCCTTCGACGATTCATCGGAGTAATGACCAATTCAAAGGGTAGACTGCTGTTCGACCCTTGCATTCCATCTAGTCCAAGATAAACTGGAAGGTAAGGATCGAGCGCGAATGAACGTGATATTGACCTGTCATCGATACAACATTTGATTGCATGCGTGTGGGAGTAGACGGGGCTTTGGATGAGGGTCTGATGGGGTATGGTAGGTATTTTTAGAGGTGGGATTCGTATGATTATTAAGTGTCTTGGGGTATTTATTTTTATAAGATTGGGGGTGGGGTAGGTCACGAATGCCCCATGCGTACAAGGTTCAGTCTTGAGTCTCCCTGTTAATTTGCACTTTCACTTGATTATCTCGAGCTCAACGACTTGATCAGGTGTCATGTCAGCTTGTAAATCCGGCGCGTATATCTCGTCAGAAGTCATGAATAGCTGAGAATACACCGACAAACTTGACCTTGGATGACAGGTTTGACACCCAACTTGCACTTGATAATTGAAAGCACCCGTGTGTGACGTTTATGAAGTGGGTGGGTGAGGATTTGGGTGGGCATGTGGGTGGACAATCAGAAGCGAGGCTCTCTTCCTCGTTTTGGTTGATGAAATTGGGGATTGGTGTCAGGTTGGTACTGTTTAATAAATATATTCGTTTCAGTGATTGGGATTTTGTCATTGGATTCGCAAAGGAGCGTGCATGAATGGAAGGACGAGGACGAAGTATGGGAGAGACGAGTAGGAGCCGCGTGATGCCTTCGCTTCCCGCGTAACTTTGTATTTAATTTACCCCACAGCCTTCGGGTACGGGCGTTCATGTGCAGTGTTGGGCATATGTGAGCACAGAGGGACGGGATCGCTGGAATAATAGGTATTATGTATATTCATACTTGTGCCACACTGACAATCAATGATTTGAGGGAGGGGGTCCCAGGGACGCTATGTCGGAAAAATCAAGAAAAAAAGATAAGTGGATACACACCTTGGATAAGCACCCATACCCCCATCAGCTTTTCGGGGGAAGTATGGGTTTCAGATAGCGCCTATATAGAGTATTGAGCTTATAATACCAACGCAAGCTGACTTTTGTTCATGACACTGATACCCAGTTGACACACTCGTTATATGGAGCTGATACTCCACCCATCCGTATTCTCGAAACGACTGACATGCACCCATACCCCCATCAGCGACCGCAAGTGCTGATAAGCAAATCACGATTTTTCCGACATACAGAGGATTTTTATTGAGTGCTTGGAGATTGATCAGAGGGTTAGCGGTCATCTCGATACACAGCGTAGAGTCGAAGAGCTTGAACCGCCATAGCTGCGTCGTCTTGGTCCAATACAGACTTCATCTCAAGCTCAATCGACAGTCATTGCATGAAGGGGAATGAGAATAATACAATCAAAACCCGGAAAGCCGACCGGGTATGGCGAGCCAATCATCACGAGCATATGACAATCCCTGCGTCGTTTCAGTATTACTGCCATTGATTGGTGAGTTACTGTCTTCTTTATACGGGGTAAATCCCATCTATGATTCTACGACCCGCCATCATCACAAGGCTCGAGGGCGAGGTCAGCAGACTATGTATATTCTGAATCAGACTGTGGATGCCTAGAGGTGGGTTGGGGTAATGATGATTATGCGTGGATTGAGGAGGACGCCGGGGAATTATATTGGGGGTTTAAGATGTGAGTGGGAAATCGGCCACCCAGTGATATGTGTGGAAGGAACAGTTGAAGCGGGGTGTGTTATTATTATACTAAATATATTAAGAAAAGGGGACTTTGTGAGTTTCCTTCCCTTCTTGAGTACTATCATTGTCAACGGCACCGGTGAACTCTTTCCTGTTCGCATTAATTTTGTTTTTGCTTTGCTGGAACCCCTCTCCTTCCCCTCATTGCAGGCTGCTCGTTTGCCCCTCGTCCCTCCCTCCCCTTGTCGTACCCAGTGAATCGGGTGATTCGTACGTAGCCGCTCCCGAGATCGAGTATTGAGCAGAAGATATCGACTCTCTTCCCCTTCTCCTGATTCAAGGTACTTCGGAACGTTCATTTTCGCCTTTTGCTCCTCGTTGAATTCGGCGTTGTCTAGGTTCCGGTCTAGCGCAAGGTCCATCCATACCTTCTGTCTGAGGCTTTGTCGAGATTGTGCCTGCTTTAAATTAATTTCCCTGCCACCACCTCAGCCACCCTTCCGCAGATTATCACATTGGTATGTCGGTTTTTTGACAATAACACCGACGGTGCCCGTCATCCCCATGTCTAATCGCTACTTGGTTATCTCGGTGTTGCTGCAGGTTAAACTGTAACGCAACCTAGACGAATTTCTAGATCTCAAGTAAAGTCACAGGACAGCACCAATCAGATTCGCGAACTCCCCGCACGCACCACTAATAATCACCTGGAATTTGAAATTAAATTAGCTGGTTTCTCCAATTTTCCATTCCATTTAAGTAAAATCAAATCAGACCGACACCATCGTCCCTGCGTAACCCCACAAACAACCAACTGCATTCATACACAGCCAACCAGAGCCAACCCCAGCCCTTGGAACCCAGACAATCAATTGATCAGCCATGGTCCTCGGCTCCCTATTCCGTCGTCCCGTTTCCAATTCGGGCAATCCCACTTCTTCCTCTTCCTCCAACCACGACAACGACAACGACGACACCAGTTCAAATTCATCTGACGGATCCTCTGTCAGATCGTTTGCGTCTGCTGAGGATAACGATAACTTGAAAGCGCAGGATAAGGATAAGGAAGCGAAGAGGAGGAGTGTGGATACTGAACGAGGTGTTGGTTCCATAGCCGCAGGCGACACGACTACCACTGCATCAGGCCCGAACGCAAAGGGCGCAGATCATCTTCATCTCAATCTGGATTTTGACGCTATAGATCTTGACGGCCCTCCTACCTCTACGTCCGGGGATCCAAACACGGCTGCTAGCACGCCGTCTATTGCATCTTCATACCCACTGGGTCTCGGAGGACTAGGGTTTAGACGAGGACTTGGGATTGGACAAGGAGAAGGGGTGTTGCAGTTTAACACGCCATTACCGAGTCCCGTATCACCCGGCGCGAATACGATTGCAAGTTCGTTGAGTTTCATGTCGGGGGCGAGTATGGCGTCTGCGTCGACGGCGGCGACGAGTGTTGCTCCTGGTCCAGGGCAGTCTACGCAGAATCAGAATGGGAAGGACGACAATGATTCCACCAAGGGCAAGATCCCGTCGTATCAGAGCCCGTATGTTGATCCGCCAGAGACGCAATACCCGTATTCGCCGCAGAGTCAGAAGATATTGGAGGGTGATTTGAGGGGTGTTAGTTTTGCGCTTGATATTTTTTTGAAGAGTGAGATGGTGAGGTGTGAGGAGTTTATGGTGGAGAGAGATACGAAGATGTGAGTGGGAGGGTTCCTTTGGTTCCTTTTCTTTCTTCTTTTTTGGTTGTGGTTGTTGCTGTTGCTGCTGTTCTGTGGTCGTGGTCGTGCTGTTCAGTCACGTCGCGTCCTATGGACGATTTCTTATCCTTTCTCGTCTTGTTATGTTGCTGGATGTAGACGTGCGTGCTAACTGGGTCTTCAACAGGGAACGTTTATATTTCGCCACGGGTTACGGTCTTATCCAATGCGTCAAGGGATTGATGTCGTATGAAGACGAGGTACATTGCTTCTCCTCCCTCCTTTCTCTCTTGAATGCTTTATTCCATTATCACATATGGGAGCCATGCAAGATGAACTGCACGAGCCCTGTTTCTCATTACATTCTGGATGGGGAGTTCATTGGGATCTCAAGTTTGAAACCCACCATGGTTTCTGCTTGTTGTGTGTCTCTCCTTCTCCCTCATCCTGCTCATTACATTTATTGGGGCATAGCCGACGTTTTTTCCTTCCTTCTCCGCTTCATGATCACCAACCACTGTCTGTACCTTACTTTCATTTACCCTGCATTTCGTTTCACTTTAATTGCAGATTACTGGGACCACCCCGCATTTAAACCTTCATTTTGGCTTTGGTTGAGCTTTGATGGGTTCGTTTCGTTTTAACGCTGTTTGGCATCCTTTGTTCGTTGACTTTTGGACGTTGAGTCGGCGTTGTGGGCGTTGCGTTGAGAGCTGGTGTCTGTGGGAGGGTTGTTGAACTGATTATCTGCTGATCCAACAGATTCACTTCACCTCTATCTTTTTCTCTAATTTCATTCGTGCTTTTACTTTTATTTCGCTTTTTAAACCTATTTTTATGCACGTCTTTATTTCTACGTTCTCTCTCTCTCTCTCTCTTTCTCTTTTCTCTCTATTTCTCCCCCCTCTCCCACTCCCTCCTCCTTCTCCCCTTCTCTTTCTCGTTGTCCTCTCAAACCATACTAACCCACCAATCTCCCTCTCAGGACCTCCTCGCTGCCATCGGCCACACCAAACACGGCAATCACATCGCCTCACAACACCGGAAAAAACAGCCCTTTTTCTCCTCGCTTGCGAGCAGCCTGCCTATTCATTTACCGGGGAGTGGGGGGAGTGTTAGTGGAGATGTGAGTCGTGTTTCTTTTTTCGCTGTCGTTGTGGTTGTCGTGTCATGGACAGAGACAACAACGGGCTTGCTTCACCTTGGTTGTGCTTTACTTTGTAAATATTTACTAATGCGATCCACCCGCTTTGCAGACCCCCGTCGCATCCTCCAGTGTACTCTTCATCAAAGGCATGACGGATATTGAACGACATGCGGAGTTGGTGTATGCTGAGAGTTTGTTTGAGAAGGCGCTGTTGGGGATTGTGTATAGTGGTGACTGGTTGGCGTTTATAAAGGAGGCGTGAGTGTTGATTTTTTCTGGGTTTATGTGAATTTCTTTGGGTTTTTGTAATTTTTTTTGGAGTCGGGAATTGCCTTTTGGCGGTTTTGTGGTTTCTTGGGGCCTTTGTGGTCTTTTGGCATATCTGCTATTTTTATTAGGTTGGATAAGGGGAGCGGGATGCATGCGTCATTTTGGGGGGCGCATTGCGATTATTGGAGTGCAGAAGGAGGTGTTGTTCTGGAAAATGGGGAGAATATCTCTCTGGTGCTGAAGACCGCTGTTCAATGTCTTTTTTGCTTTGATGTCTTCTTAAAAGATATCCTCGTTTCTAGACGCTAATTTCCTCTACTTTTTCCGCTCATCAGGCTTAACATGCGTACCACCATCTCGGTATACCGCAACCTCCACGCCTACGTCGAATACATGGACGCAGTCTACACCGCATCACTCCCTTCCAAGCCGTCCACATCCATATCAGACCGCCTCGAGGACCCCTCCATAGACCAACACTTCCGGTCGGGCGTCCTCCTCGGCGCAGGCATGTGCAATATCATCTTGTCGCTCTTACCAGGCAGACTTATGCAGTTGAGCGAGCTGTTTGGGTATAAAGGGGATCGGATGAAGGGACTGGAGTTGCTGATGAGGGCTGGGGGGTGGGGGAGTCCTTACACCAAGGAAGGGAATAAGGGATCTTCTGGGAGAGCAAAGGATTCGTCATCATCATCGTCATCGTCGACGAAGCAGAATAGCGAAGCAGACCCAGAGTGCAAGGACGACTCCGATGGTCCCTCTATTTCTGCCAGCGCTGAAGGTGTCCGAAGGAGTATTTGTGATATGTCGCTTTTGATATTCCATTTGGTGCTCAGCAGCTTTACGGTTGAGGGTGTGGATGTGGGTGTTGCCGATCGTGTATTGAGGTGGAATTTGAAGAGGTTTCCGAATGGTGGGTTATGGTCCCCTTTTTTTTAAAAAAAAATTCTCCTCGGTGAAGCTAGATGGTTATCTTCGCTATGAGCTGGGACATGCAATGCCTGCTGTACCCCTCCTACATTCCAATCCTCTCTTCTTCTGTTGCCCTATTTTATCTCTTCAACTACCTCCTTTTCCACCACCTCCAACTAACTCCCCTTCACAGGCATATTCTTCCTCTTCGGCGCCGGCCGTCTACACCTCACGCGTTCTCAACCAGCTCTGTCGATAAAGTACTACACCCGCGCCACCAAAGTGCAGTCTCAGTTCCCGAATTTGCATCATATCAGTTATTGGGAGATTGCGATCGCAAGATTGGCGCTGTGGGAGTTGGAGGTGAGTGGGTTTGGGTTTGGGATTTTTGTGTTTCTGCGGTCCTTTCATGGTTCCTTTTTCTGTCTGTTTTTCTGGTCTGGGTCATGGGCCATGTTATTTTTGTGTCCCCTGGGCTCTTGACTGGAGTAGACCTTGTCCACGTCGAATTTTTTCGTCAATTGATGCCTTGTGTATTTCGCGGGGTTGAGAACGGTAATCATGTTTTGTTCCTTGAGGGATGACTCTTCGTCTTTCCCGCTTTGTTTGGAGGGATGCTTTACTCTCATCAGACCTTCTCATGGCCGATGTGATGTGACGTGGTGGGAGTGAATGGCTGCGTCCCGTCCTTTTTTCCTTTTCTTGTTCCTACGATTTGCAACTGCGTGATCTTTTTGCTCTCTTCTTGCACCATTTTTATATCTTTATCTTTTCTACCTTCCTGCTAATCCCAGAATCCCTCCTTTTCCCTCGTTTTACGACATCGCATATCTTTTCGTCATCCCAACTTTATTGCATGGACTCTTACTGATCACACTTCCTCCCATTCATAGGGAAGCCTCCAATGCTGGCGCAAACTCGAGAAAGAAGCCTCGTGGTCCCGCGCCGTCTACTGCTTCGGTCTCGGTGCATGTCTCGCTGGCATCGTTGACAGAAAGCGCAGAGAGCGGCTCCTTGGTAGCGGAAATGGAAAAGCAGACGCTGAGGGTGCAGAGGAGAAGAAAATGCGGGAAGAGGCTGCGCAGTTCATGAGTCGTGTCCCTGGGTTAAGACAGAAGATTGCTGGGAAGAGTATTCCGTTGGAGGTTAGTGGTTTCTGCTGACTTTGGGGTTTGGTTGGTTACTAATGGTTCTGTCACTTGTTTTTTTTTTTTTTTGGCTTTTCATCTGCGCACGTCACGACACAAACTTCAATTTACACCGTAACCTTCAAATCATCCTGACACGCGTCTACGACGTGTCCGTTATCTGGTTGTCTTACTTCTCGTGTTCCTCCTTGCCTTACATTCTTTGACATTTTTCTGTCATCGCTCTTTCATCTTTCGCAACCACTTTTTGTTGAACGTTGCACCCTCGGTGTATAACATGATTTTATCATTTAATTCTCCTCTCGTCATCACCCCATCCTCTGTTGCTATAATTTATCCCTGCTTCTTTTCGTCATTATCGCCTCTATTTTTTCGCCTTCACTTATTTTATCCGCCCTCTCCATTATTCTCTCGCCCACTCTGCCGCCATAAAAGAAATTCGTCGCACGCAAAGCCCGTAAATTCACCGCTCAAAATAACCACCTTCTCCTCCCCGGACTCGAGTTGGCCTACATCTTCCAAGCCATCACCCATGCTCCTCGCGACGTCATCCTCGGAAAAATGCTAAGCGAGGTTGAAGGCGCCTTTGTCGAGCTTGGTGTGTCCATCGAGTCCAAAGAAGTGGATGGAAAGCGAGTCGAAGAGCTCAAGATGGATAAGAAGAGAGCGAAGAGTTATGATAAGGAACGAGGAGGCGAGCCGGCGTATTGGGATGACGTCTGTCTGGCGTTATTCCTGCGAGGCGTTTGTTTGAGATATATTGCGTATCCTGTATGCTTTCCCTTTTTTGGTTGTGCATTTGGCGAGTCGCTAATTTTTTTTTCGTTCTGCAGGACCCCGACGCCGAACCTACACCCTCTGAATCCGACCTCCTCTCTGTGTCGTCGGATGATACACCTCCCCCTGCACCCACTCCCGCTGAACTGGAAGAAAAAGTAGCGTATCAGGCGTTGCTTGAGAAGAGAGAGGCGGAGTGGCCCGTTAAGAAAGCTGCAGATGCGTCTGAGTGGTCATTCAAGATGGTGTTTGAGTATGGCACGAAGATTGAGTTGGATCATCATTTGGTTTACCATGCTCGTGAGTGCAATTTTTTTATTGTTTGCTTTCGTTTTATTCCGTCCAGATTGAGGGTTTATTGTGCTCGCACCTCAATTTCTCTGCTTATCTGACCCAATTCTGACATTTTCTTTTTTCATTTCGTCTCTTATGGAATTACAAACCAACACTAATACACATCCTCTCTACACAGATTACGAACTCGCAAAACTCCTCGCCAACACCGGCGACTTCACAGGCGCAAAACATCACCTTGACCTCGTTGCTTCTGGAAAGCACCTGGAGGTGAATGCGAAGGGTATGAAGGGGAGGTATAGCATGGAGGTATGTTCTTTTCTCGTTCTTGGTTCAGTATTTTCGTCTTTTCCTCTGTTGTGATTTTTTTTTATCACGGACATTATTCTGGGATGGGAAAATTGGTTGTCTTTCAGTTGTATAGCGTCATGGTTGTTTTTTGCCCGCCTTTCTTGCGTTTCGTCACTGTAAAATCTCCGTTGTTGCTTTCCCCTCCCAACCAGAGTTACTGAGCTGTGAGAAGTCGGACTGTTCCTTTTCCTTATTTCATAGTTCCTCCGCTTCGTTGCCCATTGTTTTTTCACTTGGTTGATTTTTTGCGCCATTCGTTCCTTGCGTATTTATTTCCCTCTTTTGCATCCTATTCTCGTTTGACCGTTGTTTTTTGCGTCAAAATGCCTTGTAACTCGTGCTAACCTGCAATTCACCTTTTAGAACGCCTTGCACATGAGGACGAACGCAGCTCTTGATGCTCTGGGCAAGAAAGGGCTCTGATAGTCATATCCATCCCCTCCACCGACAGACGTCCACCCACCGGGCTTTGAGATGCCAGCCTTAAGAGCTCTCTAGGTGCACGCATTGTCTCCACCAGCGCACTGGGACAAATTTTCTCTGACCGTCCATCTCTCCTTGATATCTAAACATGGTCCATTTATTACTATTTCTATCTCTATCTATCATCGACAAATTGTGCTTTTTGTATATCCTGCCTCAGGTCATTTCTTCCGACCCTTTTTCTCTGCTTTCTCGTGGTTTCCGTGTATCTTTTCCTTGTCTGCTTGCTTGAATTTTGTTGATGTAAACTCGTTGACTGTAAATATATACGATACCAAGATTGGGTGGCGCTTTTGTCGACTCCTTATACCTAACCCACGTGTCTGCATTGAGGAAATGGGATTGAACTTGAAGTCATTGGACTCGCCTATCGCGATTGAAGGAAGCAACTCAAAATTCAGAGAGTACTTCGCTATCTGAGTCAACGAGACCAATGTCAGATCTGGAGGGCTACATATAAGAAAACCGGATACTGGAGTCTGGAATCGTCTGGCACTTTCGAGACACGATCTAGATGTCAAGAATGTACAGTTTGCGAATAAGAACCCAAAGGACCAACCATGTCGGTGCTACGGGCGTCTCCGTTCAATCATGATTCAATTCTAGGTGCTCGTATTCTGCGCAGAGTGTATAGAGAGTAGAGTAAAGAGAGAATGTTATTCAATATTAGATGGCCCAACTTGAGGCCTTATATACGTGAAGAGAAATTGTATCTAGAATGTTCTCCTACTACGTAGTAAACTAAGAGTAACTACCAAGACGAATATTAGTAAAATGTAAAGTATATACTAGAATATTCGAGTAATATTCCAACAGCTCGGAATGGAATACTTACCCCATAATATAAATGAGGAGATTGGATTTCAAGCTGATGTTATTGGGAGTGCATTGGAAAAGGCTACGATGCTGTAGTAGAAGTTCGATTGTTGGGGGATCAACGAAGTTAGTTCGGTAACGAGCTTGAATTTTCCAACCCTGGTTTTATACTCGTTGTAAAATTCTGGCCGGTCAGCCACCTAGCATCAGAGACAATAACCGCTCTAGGGTCTTTGCACACCAATAGGGCTGGCTATTGGCGTACCACCTTGACCTGGTACCGGATAGGTCTAAGGTCGGTACCTCGAGGGACTCAGCACTAAAGCTGGCGTCATTCAGTGATATGTGTAGACATGTAGGCTGGTAGGTCCGTTAGCCGGGTGGTCGCGGTCAAACAAAACTGCGACTCAATGCGTGAGCGACATTTGTGTTGAAGCCGTTGACTATCCTCATGGTAAGCGCTTCAGAGCATTGCCAAGTCGCCGTTTATTTCAATTGGTGACTGTGAAATGTTCACGTTGAACGACGTGTAGCTTTGTGAATCACAATAAACCCTCTCGATGGTAATACAGGTTCGCGTTTCGATGAATGGTCGTGGACTGTGGCCCATGCACATCCTGCCCATACAAAGGGACCATCATTGTCGTGGGGAGTCCCTCGCACACTGGCTTCAATAAAATCCTTCGCCTTTATGACCCAGAGATAAAGAAAAATGTAATCATATCGCATAAAAGGCATAATGTAAGTATTTATACAGCATACTGATGATACTAGTCTTTGATATCCATTGATAGTAAGGATAAAGGGCACCAGATCCAAGTCTTTATATTGGGTTACCACGGCTATCGCATATGACCGTCCCTTGAGGTCCAATGCCCCCCTTGTACATTCTTAGAAGATCAGCTACCTCTTCCTCGTGAGTCTGCTTTCTTGACGCCTCGAGCGTCTTCTGAGATTTGACAACGGTAAATGTCCGATTTGGGTGGAATAGTTGCACACTGCCCTGAATAATGGTTCCCTCAGGGTCCCTTGCAAGCCTAGATGGCTCAAAGAACCAGCATTTACTAGGATGAATACTTGTATCACCCCCGTTACTCGATACTAATAATAGCGGTGGTAGAGTAAGAGTCGCCTGACGTTCGAGAATCCGCGACTCGGAAAGTGAAAGAAAGGCACGCTTATTCTCGAGCGTGTCGGAAATCATGAACGGACTATTGAAAGGATAACCACCATGAGTAACTTCCAATGCTATGAGAAGCAAATGACATACTTTTGTTCGTTTTCCTCCAACCAAGCCCGCGCTTTGAGGTACTGGTCCACATCCTCTAGCAATTTTTGGATTTCGGGGTCATCATCCCAGTTTCTATAGGCTTCATTCGTTTCTGTGCTCTGAATGAGTTGGTTAGCTTATGCGCCTCATTTTATGTCCATCAGATCTGGCGACAAACCGCAAGATTAACTGCTACACTCGACTGAGCTTCGACTGGTGGGCTAAATGGCCGGTCGATAGTAGCTTCGTTATTTCTAATGAAAGGGTAAGTAACTAGCCCTTGTCATCCTTTAAACCAGTACTTGCGTGAAAGCCATCGGGTTGCTCAGATTTTTATAAACCGCGTGATGCAATGATTGAGAATATTGGGGAGAGGGTGATGAGAGGATCTTGCACCGGTGACTTCTCTATTTATATCACCAGGATCATTATTGTGATTAATGTTGCGACCAAAACTGGACCATTGGTCTGTCGGTGAAGTGCATCCACACGCTAAGCGGCACATTGGGGTCATTGTTCCGACCAAAGAGCCGAGATACGTTGTATTCTAAGGAATTAAGACATAGTGCAAATAGTTTGCCGAGTCAACAGTTATCGTTGAGTTATCACTAGGATGTTTGTTATCCGATTCCTAAAGAACCATAGCAACATTATCAGAGTTGGAATATTCATCAACTGGTGTCACATAATCCAATTTTTCAAGTTTAACTCATCTCATTCTATCGTTCGAAATAATCAGCATGAGTGTTGTAAGCATGACCGCAATGCCTGATGAGCGATCTGTGGTCGGCTTTTGAATTGATGACACGATAGTCGCTATTTAATCAGGATATGTTGAGAAGACCATGTTCCGTTTGGTGGTTGAGTGGAATAAAAGACAAAGACGCCGGTGTTGGTGAGGACCCTAGACCGGGAGTTCGGGGTGCTGATACACGTGACTGCACATTGAAAATCGGTGCACGGACCAACGGAACATTGGCTCCGTCGTCACACCTCGTCCCATCAACATGACAATGCAACGACTATAGTCCATTATGGTTCTTTCTATATCTTTCAATCCGCTCATCTTGAAGCTTGTGAAATCATTTGTTGGGACATGGGTCTAGACGACGGACTGGAGTAGAGCTCATGCCGTTAAAACCTGGGCTTGATGTTGGAACTTGTTGGATTTCAATATTCACCGAATTTCTGGGATACTCTTCGAGCCATATCTCTGTCTGCTTGAAACACTTAGCTTGTTTTTCTGAACTTCTGGCTGTACTGGGTCTTGTGCTCTCGTGGTCGCCCACACAAGCATATTCTCGACATTTACTATGCGCAATGTATTGGTGGTTCGTGAACATGCTCTAAATCTAGAGTATCAAACGATGACTTGTTGTTCATCAAATTATTGTGCGCAGAAGGGCGTGTTCGACCTAATCCCCATATACTGTGTACAAAGAATCAGAGTCAGCCCAACTCATACACCAGTGTATCAAAGGTTACTGACGATGAGGTGAGCGTCGGTTCCTACAAATGCGCGTACCAAGGAGATCTGATCCGCGCAATTCTTATCCTCGCCAAGTGGTTTGCAATCGTCAACGTTGACTGCGCTGGATGGGTCCTTCTTGATCCAGTACTCGACGCCTGAGTGGGATTTAAGAAGAGAAATGGTTAGCGAGGAGGTCATCGTCAAAAGTGAAGCCTATACCGTGATGAACGTAGCCCATGTTCTTGAGCGGGATTTGTACGACTCTGGAAGTTGAATGCGTGGTGAGGTTCGATTTTGAAATTTAAATATAGAACGACTTACGGGTCAGTGGTGTGAGTAACTGAACGGGAGGGGTTGGTGTATGGGTTTCACTAATCTGATCATTTTTATTCATATAATTAGCTCATACCTCGGAAAGCCTTTCCAGAACCGAAGTTTGAGTTGATGTATGTTGCATAGTCCTGATTTCCGGTTCTATCTCGCGCCTCAGCTGAGTCTTAGAAGAACAGTCACCTCGAATCTTACCGAGGCTGACCATAGGTATACATTCGAACGGGTCTATTGAACAACTTGTAAAATCAATTGACAACTCAAAGATAGGAACTCACACATTGGCAAAGTTCTCTCTGAGTGCCATCGCTGAGATACTCGAGAGGGCGCCTGAGATCTCGTTAGTGGACACTGTTATGGACCTGAGGTCATGTTATGGCTGACCTCCGAGAGAATGCCCCGTTGTCACAATTGAGTACCCCTTTTTCCCCTTAAGTTGAGCTTGAACAGTTTTGATTACGAAGGGTGCCACGGAATTCCACCTGGCAAAGGGAGAGCAGTCAGCTATATGGGAATGAGTCAGGTCTCGTCTGAGGAGAGCATATCTTACGCTTTAAGGAAGCCCCTGTGAACGCGGACACCAGCTATATTCAGAGTCAGACAATCCCAAGGTCATTGTAGCGATAGGGGCAATACTTGGGGCCGATACACCAGGGGAGACGAATTGACTGAACAGAATGTTGGCGTCGGTGATGAAGTCCGCTACGGAGGTCCTTGTTGAGGAGTATATAAGGCATTTCAATATGCAGCTCGAAGATCGGAACAAAGGTTTGTTTCACGTACGATCCTCTGAATGAGATTACAATTTCCTTCTTGCTATCGTCACGAGCTATGTAGCCTTGAGTGTCGGTGGGTGCATCTGAAATCTGAGGTTTCGTGGGGTGAGGGAGGTGTGGTGATTATGGGGGTATAATGTTAAATTGCGCAGGACATACCGCTGCAACGAATGTCTTTCCGTTTGGCTTTGCGCAACCAGTGGTAGAATATGCAGATGACGCATCTGGCCGATCGTGTGAGACGTGCGGTGAGAGTGATAATGGCATTGAGGACGCACATTTGAAGTACCACGTCAGGGAATCGTAGAGCGCTTTTAACGTTTATAGAGTTAGTTTCGTTATACATTTTTAATGAGTGCAACCCTCACGAGCAGGGATGTTGCTTGCTGCGAGCTCAGCAGCAATCTCCGCATCGAGGGGTAAGGCAGTAGCTGCCAGGAAGAGGGACGTGTAAAACAAGGACGCGTACAGCACAGTCGACAACATTCTCAGACTCGGGGACGAAACTATGGATCTGCTCAGTCATTTCAATTTGATTCAGATGAGACCTTTTAACGTCGTGGAAGTTCTGCTGGGGCTTAAGCGCCGGACTTTGAAACGTGACGCGTGTCAGTCTAATGAGAACCCAGAGCGGGCTACAACACTTTCTTGGCGTCTACTATCTGACTTGAAATAAATTGAGAAGCGAGTTAAGAAGTTCGAGAAGTTGACAGTTTTCTGACTGAAAGTTTTACAACTATACAACACTTAAGACTCGTTTAACAAGTCCAGAATTAGGAACGCGAAATTCTAGTCCTAGAATGCGGTAGTATTAATATATTGTGATTCCTGAATAGATCACTTGCCTAAAATTCGAAATTTTGAGCCAATTTAGAAGGCTCTATGATCTCCTCTTCTCGTCTAAAGCCTTACTGCTTACGCCAGAATTATCACAGGTCGGCTTCTCGACGACACGACCGATACTTAGCTTAGTTTTGAAGTCTGACTTGGAAAAATGCTAAACCTTGGGAACAGATAGCAGAGAGAACTTATGAATCAACAAATGTACGAACCAACTATCATCGTTACTTACAGTCTAGGACATTCTTTGTCGATTTGAAATCTATGTAATATATGTATTGGAGTACAGGAATATGAAGTCTAACTTTCAGGGAACAGTGCCAGCTAGAAAACCCAACTCCCAGAGCATTCAAATGCAGAAAGGCGTGAAAGATGGGATATTCATATACTGTTTTGTTACATTAATACACTCGTCAGCGTTTGGAATACATGTATGCTGATGACTTACGACGAGGTGAGCTGGGAGTAGAGCAGCGGCAAGCAGTAGCGGAACCTTGTCTGAGCAATTTTTGTCTTCACCGTTCGGGTTACAGCTGTCGACATTGGCGGGGCTTGCTAGATCGCGTCTAATCCAATATTCAACGCCTAATATTATGGTTTGTAAGCTCGTATATGTTCTGTTAAGGAGTGAAGGAGTAAGTATGGGCCAGGAAAATTCGTACCGTGGTGGGCGAAACCCATCGCCTTTGTTGGTATTTGGACAACGCTGCGAGAAATGGGGTCAGTTCCTATTAACTAAACATCAGAATTAACTCACGGATCCGTAGTATGGGTAACTGGGTTAATAAACAGAATGAAATCTCGTGAACTGGCGATCGAGATGTGCACAACAACAATGTTTACCTCGGAATGCCTTCCCAGTACCAAAGTTAGCGTTAATCCAACTCGCGTACGATGGATTTCCAGTCCTGGTGACATTAAAATATGAGTTCAGGGGACCCATAGTCTAAAATAATAAATTCTATACCTGGGCTGGCCATAGGTATACATCCTGACGGGTCTTAGTACAACATCTTGAAGTCAGAAACTACGGGACAAGCGACTCAGAACAGGCTGACACATACACGTTGGGGAAGTTTGATTTCAGAGCTACGGCTGAAATACTAGAAAGGGCTCCTGGATATTAATGTAATTGTGAGAAGCGTTTTTCAGTAATTGTCAGGCAATTAGATTAATTTACCACCCAAAGAGTGACCAGTGGTGACGATGGAGTATCCCGTTCTACCAGAAAGCTGTGCCCTCACAGTTTGGATGACGGATGGGGCAACCGCGTTCCACCTACGGATAAATGAGCTATCGTCAGGACTTTGAACTTCTGACAGCTATCAGGTTCAGCTCACGATTTGAGGAACCCCTTATGAACGCGCACGTCACCTTGAAACAACGTCAATGTAACCCTGGACAAAGTAGCATGGGATGAACTACCTGGTGCTGAAACGCCCGGAGAGACAAATGGAACTTGAAATATGTTGATATCGGTAAGGATGTCAATGGGGGATGTACTAAATGTTCCGATTAGTTGAGGCTAACAGGGGGTACATATGCGGAACCAGAACATACGTGCCACGGAATGAGACGACAATCTCTTTCCTATTATCGTCCCGAGCGATGAAGCCTTGGGTATCCGTAAGAAGATCCCATATCTATCGACATTTGATGCGAAGAGTAAATGATGTGGTCAGCTCGAACACCTGTGATCAGATACAGACACGCGATGACCTACCCCAGTTACACGCGTGTTACCGTTCGGGCGTGCACATGCGGTGAATGGAGTATAGGCAGAGGAGGCGTCTAAGAACAAAATCAGGGCTTGTAGCAACTGAATGCGTAATCCACGCACATTTGAAGTACCAAGTCAAGGTATCATAAAGAGCTGACAAGGGGGATGAGTCATGAAGTTGCTTTCATTGAAAAGAAGGGAGGATGTCGAATGTAGACTCACGAGCGGGGATATTACTCTCAGCCAACTCCGCGTTCACTTCAGAGTCTATTGGAGAGGCAGTAACTCCCCAGAAAAGACAAACGAGCGCCAAGTACGTGAGGGCTAAGGCTGAATGCATGTCAGGATTGCACGGAAGATGTTTATTTTCCGCTCCCAACTGCTCACTGCATATTTATACGTTCGCTATATGCACCCATAAATCAGGTTTACGACTGAGGCTTAGTCCTTGGAGTGGAATAGCACAATCGGAGAATCGAATAAACTTCAATTCTGCCAATATTCAACCCATTCAAGATGTAGCGAGAAATGAGGGTGCTTTGGATAAAGTTTGAGCGGAAGACTTCCTACAACTCGAAGTCGCATTTAGCGCTGGGTCAGGGAAGTATCATTTTAAACGTCGACTTGACAAAATATAGAACTCCCGGGTTTAATATCCGATAATATAATGAGACACCTAGGTCGGCTTTGCGGCGCACATACAGTGGATAGACCTAGAGAAGAGATCCTACCAATCACCTCATAAATCTCTCACTACATTCTAGCATACCATTCAAGTTTAGAAAAATAGTCATTTTCGGCCAGAAACACAGAACTTTGCCAATCGTAAAAGCCCTAGCCACATAATGTAAGGCAGGTCTAGTTGCTTTCTTTTGTGCTGTCATCCAATAATAATAGTACACATATCTTTGAATCTTTACTGTATGGCTACTTTGACGATAACCTTTGCTGTATTACGTCCTTGCTGTACATCGAGTATGGCCTGTGGCAACTTGTCGAGCCCTTCGTATACCTGCTCACGGTGCTTGATCTCGCCACTGGCCACTTTGGGTGGGATCTCTTCACGGAACTTCTTTCCCCATCTATCAGCGAGACGCCCGACAATGAAACCCGACAAGGTCAGGGATTTTGAGAAGATGTGATGCAGATTCTGCGAGCGCGAGGATACGATGTTAGTTGTATAGCTGCTGAGGGTAGTATGCAACGAGCACCTACCCTGACAGGAACACCGTCCGAGTTATATCCGGAAATCATGCCACATTCCTGAAGAATGATGAGATTCATGCACGAAGAGTTGAAGCAAAGACATACAATAAAGCGACCGTTGAGTTTGGCAGCCTCAAGAGCGGCTTCGAGTGTCGGTCCGCCTACATTATCCCAGAAGATGTCGATCCCACCTTCGCGTTTAAGGACATCCAGTGTGTTTGTGGTCTTGTAGTTGAATGCGACATCAGTGTCGATCTCCTTCAGGAATGCAACCTTGTCGTCTGATCCAGCAGATGCGATGACTTTGAGGCCTTGGGCTTTCGCAAGCTGGATAACGAATCTAGTTTTTAGTTGTCAGCGCATAGCGATCGTTTAATCCTGGGGAATATATATGCACGTACGAGCCAACGGGACCTGAGGAAACGCGTTATTTGTATATTTAATGAGACTTGTAATTCAGCGACATACCTGCTCCGGCGCTGACGAACACTGTCTCTCCCTAAGTCACAGAGAAAGGTATGATTCAGATTATGAGATAAGATAGACCAAGAGCCATACCGGCTTTGCATGAGAGTACTCGTGCCACGCGTAGTATGCAGTTTGTCCTTTGAGACGGTGAGTGTCTGATCTCAAGACCATTGCTGAATTAGGACAAACCCGGCATCCCCAAAACTCCGTTGTAGTTAGACCAAGGTAAATTATATTTGTTGTCAATTTTCTCGAGCCCAGCCAGGTTTTTGGCCACAAAGTATTGAGAATGACCTTGATAAATGATAATTGGCTCACACTCATGGAAGTGTAGAGAATGAATGTAAACACACTGGTGAAGAACCCGTATAAATGATCGCCAACTTGTACTTCGGGGTTTTCTGAGCGAACCACTACGCTCACGCCGAATCCATTCAAGCTATGATAACCAATTTCAGCATCAATGAATTGAGATTGGTGGAATTGCCTCACGGTTGGCCCAGGGTATAAGCTGGCTTCATTAAATCAAGAAATTGCCATCAAACTCGGAAACTCAGTCGTTGTGTGGGTTACTCACGAGATAAGATTCTACGTTGGCATCGCGCATCCTTCCCCTCATGTACGGATCGACTGAAAGGCTGAGGGTTTTTGCGAGGAAACCGCCATCGAGAGTCTCGTTCTCTAGGTCGATCTGTTGAGTAGTAGTGTCATAGATGAGGGTCTTTCCGATTTCAGGGAAACATTCGGGGATTTCGTTGAAGATTACACGCGCGTTGGTGATGGGGGCCATTTTGGCGAGTGGTGGTGATGGTGGTAGTGTAAGGTAGGTCTGGTTGGTGAAGCAGTAAGATATATATAGGGATTACGGAACCCGCATTCGGGTCGCCTTCTGTCCTCCAGGGAGCCTGACTTTCACAGTATACTTTCACCCCAGTGCAAGCTTAGCAACTTTGAGCAAGGTACAATGTCAGATTCCTACCAAGTTTGGCGGAATGAAGAAATTATTCGTGGTCTCGGTTGCAATGACTCATTAACCAGGGTAAGATAGCCACATCTACATTCTTTGGGGACTCTGACGGCTATGAGATTCAGATACCCCGTATTATTAACATCACTTGAAAGTCCTTAGTGATACGTATGTGAGGTACGCAAGGGTACGCATCGATGTGCTCCGATGTGCAACACATGATTCGGAAAGTGGAGCCGCGTCCTGGAGAGTCAAGTTAGAGTCGAGGGCGCCGAGCAGCTGAATTTCTGTTTGGGAAACCTACCGTGGCTACGATGATGGCCGTTCCCCCGCATCATTGATCCAATGATCGATTGGTTCGGATCATTCTCAGTATCGACGCATCACCAGTTGCTCGTCTGGACTATAAATTTGGACCTCTCATCATCTCCCTCACATGCCTCTTGTTAGATGAGACAGGTTTTGCAAATCCGCCCTATTTTTAAACGAGGTGTTACTAAGATGTTCACGCGATAATCTTCGTTGACGTAACCCAAGAGCTGTTTTACACTCGGAATCAACCACGAATCAAATATAACTGAGAACCCAAAACAATGCGTTTTTAGTACTCCGTACCACATAAAATTTAACTCAATAGTGTAGCTCTGGTGGGCGGGTTTAAATGAATTTTTTTTATATTGAATTGGCCACACAAACTTCGATAGCTTGTAGAGTAACTCTAGAGCTCGTTCTTTAAGGCTCAGCTAGGCTAGGTGTCTACTTGTGTTCATTGATCATTTGGAACAGGTATTGTGTGCCTGTCGCAGTCCGTCCTCATCGCTACATTTGGATGTATATATGAAGTAGTGGTCTATGAGGATATTTTCCTCATAATGGGTTGTGGAGTAGAAAGATAGAAGGCGATGATAGAAGGGGAAACCTGGATAGCAGAGGAGAGAGGAGAATATTTAGGACTGGGCCCTTTAATTGTGCGTATTCAAAGTACAATCTGCAAACGTGAATATCTCTGTTCAAGTTTTCTTGGCAGGTCCTTTGTTATCAAACCTAAGCGCAATATAGCTACCATAGAATCGCTCCTCTCGTCCGAGAGGCTTACTCCTGTCCTTGAAATAGAATGTGTCTTGCCTTCCAAGACGGATAGGAGACCTGTTGGGGCTCGATGAACTGGTGTTGGTAGAAAAGAGCTCATTGGAGCTTGCCAGGGGAAGTGGAACAGGGATCCCGTTCGGAACGATTCAATAATTTTCCGCCCTACCACTGGGAGATGGATTGGGCTTGGTTGCTACGGAGACGGGGAAGAAAGGGCTAAGAGACTCGGTGACGAGTTTATCCCCCTCCCGTATTTGCTTCTTAGTGTACTTCAATTGGACGTGATAGTTGAGAGGATTGTGTAGAATGATCTAACGGCCAGGCAAAGCAGAGTTGAACTTTGAGGGGTGCTTGGACTCAATATTAATTAGCATGCATTATATAGGAGACGGGGAGCTAGCCTGGTTACCTTGACAGTGCGAGAGAGATAAGGGTGAGCGCCTGTTACAAGGACGGTACCGCTTGCTGGTCCAAACGATGTCAACAGTGCTTTCTGCAAAGGGAGGTTGGCCGCGATCGAGCCAGTTTGGCGAAAACAAGACAACGCGGGCTCGACCTTGTTTTAATACCCATTCAGATTCCAAACCTTTCTCTGTGTTAATCAAATACCGGATATCAATGACCTCGACCGTCGATAGAGAGGTGAGTTGTGGATATCATTCGAACACAAGCCCCGCTGCGAATCGGAACTACTGGTGGGTACTTGTAATTTGTTTGTTACTGCGACTTTGCTCTCGTATTTGGTACATGTTGATCTTAGTTATAGCTTTCGAGGGGTTCTATAATAAATAGAATACAAACGAATGCTAAGCTACAGTAGAATCAAGTAAACTAAGTTTAATGGGAGTCTAAAAGCGACTCCCAATGTCGTCAGATGTCTAACATGTCAAATAAATGTCAAAGTACTAGAGCGCGGCGCGCACTCCGTGTCAAACTTCCAATATTAATTCGGGCTTCAGGCTTCGGGCTTCAATAATACTCCAAACCTCTCGAACGCTCCATCCGAGGTGTGTCTATTGGCTTCTAACTACGTATCTGCAACATGCGGATGGTGGCTTCTTGTGTGTCGCAACCCTATTCCTTCTACCTTTTGATAGTTTTATACCTTGTTGTGCGCTTTCTCTCGTGAACTTCGGATTACCCTCGGTATATCCTACTTCCCATCTGATTTTCGTTTCTTTCTTGTCCTTTCGTCGTGATTAGCCACACCACGTTGGCTTCTTCTTCTGCTTGGCATCAGTATTTTATTGGGCGTCTCCTTGTAGCTTTGTAAGCTTTCCTTCCTCTCGACTTCATAGGACCCATATGCAGAATGGTGGGGTTTAATCAGGTCCCAACTGAGCGGCTGATATCACTCGTACCCAATTCTCATTGATAGGTCTTGGTCCACGTTGTCACCTGTCTGGAACAGAGGTGGGTATGTGAAAGAGACACCATGCTCTGACCTGTTCCCACCCAGAGCTTTTTTTCTGGATTATCAGGCATGCGACCGTATTTAGTTTATTTCTAATGTTGTTTCACGCCTTGTAACGAGTCGCAACTTGTAGTGTAAATGATAATAATATATTTATGTTTTGATTTCGCGCTAATTCATCCCTGTTTACCCGCAAGGGTCATCAACGATAGGAAAAATTCCTCGATGACGCACTTAATATCTAGCACGGATACTACCTACATGCATCTCAGGTGAAACCCCGGACAGGAAACCTGAGGTTGAAGGACCGAATTTCAGTAATTACATACCTAAATTGCGGAGAGTTCCCACGAGGTGACTCGTGGGTCGATGATCAGTAACTCGGATTTATCACAGCGCCTTGGTTGACGGTTCTCCACCACATTTGACTGCCTCCTGTAGCTGCAGCTTGTCTTTAAGCGCACAGCAGTCTGTTCTTCTTCCTCTTTCCCTTCTTACGCTCAAACATGAATCTCAACCCAGTAGACCCTGGACCTCCCACCGAACATGAGAATCTTAGGGTTTATGGCACGGTGGGAGTGGAACGAGTCGAGCAGATTGAAAGCCTGAAAGGCATAATGGGTGTCAGCAATACATTTCTGTGAATATTTATGTAGAAAAAACGACACTTGTTCCTTCTGACAATGATTGTAGGCTCTTAGGTCCCACAGGAGCGGGAAAGAGCACGGTAGGAAGTGTTTTTGACCTGGTACCTCTAGACTAATTCTGTGGCTATAGTTCATTGAAGCCCTCGATTCCCATAGATCACTGAAGATTTCAAGTAATCAACTGGAAGGGTTCACCAAGTCAATCTCTACATACCGGCTTCTGAACGTGAAACGCAGCAGAACACCGATCTATCTCGTGGATGTACCCGGATTCGCAGATACAAAGGTCTCAGTAATGAGTATCGTGTCGATGCTGAAGGAGTGGGTAACCAGGACAGAGTAAGTCCATGTCACGCTAAAGCAAGCCATCAGTTGCTCACTATCGAAAGACTTGGAGACTTTAGCCGCATTCTGTATCTTACGCCTATCCATATCCCGCGACTGCCTGGAAGTCACCGTCGGGTTTTGCAGACGTTTCACGCCTTGACGGGTATTAAAACGGCAAGAAGTATCACGGTGGTATCTACCATGTGGGACAACATTTGGGGTGACAGCGCAACGAGGCGGGCAGAGAGCAATTTCAGTCAACTTAGGGATGCTATCTGGAAGGTACGATTAACCAGCGTGGAACACCAGATCGAGGATGTGTTCATCGTTTCACTACTAGGAGCATGTCGACTCAGGCAGTCGTGTTGTCAAATTTGACAACACGAAGGAATCGAGCTTGTCGATTTTGGACGGCACCTTTGAAACGACAGCCATACCACGATACTCCTTCGACCCCACACACCCAAATTTTGAACAGTCTGTATTTGCAGAAAGCATCTCTGAGGACCTCCACACTCGAATTCAAGATCTAAAAGTGCAGCTCGCCTGTCTCCGTTCTGGTTTACAGGATGCAGGAGAACGATCCGATGCAGAACTGAATGATGTGCTCATCCCACAGCTTCAGGAGACTCAGAAGCTCCTTTCGAAGTTTGAGCAGGAGCTGCACGAGTTTGAATCAACCATTGATTCTACAGCTACCAATGTCAACGCTCCGGATCCAGCTATGGGAGTGGTCAATGTCTCTACTTCCCCTTCGGTGCCCATCGAAGTCATCCCCCCTGCCAGCCCAGATCTACTAATCCCTGTAAAACGAGGAATGTTGACCAGGATTATGGATTCTTTGAAGGTTGGGTTGAAGAACCTTCACATACGTCGCAATATCTGACACGCTCGTTGAGCCCTATCTTTGTGTACCATCAATGCATCAGACATCATTCTACTTTATAGGTGATCCGTTTTAGAGATTAGCTCGACTCCTCACCATATTATTCACACCATGCTGGTGGCATACTGCCACACTGTTGTTCAAACAAAAAAAATTTCCCCTATAGATAGCCTGGCTTGTGTGATTTGTCAAAAACTTATTTTCTGACCCATTACAAAAATTAGAGTAGTGTCATCAGCTTAATTTCCAGGGTTGATATCTTCGCCACCTTACAAGGCATCATCAGAGTTGCCCATTCTTTATTGTTCCAGGGACCAAGGGTTTTGTCCGTGATCATGGTGCAAGCACTGCAGACTAATTCTGAGTAAGATTGTTAGGGCCTAAGGTGGTTGGTAACAGGGGTCCTAAAACCTCACGATTCGAAGAAGAAAAAAAGCAGTTCATGACCAGGGCTTAGTAGTTACAGAGAGCTTCGAAGAATACTATTCTACCCCTCAAAACCGCTTTATGGCTTCGTCAGAACTCAATTGTTGTACCTCAATCATTGTACTCAGATGCGGGCGGCCACGAAGCTCGCAGCGGTAGGCGAGTCCTTCAGCAATGGTAAGATGATGTTAAACATTGAATACGCCCGAGGCTGACTCACCGAAGCATAGTTTATGTGCTCAGGGTAGGGTAGGGGAGGGGTAAAAGGGACGTCACACATGGGGTCCCCGACATGACAGATTGTCAGACGACGGTTTTGAAGAATATTGGGGAGGAGGTTTTTCTTGTCGGGATCACCGAAAGTGACAACCGCAGCGATGTGTGCTTGATATTCGGTCGAGAGCTGGGAAGCGGCCTTGTTGACAACTTGACCACCTTGGCTATGGGATTCAATAAAAGAAAGGTCAGATTTATACGATTATCTGTGGAAAACGACTCCAAGGAGATAACTGTACTAACTCGTAACCCGATAATACGATCTTGGTGAAGGGACATTTCTGAACAGTGTTTGTCACCTCATCGACCATGTCGAGAGCACCGGCTTCATCCCCTCCTTCATTGAAGGTGAGCAGAGTAGGTGTATAGTCGAGTCCTTTTACGTCCAGGCTCTTTGTTGGAAGTGCATTATGGAGGTCGATTTTGAATTGGGGACCAATAACCTCCCCGAGAGTCGGCGGCTCGTAGGTCCCGCGTGCGAATATTACCTTGACGTCGTAGCAGCCTCCAAATTGACGTGCTTCGACGTCTGCCTCGAAGACCGGCGCGGCGAGAGAATTGGTGGCGACGACTGCAAGAAGGACCACGTTAAGTACAGAGAACATTGTTGATTGAATTGAAGATTGCTGTTCGTTGATTGAAAGATCAGGATGGCTTGAGATATCTGAATTCTTAACGACCACCTTTTTATACGAGCCTTATCTCTCCATAGTTCAGAAAGTTTAAGTAGTGCTTAAATGAATCACGAAGTACTGGAATGCACGGAAGCGCTGTGCTGACGCGGTCGTTGTGGTGCGCTGTACGTCCTAGTCCTTGTTCGGATGCTCAACTTGTCGTTTGGACATTGGTTATTAGACGCCATGTCCGATTTACTGTAGTCCATGGAACAAAAATGCACATATACTACACTACCATGCGGAGAAACCCTCCAAAGGATGGTAAACTAACATTTAGCTGGCCTTGTCACTGCTTTCGCAATGTACCAATCACACGACTATTATCGCACATAATGTCACGATTGACCTCAGAAATAGCTTAGATTCATTTAGCTAGTCTCAACTATCATGGACGCTATTACACTATGAGAAGTTAGGGTGGTTAGTAGGCGCGTGCCAACACTATGAGTATGAATCGAGTGATCATATCGGACCAGCAGCATGGTTCCCATTGAATACGCCTGTGGCGCACCAGCTTTATTCCTCTTTTAACATTTTTACTATCGCGATCAACTTTCTTGCCCGTCATTTCGACGTTCTGCTCCACCCTAGTCTGGCGAGCACTGCGGTCTGGCTCCGATGGGATCACTGATGATTTGATCGCGCACGGACCTAATGCTGACGGGACTATAAGTATCGGTCTCTGCGCGAACTATTTCTTTCCTCCTTCTTCATCAATGCTCGACGTCTGTTCTTCATTCCCGCCCGTTGTGTCTTTTTCTCTTTTCCACTCTTGGAATTTGGTTTACATTGGTCTGTCATTGTGAGGATTCCTATCAACTAGAAAGAGGATAATCCCCTTTTGAAAAAAAAAAGCGTCTCGTTTTTGGTTTCTGGCGGCTCTGTTATCGTCTTTGAGTGGTTCCTCTGTGTCCGTTCATCTGTGTCTGTAGTTCGTCATTTCATACATGCCGTGCCGCCTATGTCGGTCTTTCACTCATGGTTGCGCTCCTCGATCGTGAGGTCGCCACCTCTCTCCTACATAGTGTGGTGCAGTTGGTAATATACACGTCGGGATTGGGGGTGTGTTACTCAGGGTGGTGTGCATTGCTGGGGTTCAGGACTTCCCCAGGATGATCTCGCCTTGGTTAGACATTCATCATCCATCTCAGGATGTGATATGGCCTACCACTAGCCATGCGTCCTCGTTGATACCATTGCGCTTACGGCTACCAATTCCCCTTGAACTCGCTTCCTCCCTCTTTTACTCGTTTTTCCTCAAGTTTTATTTGGTCATAGTTTGGCTTGTTTTCAAACTGTCCGTTTCGACTTTGTGTCTGTAATTCTGGACCCACAGCGTGCAGACCCAGCCATGGTCTCATAATGTTACCAATAATGCCCTTCAACTAAAATGCACTTGGTTTTTTAATTCATCAATAGTTTTTGTCCTCTCTTGTCGAAATTATCGGGTGTCATTCAAATTGGTTGAAACCCCCTCATATCGCGTTGATTTATTCACTCTTAAAGCGGGGTACGCGTTTGACATTCGGAAAATCGCCGAGTTGCTCATTTTACTTTTTTAGTGGTTCTATCTTCGGCATATGGGCCACCATAAACTCGTGTTTTTCATTTCCCCTCAAGCAGTCCTTGTACGAGAGCGAAGAGCAAGTGAGATAATGCTGTATACGTAAGCAGGTCCTTTATCTGCGCTGCAGTCCCTCATACTCGGTCACAATTGGCGTTCGGCCCTTTATCGCTCAGCTCGCTCGGGCCCGACAATGCGACGCGCCACGCCTACCTAGTAGTAGCTGCGAACGCGGGCAGGTTGCCAAATATTCCCTTTTCGGAAGCAGATCAACCAAAATCCAACAATGCACATCGCTCCTCCCAGCCATATAAACGAACTCTTTCCAACCTTTCCTTCCAGGCCCCCTCGGTTTGTTCACCTCATCGCTAAAACCCATGTCTTACAATACCACCACCCTCACTCCTTCCGATAACGGCGTTACTGCCCGTGAACCCAGCGTTCCTCAGATTATCGTTTCCCCCCCTCGTGTTGATGATACCCCATGCCTCACCAACAGAAGTTCCAAACACGCTCCTCCATTTATCGGTAGCCAGCGGCGACACAAGTTCGCTCTCACTATGCCTCCGTTGAAGGGGATGAAACAACCCGTTCAGCCCGTCGTCGTCGACGTGCGTGTTAAGGTGTCCTTGGGATCCCACGCCGCGATCGTGTACAATTGTTCCACACTTTCTGAGGATCCCTACGCGTTTCCTGGGAGGCCTGATGGCTTGGTTGCTGATATTGTGAATAATGCCGCTAGGACTTCGCGCGTGGGTCAGATCTGTGATGAATCTTCGTCTCCGCACGCTGGATTTGTTATGCCCAAGTTCCTGGGTTCGACTTGTACCTTGAATGATAATTCCAATATCAAGGGGCGTCCAAGGCGTAAGAGCGGCGTATCGAACCTTAAGCTCGACTTGAAGTAACCGGCCTCTCTTTCTGTCGTCAACAATGTCATGCTTCAAAAAATAGAGGCTTATGTCTCGTCTTTCAACTGACGTGCTCGTCATGACCACACGGCCCATTTTCACTTCTATTTTCTATGGTCCCATTGTCCCATATCTATATTAATTTTAATGGGTTATTTTCATTCATTTGATATGTTTGTGAAGAAATTCCTTATTAAATTTTTAATGGACTTGAGCGTGAATGAACATTAGGCGAAGAAAGTCTTGAGATGACATGTTGACGGGGAACACTCCACGAAGCAACAATGAATCTCGCTCGATGTTGAAAGCCTACCTACCTTTGTTGAGACACATCGCAATCATGCGCATCACAATACGTGTTATTGGGGGACATTGTCCAACAAAAAGAATTGCCAGGGACCCATTTGTCGCCCACTTGAACCACGGGATATATGTATATAATGTGTTGACTGCATGTTTACCCTCTCAAGGATCAAACAAAGAAATATCTTCATCCGCTACTATACTCTTTGGACGCAAGACCTCAACCGCAGAGCTCAAATAGAGCTTTAATCCTCTCTACCTGTCTTCAAGTACGTTCATTTTCAGGGTGACGTCGTTCTGGGAACGTAGCTTCCATCAAGCTGAGCGACGTACACGCGCCACCCCTTTTGAACATGAGAGCCAGAGCTTGTGATGCCTCGACTGATTCGCCTCATAGCTGTCACCTTATCGGACACTGATAGATAATTTCAGGCTTCGAGAGTGAAATCAAACCGTTGACATTGTATGCACATGGTGTTTAGACTCGTGTGGTTAAGAAAGAAAATAAACGAGTTCATATCTAGGCCGAAAGGGAGAAAACCTCCCTTGTGACAGACAAATGATGCCTAGCGCGCAAAGCCTTCGCCACAGCACTCAATTCGAGCTCGAATTCCTCCGTTGTCCGAGGTTGTGAATTCTTGTTTTCTACCCCCATGTATCCTGGTACTAATTTGATTGTCAACGCGACAGTGTTGAGACAAGGGAAAGCGTCGCTGTCCGCAAGGACACGTGCGATACCGGGCCAGCTATCAGGAGAGACAGTGTTTTCGCGTTTGGGATTAAGTTGAAAGTAAAGGTGTATATGTTGGAGGACGTTGTGATTTGAGATTGAGGACAACAGAGAATAAACATCGTTGACCGCGGCTCCATATGTGGCGTATCCATCCGCTACGGTGTTGGATAACTTCAAATGTTCCAGAGCATGAAGGTTATGTCCAATATGGTGGGATAAGTTCATGAAATCGTAGTACCCGGAGTACGATTCTTGGAAATAGAAGAATGCTGATAAAAGTAGAGAAACGGAAGGTTAGACATGATATGCATGATATACGATACACATGTTTTATCAAATAAAGCAGAGCTCACTGTTTAATTCGAGTATACGAATATGATGAAGCGTTCTCAGGAGAGGCACATAAGCTTCTGCAACCTGCTTGTTCAGAAGTACCATAGATAGTTCCTCGAGCTGCGGGAAGGGTGACGTGTGGGTAACCCCTGCGACCTTTTGAAAGAAGGACAGGAGGGTCCGAAGGCCCGAGGCTCCGTCAGGACTAAGATCGAGGCGTTTTAACTTTAGAAATGGTGAAGGATGCTGTCCACCGCACGTTGTCAGTTTGAACTCAGTTCCTCGTTCTATCTGGAGACTGATAATATTGGGGAAAAGTTGTAGGAGCGCCAGGTGGAGCTTTTCACGGTTGCGTATTTTGAGATGTGTGACACTTGACGTCCTCGAGTTGAGAACATTGGTGAGGGATGAAACAGAAGGGCAGGTCGTCGGGATGAGAGTCAATGAACGCAGTGTTGACGAGCACAGAATTGCGTCGAGTTCGTCCTCCCTTATCCCAGTCTGGACATAAGCTTCACGAAGGCTTTGCTGACGAAGGTGGGTTTTGAGGAGGGTGTCGCCAAAACCTTCAAATGCTGACGATAGTGACGAGTGACATACCGTCAGGGAGCGAAGATGGGCAATTGATAGGAGCTTAGGTTGCAACTTGTTGAATGGGTTCTCCTTCCTTGATTGCGAAATTAAAAAGGGAGAAATCTGAGTCAGAAGAGTGGCGAGCCTACCTCAAAGCTGTACGATTGAACGAAGGGAAGTTATGTTCGTTCGACCTTATCCTTTCATATGTGTCATCGTTCAATATGAGGGAAAGTTTTCGGATGTATCCCAAGTGATCGGGAAAGAGGGTTAGAACTTTTGTCAGAGAACGGATCCTTTCGTGCTCTTTGTCTTGGGTTTCAATGCGGAGGTGTCCAAAGATGAGGGGGCGACAGATGTCAGAAAACAGTTTGCACGTGTAAGAACATGCGACAAGCGCAGACATATGAGCCTGATAAAGCTCTGGGTCTTCCTCGAGAAGCCAAAGACAAATATCCTGAAGAACCTCGGGTGGAAAGGTGTAGTAGTTCATGTGCGGCATGGACCAGGATGGAACAGTGTCAAATAGAAAGGGCACCTTTTGCTTTCTGGGTCCAATTCTTGCGGAGTGTGGAGTTCCGGTGTGGCAGTGCAATATGCGCGTGAGGACGAAGAGGGAAGAAGCACAGAACACAAAGAGAGAAGAGAGGAAGAGATCGGATAAAGGGATCTATAGACGAGATCATTAGATAGTAGATTAGACAAGACTCCGACGATTATTAATATGTACACTATAGCGGCACTCAGGGTCGATATCCCCAACTCATTCCCATCCACACCCCACACCATTTGCTGCTAGGCAGACCCAACGTCTCCACCGGCAGGTTCCTCTTTGAAATGATGAAAACGGGTAGACCTGGTAGATCGAAACCGCCCTCCAGAGTCTTATTGTCGTTCGGAGGGGAGGGCCGAGTCGAATATCAGTTCTAACAGAAGTACACTAAATTAATGATCTTCCTGGTCTCCGTTCATCGTAACAATTGATAAACAGTGCTTGATATCAATTCAAGACCATCTTTGCCATTCAATGAGGTTAATGGTAAGCCTCATTGGCTCACGTACTGGCCGTGTTCCGGTCCCAATCCCGCCGATAAGGAAACATCTGTCAAGCAGGGGAATGTCTCCACACTCGCGAGAATATCGCCAATATATTACCACCAATCTGCAGTGGTGGACTCATCATATGCGGGGACGACGTTGGAGTAAAGGTAAATTGTCTGTGAATGTTCTTTGGAGTGATCGAGATGAGGAAAGATCGGACGTCGAGTATTAGCTACTCAACGACATCACCCTCATTATCCGTGATTTCGACCTGTACCATTACCCCTCCGATCTTTAATTCATGATTTATTAAGAGATGTACAGTGATGTGCGTACGACGTCTTCAGGTGCGTAAAACAAACACACTTGATGACCGGAGTGAGGTCAACGTCGTAAGAGTCGCTCTGAGGGTGCGTGTGGGTGTTTCCGTAGTTGACTAGGCCTTCGTAACGATAGAATATAGCTAAGATTGAAGCAAACGACGCTTCCTATGACTGAGACGAAGACTAAAACTTAGAGATTCGAAATGTGGGCATAAAACTAGCTGTTTTGATTTTACGAAGCTTTCTGAATTAAGTACAACTGAAATGAATTTAATACTGACTACGGGGGGTTCGAAACAACGCCCGAAAGCGCCCAGGCACATCAGAAAAGGCCTCGTAACAAAGGAATATCTTAAAAGGAGTTGCAAGAGAGGGGGTGGAATAAGGAGAGAGGGCGGTTGAATGGCAGAAGGGGTCTAAAGTATGAATTAAATGATGGAATAAATAGGAATTTGGAAGTCCGTATGAAAGGTGAAGTGCGGAGTGACGAGAAGCGGCGTCGGTTTATACCAATTTGTATCGTGGCGGCTGATAGGGCTGATACGAGCGTCGGTGTCAGGATATAAGTGCGCACGGAGGGCGAAAGGGGGCGTGGTAACCAAAATAGGTAAGCGGGGATGCGTGCGTGATGGTAATTCTGAAATTAAGCGTGTTTCCGGGTGCAGGTGAGCACGCTGCTCATCAACAGGCGCCGCCTAGGCTTAATTATTACCTTCAGGGGCAGAGATCAGGGCGCTTCTTACAGGGTCTACGTCATACGTGTGATGCGGTGAATCAGTCCAAGGGAGATAATCGCCGACGCTCTCAATCATGCGCAAATATAGTTCAATATCTGAGTTTACTCGTTGAACAGGGACTTGAAGTTATTGCGAGTTATATTGACCACCGGGGTATAAAGGTATCGAGTACAGTCTGCTCATGTCCGTCACAGGGGCTGTACGGTCAATATATATGTGCCAACAACTAAATGCGCGACTGAAAATAACGGAAGAGCCTTGATGGGCAGTGTATCTGATATATGGAAGCCAAAAGACAGACGTATCAAGGCAAGAGAAGAAGAAAGTCAACTGAAATGCAGAAGACTCATCAATGACGAAAGAAAAAAGGAGGTGATGAGCTGGGAAAGAAAAGACATGGTGGACTCTAGTATCTTGATGATTAAATCACCAATGCTGCAGCGGAAATGGTGCCAAGGACAGTAACCCCAAGGCTGAGCTTGAAAGATGATACGGCAGCGCTGGTTGGCTTGTCATTGCCGTTGAGATTTTGTGGATTTGGAGGTGTCGAAGGAGATGGATCACTGGATGGAGAAGGGACAACACTTGAGGTACTGGTAGGGCTCGGGTCAGAGTAACTGCTCCCACTCTGTGTTCCCGCTGGGAGATTGACGTAAGAGGTGTAGCCGGTGGGGCATAGTAGATGGTCAGTATGAGCAGTAGGGTAGACGCTGGTGACGGTGTAACTACCCTTCCCCCAGTTTTCGTGAGCGATAGTGGGGGTAACAGTATAGGGTGTGGTAAAAGTAGACCCTGCGCTGGTCGTAATGCCGTCCGTCACCGAAGTTGGGGGAGGATGTGGAACTGCTGAGTAGCAGAGGACTGGCGCAGGAGGTGGGTAGGAGAAGGAACTAGTAACACCTCCCCAGCCCCCTGGGGTAGCGGAAGCACCAGATCCACCCCATCCTCTTTGGGGTCGAGATGCACTCGATCCACCCCAGCTGCCTTGGGGGTGCGAGGAACTCGACCCACCCCAACCACCTGGAGGTTGTGAGACAGTGGTTCCACCCCAACTACCTTGGGGACGCGAGATGCTGGACCCACCCCAGCCGCCTGGACGTTTAGGGGAGCTGGACCCACCACCCCAGCCCGAATTTGTACTTTGATTCACGCCCGTTCCTCCAAAATTTCTGTTGGGACCCAGGTTGAGAGATTTCAAACGGAAAAATATGAACAGACCTTACGCAGGCGGAGCGGCATCCGAGATGCTGCAGAGGGTCATTAAGACAAATACTGGAAGTGTGAGCCTCATAACTGAGAGATTGGGCTGATTATTCCACAACTATACTTCGCAGATGAGAGAGAATAAAAATGCACAAATATTCTACAGTCATTTCATGATTCTTCCTGTTTATATGGGACTCGGAATAATGGATGGATTTCGCTTGACACAATGAAGCAACATCCCTGAGCGTGTTGAGTTCTGTATGATGGTGCATGTCGGTAGTCTTTATCCGTCTCGTGAGTAGGGTAAAGTCCGAAATAGGATCATTCATCGCAGGTTGCATTTTCACGGATTGATATCCCCTACGATCAGTTTTACTGCTCATTTGTGCGCGGCAGTGTCAATAACTCTTAATTATATGCTACATAAGCCTCACCAGCGCTTGTTGGGGGGCATATTTGTGTACAATAAATACTTTAAGCAACGGTCGTGCCTATTTCTCAGTGACAGGGTCGACGACTGTGTGTGGGTTTTGATCAAATTTGATCAACTCTCCTGTTTCGAATTTCTGATGAATGACGCGCTTGTACCCAGAACATAAGGGAACAAAAGACGCGTGAAGGAAGCACTGGCGTAAGTAGAACTACCGTACAATCCAACAGCCAGACAGCTGACAGTGCTTTGTTTTGACAACAAAATACAGGTTGCACGACCACAACTGACCGCTGCGTTTTGAGGGAATCATAGTTTATAAGTCCGGCATGATAGCTAGAAGCACAACAACCAGACTGATGGATACCTGCTCCCGATTTTTGGTGGCTCTTATCTGCGGATGGGTCAGCGAGTTGATCCCTCGTTAAAAAAGCATCAGCACCGACATGTTGAGACTTGGCTGGGTGGTACTTCGTGGACTTACCGTGCCTGGCTTCTTGGCATCAAAGTGATCTCTCGTAGCAGTGTCATTTGAGGTATACTATGAGGCACCAGTTGGAACGCTGAAGTTCAAAGGAAGCGGGGGTGTAAACGGCATGTAAAACGATGTCATAACGGAAGGCATCGGATTGAGACTTGTGATAGAGAAGTGTATAATGTTAGAACCTTCTGAACGCTCTGACAATGTGAGGAGCGAGTGACGACTTCCGAACGAACTGAATGCTCAGTTAGCCAGCGCTAGAATGATGCCACGTCCGATGCCGAGCCGATCCGGTTCTAGGTCGACCATCCACAGTCCAGTGAAATGAGAGGGGTTGTCACGTGCTCAGGCACGGAGTGAGGTGTCGACGAATGGCCCGAAGACGAGCGCCCAATTCATTGAATGGGAATTTAAATCTATAAAGGATTGTATTGACCAAGGGTATCAAGTACAGCGTAGAACTGCTAATATACGTCAGTAAGTATATGTACGTGTGAATGGTCAAGAGCCTATATACATGCTGACAACTACGCGTATGAAGAAGGCGTGGTTGAGCGTTGTATCTGATATATAAAAAATGAAGGACTGAAAATTGTCAATGCAATAGAAGAATAAAGACCAATGTAATAAAAGTCTCGTCGATGATGGAAGAAAAAAGAAAAGAAAAATCGGGGAAGATAAGAGAAATAGGACATCTAGTCCCATGATTAAATCGCCAAAGCAGCGGTGACAATGCTACCAACAAGGGTGGCTGCGAAGCTGAGCTTGAAGGATGCTGCAGCGGCGCCGGTTGGCTTATTATCAGCGTTAAGGTTTTGTGCATTTGGGGTCGCAGAAGGGTCGCCAGCTGGGGCAGCGTTCGAAGTGGAGATGAATGTTGGACTGGGGGCGGTGCTCGCGCTCAGTGTTCCTCCTGGAAGGTCAACACCGCTTGTAGAAGAGGTGTACCCAGGTGGGCATATGGGATAGCCGGAAGTAGCGGTTGCATAGACACTGGTGATAGTGTAAGTGGGCTTGCCCCAGTTCTCATGGGCGATACTGGAGGAGACAGTAGGGAGCGTGGCGAAACTCGACCATGGGCCAGTAAAGGTGGCACTGGGGCCAGGGAATCTGGTGGTAGTAATGCCACCTGGAGAGCTAGTCGGGGGAGGATATGGTACTGCTGAGTAACATACAGCTGGTGCAGAGGTCGGATAGGCGTATGAAATAGTACCACCTCCTCCCCAGCCACCTGGGGGGTACGGGGCGCTGGAGACACTGAAGGACACAATTGCACTTTGGGTCGTAATCGGGGCAGCGCTAGCTGAGACGGTTATAGTTCCTCCGTTGTTTCTATAAGGCTGTAGTTTAGTATGTGTGGATGGAAGAAAGAGAAAGAGAAAGCCTTACGGACGCGGCGAGGCTTGCGAGACGCTGAGGAGACCTGTCAAGACAAAGGCTGCAAAAGTGAGCTTCATGATTGAGAGAGAATGGACTGATGAGGCCAAAGTTGCGCTTAGAAGGCAAGGAAAGAAGAATGCAGTGGTATCCTACAATCGGCGTTTTGTCTCTCCTCTTTATATGGAAAGAAACGAGGGCTTGTGCTGTAGAAAGTGAGGCAACTTCCCTGAGTTTGTCATGTCATCGCACAAGATACAGTGCACGACGGTCATCTTTGTCCGTCTCATGAATCAGGCGAATTCCGAATTAGATCACACAACGCAATTCACTTCTATCATTGATTGTATTCCTTACGATAAAATTGACAGTTCAATTATACACAGCAATTCGATAATCATCGACTGTATATATCTCACTAGCGCCTATAGTTGAAGATCTGTGTTTAGCAAATACTCTTCAGTGACCGTCGCTGATAATTTCCCATTGGTGCATGCTGATTTTGATCAGATCAACACTCTTGTTTTGGACCTTTGATGAATATAACACCGAGTTTGAGGGCCAATCGGAAAGAAACGGCACCTCTACGTCGATTTTCTTACATAGGAGTTGGAGCGTGGTAGAAGCACTCTTGGCAATCACCCGCCCACTACCTTCTTTCATCCGAGGTGCCCTAAGCCAAGCCCATAACTTGAAGCGGGCGGTAACCACCGCACATATGACACCCTCAGTCATGAAACCGGAGTGGATCATAAGGACAACAAGATAGCGGCCTGTACCTCCCGCATTGGCAAGGGCTCGGAAGAGTGAAAGATTTTGCGAAGAACATTTTTATCCTTTTTTACGGCACTGTGCATGGGCGCAACAATGATATCGTGGTAGCCAATTCACGATATCCATATACGGAAGCACAGAGCTATGTCCTCCCTCCAGTGGAGAAAACTAGTGTAAATTTCAGTCGCTCGGTACTGACACATCAGTGAGCTAAACGGAACAATACGAGCATGCTTGACGCGCAAGCCACTGCCTACATCTTTATTACAGGTGCTGTAATGGAATGACACCATCAGAATGGTGTTCAAGTATCCCTCATTCTCTCACTTACTCATGAACACTTTAGGCGTTTGCTTCGATTTTTTTCGTCTAAAGTTAAAAGAATTCATGGATTCAACCACTCGCTTCCACAACATGACTGGCGTATGATCCGACCTAATCGATCAAATCCAGGCATTAAACCAACATTTGAGCGCGTTTATTGTTGACGTAACTGCTCTCAATGTATTACAGCTTCAATAGAGCATCAAGCGTTACAACAGTTCTCGAAAATAACACGGGGGACAATTTGATGTCCGGTTGCGCAAAACTTTGGTGATGGCTCTCGAGAGTCCATTGACCGTCCCATTACCGATTTCAAACTCAGACTGGGCATGAGGCAGAAAGGCTCAGTGAGGAACCAACCCCAGGCAAATCTGAGTTTAAAATTTGACAACGGACGGTCAATGGTCATCCAACGGACGCACGAGAGCCATCACTAAGACAGCCTGCAAGCGGATATCAGATTGTCCCCCGTGTAATGTTCTGCCCATGTCCCAAAAGGGTAATCTGTGCTCACGTCTTTGTATGACATCGCCCCAGAGGCTGCTTATTACGCTCAACAATGTGGTGTACGAGGTGAAGGACATTATTTCTAGTAGCAGGGGAATCTGAGGCCCCGCAGCTTGCCCTTTCACCATCATCATCATCGTCCCTGTCTGTACTTACTAATTCTGGGATGACGTCATGAAGCGAGCACAGCTCGCCTTTTTGGGACGTGCGCTGAGTAAAATTCGCCAATCCCATCATTTTTGGGGGCTGCTGTATTGCAAATAGCGTTTAGTCGGTTCAAAGGTATTAAACTGAATTTGAGGGGGTCAAGTCGAGACCGTGTGCTAGGCAAACAGCTGTTGCAGAGCTCAATTGCAGTTCATCTGATCCCATCAAAACGATACCTGATGCGTTGATGGCGTTCAACAAACCTGTCGACCCAGTGTCGACCTCAATGCGCGCATGAATTGTTGACGTTCCACGAGTACTGAATATTACTTCTTCCAGAAAGACTGGTATATCTTTGGCCTCCCAGAAAATAAAGATACAGGAAGGCCGTTGAGCGTTAGTTACCAGATGGTGCCCATTGTTCAGCCAAGAAAGAGCAGAATGACAAAGCCACTGCCACGACATATCGTCCTAAGTGTGTTCAACAATGTCGAACAAACGCTGACGGGGTTACCCAGGCCTTAGAGTGTTGCCTTGTTACGAGGTGCAACTTGCCATATGTGGCGACGTGGACAATGCCGACCATTTCATTGAAGCTCCTACTTATATATAAACCATTGTATTCGTTCACTGTCAACTAATTACCACGCAACATCACTTCTTATCTTTGCTAAACTCATCGTTGTTGTCTTTACCCTCTCAAGTTTTTCTGTTTAATATGCAAGCCTCCGCTAACGGTCAAACTGTATCCAGCTCCAAGTGCTGCCGCCCTGATGAACACCGTCGAGCGGAGCAGGAGATTATCTATAGCACACCCAGCTCCCCTACTCGCGTACCGTTGCTGCTTCGAAAACCAATCCAGTCATCCGTATCTCGTCCACTCACCTCATCTTACACTGGGCCACCTTCTGGTACTTCTTTCTCAACGCAACCGCCAAAAGGGAATGTATGGGGTTCCAAGCGTCCCCCATCCGTCAAGTGGAAGGTAAACGCAGACGTGTCAAATCCAGCTGTTCCCTCTGCCCCATCTCCAGACGCCGACCCGCGCCTTAAGTCAGATTTTGAGACGTACATCAACAGCACAATTCGCGATCCACAGTCTCGAGTTAACCCTCCACCTTCTCATGCAGTTCTCGTTGCCAATGGTACCGTACCCGCTGGTCCAGAAGACGAAGACCGACTTTCTCCTATTTCTCCTTGCTTCACGACACCTGACTATGGGAGCAGTGATGATCGTGAAGGCAATTATAAGTCGAGCTCGATACCAGTGTTTCTCAATTCTGAGAGGTCAAAATTACTGTCGGTATTGAGTTCTCAGATGCGATCACCTCCCCGTGCCCCCAAGACTCCAGAGAGACCCGAGCCAAAGACTGTCGTCCTCGATGCATCTAAAGAGCCTCCAACTGCGAACGGAGGTTCACCTCTCAGATATTACGCAATGTTGGCCAGTTCAGAGAAGGCTGCTGCCAGGAGTGGAGGTAGAGTCGTGACGAGGTTTTAAGTAGATGGCCCAGTGTGTGCATATCAAGCACTCAGTCCATATAGCTTCTTTCACTATCACGAAATTATTCGGTTTTTTCCTTTTAGATAGCATTGCTGTGCAAACATAAAATTGATGATGGTCTGGTTACCCATAACTTCGAGCGAATCAGACGTCGAAGTCGAAATGCAATAATGAGCTACGTTCTTGGTCACTGATCTCTCGTATAACGGAATATATGGAAGCAGTTCCTTTGATCTACAAAAAGAATGACTATTTAAACGTTGATTATGCTAAGCATAACTTTGCAACGCGGCTGTGCGCCTTCTCAATTGCCCTATTAGCCACCGCGAGAAAGCTCATTGTTCAGGGCCGTCAACCCGGGTCAATGGGAACGTGCCTCTTACATTGTTCATCATAATCCAAACGTTATCAACACGACAATGAGAACGGCCCCTGCAGTGTATCGTATAAATTACGCTGGTGCGAGTTGTCCTTCCTCCACCATCCGACGTAACGACAAGTGGCCCATATACGGCTCCTGAGATCAAAACAGGTTTACGATGTTCAGCTATCTGACAGGCATGTCTCCTTTCAGGAATAAGGTCGACGTCTCCCAGTTTCAAATACCTACTATCATCATTACACCACCCGAACCGACTCTACCATCAACACAGATAACTTCCTTCTCATCTGAGAGCAAGATTTTTGTCCCAGCTACAGAAACGCCTTCTAGTTCGGGGATGTTGTGTATCCAGGTACCTCCGAATCATTGCATCTCTTCGATGCCCATGCCGCAATTACTCAAGCCTGCCAGGCCCGTCAGACAACTCATCGTAGCCAATGTCATTCGCACAGAATTCAACCCGCATAACCAGAGGCTGAGCACTCAGAGTCACATTCGTGTCATTTTGAAAAGCTCGCTCCGAGGGAAAGCGCGACGGAATACATCCAACTCAGCCTTGAGAGACGACATCATTCGGGTTGACGACGACGAACTTTTGAAACTGGATTTCGAAAATTATGTGAAGACTATGTATGGGAATCAGCGGTCCCGGGATACTCCAGTACCCAAGGAAGTGGAACAGAATAATATCTATGGGAATTCTGCAAACCCTGGGGAGACTTCAAACGATGCTGAGTATTATGGCTTCAACGATGACCATGACGCCGTCGTCTTCGCTATCCCAGTATACGACGCACCCAGTTCGCCCAGCCCACCCGGCATTTCACCAGAACGATGGGAACCCAAGACAATTGTTATCGACATTGAAAAGGCTACCAAACCACCCTCTTCGATCTCCCCATTTCGGTACTGCGCGATTATGATGAATGCGGAGATGAGTGCAGTTGCGAATGGGGCGACGGTTGTTTCGAATGAGGATGAATTCGAAGGTGAGGGGGAGGAATGACTTTGTCTGAGCGGATATAGATGTATATACTTGGTGTAAGCTATACTAATGTGGATATAAACTCCACGAATCCATCTTTGGTCGAACTATCTAGTAACCTGTTGACAGAGCATCCTCATACATCACATCACATGTTTCCTCCTTTCTCATTTCACCTCATCACTTAGTATAAAGTTCTTCGTCGATTGACTCTACACCTCAGCTTGTTTTCTCTTCTCGACGCTGAGGTGTAAGTCATTTTTCTATTCACTCATATTGCACATACATGTACTTATATTCGTTCCTAGTCGCCCTCTCGGTGTACTAGTGCTGTCATAACCTACATGAGGACGCCTCGGGGTCCATCTATTGATGAAATAGCGAGAGGAGATGACGTTTGACACGTGAATATCCGGTTTATTCAGCAGCAGCGCATTTCACACCCCGTCTTTTCACGAGCCATATGAGGCGCCTCCTGCTCAACGCGCCTACTTGACTTGTTCCTGTATGTGCCTTAGTTTGAAGTGGGTATCTCTCAAAGAAAGGTTGTGGTCTCTAAGTCACAAACAGGGACAAACAGGTCACGCACCTCTTGTTTACTGCTTCCATCCTACTGCAGTTTCATCCCTTCACCGACGCGTATACAACTCCAAAATGCGCCCAGTGAAAAAGTACACGAAAATATCTATGAAATCAGAGCAGACTCATGAATTCTTGATTTTTGGGATTTCTTGAACCATGTCTGGCGGATCTTGTAACCATACTGGCGGTGTGCGCTGCAGTTATCACCCTTGCCTTTGAACTTTTTCTGTCTTGCAGAGTACGTGTCGATGAAAGGTTTGTACCAGTTCCATGTGCTTTTCATTCATTTCCCTAAGAACTACAGACTATCAGTCCTCTTGGGAGCTTACCTGCAATATCGCCCAGTCCCGTACGTTTTCCTTTCTGTTACCTAGAATAACCAAGCAACTTATCTCAATATCAGCCTAAAACCATACGGAGACGTTGAGAGTTTGCGTTTTTGCTCCCCTAGGAGGTCGAAAGTCGGCAGACGCGCCAATAGTGGGACGCTCACTTAGGTTGGTTGACTGTCGGCGCAGAGAGGTCACGCTGCTTGGGTCAATGTTGAATGGAGATGCTGTCAGTGTTCAGGCCCAGGTGCGGTTTTCTACTCCTTTGGACGCGTATTTGCACCACTAAAAGTCTTATATCTATGCAGGCTTCAGATATTGTCGCTCTTCACGACCCGTGTGCATACATCCACATTCCGACCTTCCGACTCCTGGTTGCCCAACCCCAAGGCGACCACTATTAAAGGCATAATTACTGGGGATATCGAGACCTTCCCAGTTCTTCAACGGATTGGTCACCGCGTTAGTTCTGTCTTTTTTTATGGAATCTCTGTCTTCTGCCACATTTCACTGGTCGTAAACACACCCCTTCACTCCCTTAGCCTACCAACTCACAACCGTGAATTGACTGTCAGAGGACAACTCGAGGACGCGTGCGGTGGCATCTCGCTGTCGTCGTCATTGGCACCCAGCGTCGCTTGGAGCTCTCAACCCTGAGATGGACAAATTTCCTCCTGCTTTTCAACTCATGCAGATATCCTTGTGGTGATGGAAGAATCCGTGCACTGCTTGCACGATCCGCCTTCCTGGCCGCGTAAAGTACATTGCTCTTCTCACCACCTCTCTTCCTCGTACTCTACTCTATTCTATCTCAACTTACCACTCCACGCTGCCTGCGGTATCTCGGCGCGCGCGGCTCGTTTTCTATTTACCTCCCCACCGCTTCCCTTTTTCAGTTTTTGCTTTCCGCTTCAGCTTCGTTGAATTTATAGTAGACCCGGGTGGGGTTCATCTGTCCACCGCCCTCGGGTCTCGCACTCAGAGGGGTGAGTTCTCGACGACCTCTCATCTCCCCATACTCGACTACTCCGGCTACGGAGACTCGAGTGTAAGAACCAAGAAAGCGCGGTTTTCCCGGAAAAGAATAGTACGCGGATGAAGAAAAAAATAAGAACTGGGAATCGAGCTGAGGTGAGTAAATCGCCATTGCGTCACTAAGGGGTGAAGGTTATATACTAATTGTATCACAGGTCTCTACGTTTCATTCCTGAAAGCGCCCTCTGATCTGTGTATAACTGCCATGACCTTTTTTCACTCTCCCTATGAATCCTATGATAAGACCTTCGGCATATGCCTCCCCGCTTGCATCGTCGGATATGTTATCACATTCATCGTTTGTTACCACACCATTATTACTGTAGACCTTGGTGAGCATCGTCCTTCATGTGATTTTCATTTCTCGACTCACACTTTCAAAAGTATAATTTCGTAGTCCAACGTTATTGGAATGTCATTTGATATCACGATGGTCGCCCCGCCCTCAGTCCCCCAATACGTATATCTTCTTTCCGTTACAGCTCCGTCTCGTTCAGCGTTGTACAAGCTGGGTTTATATGCAGCTCATCAGCGATATGAGGGTCATAAACTTTACAATCAGAACCATGAGGGAAATTCGATCTCTCCTGGTCTCATCCTTCATTGAGGTTACTCTAATATCTGCGGCGATCTTGTATTCACAATTCTCAATCGCAGGCCCAGATCGGCCTCGACGCTCCCACTCTTGGCTGTGCCTCTGAGACGAATCAGATTATCCCCAAAATCAACAACGCGTCGATGCCACTGCTATTATCAGGACAGCAATACATGACCCATACTCCTTACAATACGTTCATCACCTGAGACTCGACTGTCGAGCGAAAATCGAATGGGTGAGCGAAGGGATACTGAGATCTAGACATATTGATGAATGATCACGAAGGACCCACCGAGGTCATCAATGATTGCCGCGTCGTTTGTGAAGTTTTGTCCCCAAGCGTTTCATCGAATCGACCGCGCGGGTGATTAACCCCCTTGACTTGACGATTGAGTGAGAGGGTTGTGGGAGAGGCTGATCCTCTGGTATCTCTTCATTGTGTGGTGAATGCTGAGATTCTGGATCGGAAGATGGTACAATAGGTGAAGCACTGGGAAGGTTTGGCAACGTTGTATCCGGGTGCTGAGAACCCGGGGGTGGACCGAATTCACGGAGCTCTTGCTCAAACTTCGCGAGAAGGTGTTGTACCTCCTTGAGTTCGGGATCTAGGGTGAGTTGAAGTTTGCGATCTGATCTCGCTACGGCCATCTGCAGGTCTGATTGTATATTGGCTTCTTGGATGCGAAGACCTTGGATTCGCTCTTGGAGATCGTCGTGTATGTTGGGCGCGAACGGTGTTTCCCGAAGTGGACTTGTAATTGTTTCTTGAAGTTGAAATCGTATTGACCGGCCATCCCGAGATCGAGTAGCTTCATCCAGAATCGTTAGGGCGGACTCTTGATTGTTGTGAAACTTGACGATGTGGCTTCCTTTGTCGATATAATCCTAGCGCGTGGTGTCGACAATTAGTCTGTGAGACCCGTGGCTTGAGAAGCGTGTGAGGGTACCATACCTTCCAGATTATATCTCGAAGCTGGTTTAGGTTGCGTTCTGCTCTTTTCTGGGCGGTTTCACCGGAGATGGTGTCCCACATACTCGAAACGATAGTAATGCAATCCGCTGCATCGACCCCTGTTAATGCATCAAAGGTTCGAAGCAATCGTCTTTGGCTTCCCGGTAAGCGTGGCATGTTGATGGGTGTGACGTAGAGAATACGAAAAAGATACAGTGCTCTGGTAGAAAATATTAGCGCCTCAATCAATATTCACGATGAGAGTAAAGTATCACGTCGTGCTTTCAATTAGTTTCTTCAACATGGATACTATTCCCATGGCTGATATGCGGCTATCCACGAATCCGGGAACGTCCACAATAAAAATAGGGAGCCTTCCAGCTCGCAAGTTCGAAATGCGATATATGGTGACTGCTTGTGTACAGCCTTCCAACTTGTTACTAGATAAGGAGAGCGAGCGGTCTGAAGCGACTGCTTCTATAAACTGCCCAACGCGACATGGCGTATCTCGTTTGGTTAGTCATTTGTAATTGACACCAATTCGACTCACAGAGCTCTTTCCCGAACCTGTCGGGCCAAGTAGCCTGTGCATGAGCGCATGTCAGTCAGCATCTTGACAACTCGCGCATGCATTCCAAACTCACACGAATAAGGCATAGCCTTCCATTGAATCTATCTCTCTTACCTCTTCCACAGAGATTGTCCCTGAAACAACAATACTTTTTAGGTCCGCTGTATAATCAGTGCTCATGGTCGCTGAAGAGGAGGTGCTAATGCAGGAAATTGTGGTGGGTCAAGGTAAATGTGACAAAAAGCGAATTGCGTGTTTCCCATCTACTTCTTGCCTCATAGATTCCACGGTAACGTGAGCTGAACACTAAAAATATCGCCCATCCACTGAATTGACGGTCTAGAATTGCGGCGTAATCAAAGCCTATAAAGTACATTATCTATTCCCATTAGTACATCTACACTATAACACTATCTACCATAGCGTCCATCAATACGACAGCATAAGGTGTGTCGTGAATGAGAAGGTGGCGACAGTCCTTGTCACCAATCAACTCATCATTAAATTATTCAGATTGTCACTGTTCATCATGCCGCTCATGGAGCTTTCTTCCCCAGCACTTCACTGAATCCACCGCTCTCGCAAAAAACTTTTTCTTCAGCGGAATGGAATTGCGACCAGTGTAATTGGAATATGGATCTGGGGGACAGGACTCGAGTCATCCTCGGAGATGAAAGATGACGATCCGACGAGGCCACGAGTGCGTTCAGGTCCCGACTCAAAATCGTGTAGCTCCTGCTCGAATTTATCGAGAAGCAGTTGCACTTCATCGAGTAGGGGAACGAGCGATGCTTGGAGCTTTTCATCAGACTGCGCTATGGCTCTTTGTCGGTCTGACTGGAAATTCGCTTGTTCGATGCGGAGGTCTTGAATTCGTATTTGGAGATCCTGGTAAATATTTGGTGCGAATGGCGTCTTTTGTAGTGGTCTTGAGATTGATTCTTGCAATTCAAATCGTATTGAGCCGTCACGCGGTCGAATGGCTTCATCAAAATTGATAATGCTGACTGTTGAGTATTGTGAAACTCGGCCATCTGGCGTCCTCGTCGATGTAACCCTAGAAAAGATTGTCAATTGCAGAGTAAGACCTGTAGTAGTAGGATGGATTTGGGCAGAATTGTACCTTCCATATATCATCCCGTAACTGCTTTAAATTACTTTCTTCTCGCCTTTTTGCGCTTTCGCTCCAAACCAAGTCCCACATCGTGGAAACTACGGTAATGCAATCGGCTGCCCCGACACCTGTAAGTGCGTCAAACGTTTGAAGCAGCTGCCTTTGACTTCCTGGCAGGCGCGGATTATGGATAGGTGTGAGATACAAAATACGGAACCAGTATAGAGAGCTACCAAGGGGATCAGTACGTCGGCCATGGACAGCGGAGATGGTTTCACCTTGTCCTTTGAATCATGTTCTTCAACATGGAAACTATCCCCATTGCCGATATCTTGCTATCCATGAATCCAGGGACGTCTACAATGAAAATTGGAAGTCTCCCAGCGTTAACATTTGCAATCCCATATATAGTTTCTCTCTGTGTAAATCCTTCTAGCTTATTGCTGGATAGTGAGAGTGTGGTGTTTGATGCGATGGCTTCAATAAACTACCCACGTCATGGTCGAATAACAGTTATATCAGTGCATTATTGTATAATTAATGTTTATATACACGACTTACACTACTCTTTCCTGATCCCGTTGGGCCAAGTAATCTGTAATTGCACTTATCAGTCAATATCTCGCTGAGCCCCACAGCCTGCCTGCTTACACAAATATGACATAACCGTCCCTCGCTTGGATTTCTGCGACCGCCTCAACAGAGATAGCCCCAGCTGCTATGATATTTTTGAGATTTGTTGATAAATTTATGTCCATGATCACTGTAAAAAAGCAGGTGGTAGTGGAAGCAGTTTATACGGGAGAAGATGGAGGTGCGAGAGATATGCAGAATGAACCCTCCCTAAGCTCCCATAGCTTACATCATGGCTGCACGTGCCTAAGCGAAGAATAAAACGAGTTTCGAAATTTGGTCCCTTGTCAGACCAAAACCAAAAAAACCAAAAATGTTAGATACTATGTCTAAAAACGCGAAGTAGATATATTCTGAGTTAACATCTGGGAGACGAGACTCCAATCTCCCAAAGTCATTGATCCTCGCGTCTCATGTGAAGCTTTCTTCCCAATCGCTTTGCTGAGCCGATGAGTTTGGTAAATGGCCGCCGCGAAGGTGTTGCGCCGGAATCAAGGTTGGTGAGGATTGGGATTGGGATACTAGCTGGTGGATGTACAAGATCAGGTGTTGAGATTCTGGGCGATGAGGGAACTATTACAGGATCAGGCTCTGATTCAAAATCACGCAGTTCCTGCTCGAACTTTGCGAGGAGCGTCTGTGCTTCCCATAGTTGCGCTGTAAGGATGGATTTTAGCTGATTGTCTGAATATGCTGTCGCCGTCTGCAAGTCCGATTGAATGTTGCTTTCTTGTATCCCAATGTTTCGAATTCAGATTTGGAGATCGTCGTAGATATTCGATGCGAAGGCTGTGCCTCGCAGTATCCTTGAACTTCCCTCCATGTCTCGGAACTTGAAGGTAAGCCCTGACACCTTATCAAATGCAGCACTAAGCACCGATAATGCCGATTCCTGTGTGTTTTGGTACTTGACAATCCGACTGCCATGCTCTATATAGTCCTATAATAGGAAATATTAGGAGGTGAGAACGATATTCACACTCTATACATAAGTCCTCATTACCTTCCAGATGATGTCCTGCAGTTGGGTAAATGTGGCTTCCGCGCGCTTTGTTGCACTATTCCCCCAAACACAGTTCCACATCGTAGTAACGATTACAACGCCCCTTGCTGCTTGGACGACTGTTAACGCCTGGAAGGTCTTGAGAGTCTTCCGGTGGCTTCCTGGGAGGCGGGGATTGTTAATCGGCATGAGGTAAAGGATTTGGTCAAGAGGTTGGAATCTGGCCCTTGTGGGTAAATATGAGCCTATACAGATCGAAGGAAGTACTCATACTGGTTCTCATTCATATATTCTTTCAACATGGAGACGATACCCATCTCGGATACCTTGGTATCAGCGAAGCCAGGGACGTCAAGAATATAAATTGGAGCGTTGTTCCGTGTCGCATTCACAAGCTGGTACGTGGATATTTTCTGCGTAAATCCTTCGAGCTGGTGACTGGATATTTGAAGAGAGGAGTCTGAAGCAAGAGCTTCAATGAACTGTTAAGCACTCAGAACCGATCAGCCAACGCCTTAGGCAAACGTGTTAGAAACACGGCGTCTCACCGCGCTTTTGCCCGCTCCTGTTGGCCCCAAAAGTCTGTAAACACCAAAAATAAAAGGAAATGTTTCAAATAGTAGGAGTTTTACTGACAAAAATGTGTTACTCCACGTATCCTGCTCTGGGTTCGTATTATTGTCGACGAGCTTGACTGACACTGATCCGTCAACTTGGATGTGCTCGTAGCGCTTGCGAGGACCTTCCATGGTGAATCCTAATGGGTGAAAATCAAGGATGCACGACGATTAACACCAAGGCTCAAGGTAGACGTGAGGGAGATGAGCAAATGGTGGCAGTGAATAGATCGCACCAGAAGACCTCATGTTCTAGATCTAAAATTGGGCCGTGTGGAGATAGGTGTCACTGAGTAGGGGCTTCGTATCGAAAACGAAACCCAGACGATAGTTGGTCAACATTGTGTATAATAGTATTACACTTGTTGTATGCGGAATTCATGGAGTTAAAAGCCTGGCGCGGACTTATGACCAGTCTCTATTTTTATATAATGCTCATTTTGTGCTCAGTGCACAAAGCACGGCCTCTCCGAAAGCTCCTATATGGCCTTCCAACCCTAATTAATTGTTGTAAAAGAACAAAAATTTTGACTATGCCTACCCTGAGGTGGCCATTAAACAGAAGTTTTGAACCTCAAATCCGAGGTCGTGGTATTTATCGCATCGCATGGCATGCGCGTCATGATCAGCACCCCAGCGGAATGCAGACCATGAGCAACGTTATTTTTCGCTCAGAGACTACTAAGTAATGGTAGTAATGGGCCCTGAGTAGTATTGAGGGGTTTAAGCGTTCATTAAATTAAAATGTGATGTATATGAGCCGGCCGCTCGATTCATTCCAAGGGTGTACTGACTACTGGCATAATGCATGACGCATTTGGCTGATACCATGAATATTTATTTGGAATGCACTACCTCTACCTCAACGTTTCAGATATTATAGACAACAAGGTAGATTTATATATGAGTAAAAGGCATACAACGAACCTGGAGTCCATGTTTGTGGTATCCATGGTATGGTGGTGCAGCGGTGCGTGTTGCGAGCAGCATCACTTCAACGAGGAGTGCTGGATATGCTCTATATAAAGATCGAAGTTCTTGAAACCTGCACGACCTAAGAATAGGAAGTTATTCATAGTGTGACGAGGGGATGAGATGGTTGGATGGAAAGGGAAATTGAGACGCGCGGTACGAGTTCGTGGGGTCAGTATGTGAGTGAGGTGAGATGGGAAGGTCAAGTGAGTAAAATATGAGCTGAGACGAGGGACGAAGATAACGAAAATAAAAGCTGACAAAGGTGTACACGGACACCAGACGAAGATGAAGACGAAATACGAGCACGTACAAGGGCGGAAAGGAGCTGGAATTCGATGTAGACTGGGTACATGATATATATAAAATGACAGGAAATGGTGGAAATGATGGAAATGAGAAGAAAACATTCGAATCGACGGAAACCAAAAGCGCTCGGCGTGTGGATGAAGCGCTGATGCGAAGAGAAATACACGGAAAAATGTAGAAAAACAAAAAAATAAATAAATAGGGGGATACCGATGCGGTGCTCATCAGTGGCGTAGATCACAATCAGAGCGCTTAGGAAAGATATGGTTGAATCGGATGAGAGGTGAAGTAGAATGGTATAAAAGGTCTCTATTACCAAGTTCCAGTCTAATGGATTGGTTGGGGCGAGGGGAGACATGACGTGTCAGGACATCGTGAACGATGGCGTCGTTTAGATAGTATTCATACATCATTGTGAGGAACTGAGGGTGGATGGGTCTTATCGACCCTTTTTCGGCTAAATAAACAAAGATTTCGAAAAAATGATGGGGCAATTAATTATGCAAACGACTGTATCATCAGCGAAAAACTTACGAACGACGCGAGAGACAATATATGAAGATTGACTCGCTTAGGTACCGTTAGAGTAATGTAAACGCCGTATATTGGTTGTGCACTCTGTAACAGTTTTGCTATGTTCAAGCTCAACCCGCTATCCCAACCCCGCAACGATAATAAGATCGTCGCCTTTGCATCCTCAGAGATCGACCTTGTCGAGACTTGCCGATGCCTCCGTAATATGGGCAATCCAAGTAGGGCAAACTTAGGAAACGAGAACGTCGCAAGTTTAAACTTGAGGTGCCAACATCCGGAATCGGTTTCAGCATCCAGGCTGTGAGCATCGCTTGAGAATGTGACATAAAAACATCGAGAATTGGGATCCAGATCATTGTGAAGGCATCGCGAAAGACGCGTCGGCGCGTGATGATTCAGCGGCGTGGGACATGCGAAGGAGGGAGAGCCGAGGAATACGTGATCAGGAAAAGTTGTGAGGGCTGTGGTGCTGAAAAGAGATGGTCCATGAAATCGTTAGCAAATCGATGTAGATACTTAAATCGGACGTTGTCCACGATGCTTGAGGACATGCAGTTGAAGATTTGAATGCAACGAAAGCGATACAAGAACATCGAGCACGCAGACACACGGAGTTGATGTCCAGATTGAGAAAAATCGAGAAAAATTTTCAAGATATGATATCAGAAAAGCTAACAGACAAAGGAAATACCACCACGTCAAAAAGACACTACGTATGTTTGAGCAAGGCACCCATAATCAAGGTTGCTGCGAACCCCGAAAATAGAACGTCTTGAAGATTACATATGCAGTTCGACGCGTGGTATCTCGTCTGTCCGTACTATTCAATGTCATTTCTCTGTAGAGAGACAAGAGAGAGAGTACTGGAAGATCGAGAAGCACACAATGGCAGAACGACACTGATGTAAAGAGACGAGGTCGAGAGAAGTGACCCTGAGACAAGGCGGACAACCACGGGCAAGACGATACGACGACTAGAGACCCTGTAAGACGCGCATGACATTCCTTATTGAGAGGACGGAACGGGGCAAAGAAGACGTTGGGTTGGGGGATGAAGATGAGATGGAGGGAAGAAAGAAAGAAGAAACACGCCACCCTCACAACAACCCCGGTCCGTGCGCAATCAATGAAGCATTGATCCGTTGGTATCCCATCATTGGACACTCCCGCCGCCACAGTATCAAGGCATAGAGGACGTGTTGTAACATTACAGTTGTTATAGGTTGTCCAAATAAAAGGAGAAATCATGGTGGAGTGCATAGGCATGCTAAGTAATACTCAAAACCATTGGGAATAAAAATATGCCTGAGGGTCCCACAGATTGACCTGATTTTGTGAACAATGTTCCAAATTATCATCACAAGCGCACATCTGAATTGACTAAAGACGGGAAGTGATACAGGCTGCGGTACCTAACATGTAAAAATAAATATATCTGAATCATGGGCATTGGACATCCACTTGTTTACAAATGATCCACACGTCGCTTCTTTCCCCAGTTCTTCACCAATTTCAATGCACTCGTCACCACCCCTCGCTTTGTGGGAGTATTTTGGTTGGAGTTGTGTGGTGCGACATCAACAGTTTCCTGCGACAGCAGGATGGTATTGGTTGGCTCAACCTCAATGGGCGAATCCAAAGTCTCGGTGGGGAGATCCAATGAATCGGACTCGAATTCCCGCAATTGTTGCGAGAATTTGATAAGGAGCTTCTTCGTGTCGTCGAGCCGTGAAAGTAGGAGCATTCTCAGCTGCACGTCTTGTCGTTCTTCTGCTTCCTCCAAGTCAGAATTTAAGTTCACAAGCTGGTTTTGGAGACTCTGAATTCGACTTTGAAGGTCTTCACGGATGTGTTCAGCATATGATGCCTCCCGAAGGGTATCCGTCACCTGCTCGAAGTGGTATTTTGGTAATGCTATACCGTTATCGAAGGCGGAATCTAAGATAGAAAGAGTGGATTCTTGAGTGTTGTAGAATTTTCCGATCCAACTTCTGTTGGTCACAAATTCCTACAAGATCAACAATAAAATGAGCACTCAACAAGGGTGAGCAATAGCAGGCCCGATACCTACCTTCCATACTCCGTCCCGTAGCTGCTCAAAATTCCGTTCTGCTCGATTAGTTGCGTTGTCACCCCAAATGGTGTTCCACATAGTTGTAATTAATGTGATGCTTTGACCTGCTGCAACACCTGTCAGCGCATCAAATGTGCGGAGCACTTGTCGATGACTACCAGGTAGCCGGGGGTTGTTAATCGGGGTAAAGTATAAGACACGACAAAAATTCGAGAGCCTGGTAGACATTGAACACCCTTCTACCCATGTAGGAGTAAAGGTGGTCCATCGCTTACCTCGTCACCTTCAACCACTCCTTTAACATTGACACGATGCTCATCACTGAGATTTTTGTATCGGCAAACCCAGGCAAGTCGACAAGGTAAACAGGCTCGCTTTGACGTTCCACGTTCACGATCCGATAGGTGGATATCGATTGCGTAAATCCATCCAACTGATTACTCGAAATCTGAAGTGGCCCATTTGGAGCAAGGACTTCAATGAACTAGTAGACAGGGTTCAGTATCGTGACCCGATCGCTTCAGGCGACAAATTGAAAAGTCGGGTATCTCACCGTGCTTTTACCAGCACCCGTGGGGCCTAGAATTCTAACATCATCAACCAATCAAGTGCAGATCGGTTGCGCCTTCAACTAAACTCACAGAAACGCATTGCTGTTGGCTAAAGTGCCTGCAAGCTCTTCAATCCTCTCGACCCGTTCAACGCTGACTGGTCCAGCAATGTTGAGATGCGCATAGATTCTCTTGGACATTTTTTATTGTCTGAATGCCAAGGTGAACAAGTTATAGAGGAAATCAAAGGCTGTAACTGTTTATCAGCACGTTGGAATCCGTTGGATGCCTATGAGCTGGCCTTGTGACTTTCAGGAGAGAGTCACGTGAACCTGCAAGCATCCAGATATAGAAAGGAGCCGGCTGCGTTGACCTGCAGACTAGCAACCATTGTTAACGTCTCACAAAAAGGCGCAAGGGGCGACGTCGCTTTTCCATCCTTTTTTTCAAAGTTTATGTCAATGATAGTGTAGCAAGCAACGAATTATGCCGTCGCATAAGTATGACTGAGAATGCAATATATGGACTAGTAAGCTTGAGGCACAGTCATAAGGAGGAGCATAGATAGCAATAAGAACTTAAGGAGATTAAAATAAAATGAACAATATTAAACAATACACTTGGTTTCGAAGGCGCCCATGACAATTCGCTATCACAGTCACAGTGCACTACGAACTTGGAAGGCTTAGAAGCCCCCGCAACAGCCTTGTACAAAGCTAAGGCGATATTTCAGGGCACCTTTTGCCGTAAGTGACTTAGATTCGATAGCGCTTGCTTCGTGTTCCATCAAAGGTCCGATTTCACCTTCCTCCAGAGGAGCGTTCTGCACAAAAACATTGAAAAAAATCTGATTATTCTGACGAGGTGGTACATGCTTCACTCCGATTCTGGCGTCAGTGGTTCATTCAGTGCCATTCCAGACCTGAATCAGGTGCTCCAGGGCATGTAGTAAGTATCCGTCCTTAAGCGCCATGCACCTTTACGATGTGGCGGTAGTTGATTTCCAGATTCCTCTATGCAGTTGCGATGAGGGACAAGAGGGCACAAAGAATACTTCGATGAAGCTCTTCACGCTCGCCTGGGATGAATGCAAGCGGGGAGGGCTTCAATCAACTCATTTTGCTGGGTAAATTCTCAATGAGCACTCAATGCAAAATATTTGAAATCAGCATATAAGACTGTCGAGAGATATAACGTTGGTTTGCTTTGTCGAGCTCAACCTGTGCGTTCGGGCATAGGCACGAATGTCCATTAGTACACCCTTCTTTCTTCTACGCTTGTCCTCAAAGCCTAACCACCAAAGGGACTGCTGACACCTCAATGGGCTCGACAATCCAAAGAATTATGACTCTTTGGCCAATTATTATTGAATATTAGGGGATATCATTCAACTATCTGTCACGTCTGTTACTCGACGACTGCGTGTCATGAGGTTTAGCCTGCAAACCCGCGCGATCAATACGAGCGCGCATCAGTAATTCCATCAGGGTCGCTGCCCAACTTACACTCCGGACCCATTCCACGACATGTCACACTCAAAGGGCCATAAACGTTTAAGCCCTAGCAGTACGTATGGTATAGTCAATTGGCTGAATTAGTGATATCAAAAAATAATCACGAAACTTCAAAGTAACTCGGTGTGTTGAATCTGTTGATAAGTGAAAATACAGAGAAGGCTCCTTGAGCAGGTTCAAGGGTTGAGGGTTGCTGTTTAAACTAATTTACATATTCTCTTAAATAATAAAATAAATGGAGATACATGCTTAGAATGTACAACGTCCATTTGTTTGAATAAATTACAGGAGTAGCCGGACGAACTGTGTGTATGTGGCGAGAATCAAAGAAAACTATTACCAGCTGCTTATGTTCAGAATCTGCAGAAGCATTGATCCCTGTTAAAGTCACATGCATGGACAACCATCATGATGATCCCTTATGCAGTCTCTTCAACATTGATCTCCCCGGCCTCCGCTGGTTATCGTGAGTCGTCGGGGGAGGAGCAACCATCGATATCGATTCCTTCTCTGAGTCTGCATCACCCCCTGAATCCGCCCCTAGAATGCCTTTATTAGCCCCAAACCCATCATCAATTCGACGATTTAATCGTGATTTAAGCTCGTATTCGAGTTGTCGTGTCGTAAGGGTCGCGAGAACGTTGACTCTCGCGTTCAGCTCGTCTAGTCCTGGGTGGTTATTTTGAGAATCGAGTGACACCTCGCGTGCGTTGAGGTGAGCGTAGTGCGACGAGGCCTATTAAATGATTAGCTTAGAATCACTTAAGATATGAATGCCAACGTTACCTGCGCGGCGAGCGACAAGAGAGATACGGAGAAGAACACACTGGGCATGGATGGGAGCTTCATCTTGCGCGTCGTGGTCAGGAATTCGTTCAACAGATATCAAAGGGTTTTATATAATGATGCACTGCCCATGTCACGGTGGGTACATATGTGGGTGATCCAGCTGATATATCTGTATAATTGAGATCACGCCTCCGTGTTTTATAAGACAAGAAAAGATAATGCTCTTAACATACATACCTTGTGATTCGTCTTTGTGATTCGTGAACTGAATGTAGGTGGGAAAATGACCTTATGGGGCTGCGTAAACGCCGAAATTGATGGATGCCATCCGGGCATGCATGTAATAGCCCTGTGAGATGGGGTGCTGTGGTGGGCGTTGGGTGTACATGTATCCATTTTCGGTGTGAAACCATCCCCGAGCAGCAACAGCAGTGCATAGCTTCAGCTTCAGCAGGGACTTCATTTCTCTTCAGAAGCGAATAAGTCTGCATCCCTCCTTCAGGATTGATGTGTACGATTATCATATCGATTTTTCTCAGAATGGATACGTCACGGTTAATGGGAAATGACACTGACTGGATGATAAATTGTTTCTCCTAAGCTCATCCACCGATAATAAGCATTCAGTCCTCTGCAATAGCAAAGTGATATCCATACGCTGCGAGCGAATCAAATGCTCCGATATCAGAGAAACGCGCCTGCCATTGGTTGATCAAAATTTGAAGTATATTGATTGAGCCCTTCTCTTCACCGCATATTTGATGGATACGAAGGGTAATGAAGAGCTGAGAATAAAAAAATTCTACGTCTTTCAGTCGAAAAAGCTTTATTGTTGATGAATCGCATATGAGATCATGCAGCATTCGAGTTCAGTTTGCGTGCCGTGACTCACTTTAGACATCAATCATGATGTATTACGTGGAGGTATTAGTATCTGTGAGAGTTTGACCTTCGCTTTGACCCTAAGCCTGTGGAGAAGGCGTTGATCGAAACAGATGCGGAGGGCGTGGTGTTGGATAACAGACAAGAAGTACTTTTCTGGAGGAACGTATGCATATTTGTCAAAGCCTAGTCTAAGGGCTCGAGGCTGGTTTTGTTCACTCGTAGTGGTAGAGTAATTGTAACATATTCTATGACCCTGAGCTTTCGTGCCCCGACAACTCGAACTGAAAGGAGTGAATTGATTGATTGATTGAAGTTACAGAAGGTTATTGAAGACACCAATTATGCAATGAACTCGATTGACTACATAAAGAAATGCAAGTATAAAGAATTAAGGCCGAACATTGCACTAATATGATTCCAGAATTCACGTCCGACGAAACGGAGATCGCGATCGTACAGTGGTGAAAAATGCTGGTATCGACCTGGTGATCGTTGCGGTACTCTGTAGTGGGAGCCTCGCAGGTCATTGCGTTGAGTCGTTCCTTCCCCTGTTCATGTGAGGCTGGTTTTGAATCCGTTTCACTGAGTCAATAGCCCTTCTGAAGACTCCTTTCTTTGGTGGTATAGCAGGCGTATCGTCGGGGGATTCGGTCACAGGAGGAGAATCAGGGGCTGGCCCGAACACACTCAGCTCACGTTCAAACTTTTCCATGAGCATCTGCACCTCCTTGAGCTGTGATGTAAGGGTGTCTTTGAGTTCATCATCCAATACCTCAGTTGCCTCCTGCAAGTCTGATTGGATGTTGGCTTGTTGCATTCGAAGGTCCTGAATCCTGTTTTGGAGGTCGGTATATAAATTCGCTGCAAAGGGTGTTTGTCGAAGGGGTTGCGAAATTGACTTTTGCAGGTAGAATTCAGCTCCCCGAAAATGAGAAAATGCATCATTTAAAATGGTGAGAGCGGACTCTTGCGTATTATGGAACTTGACAATGATGGCTCCGTTGGTGATGTAATTCTAATAAATGTAATGAGTGTAGGTCAAGATGAACAGCTCAAGAATTTTCTAAGAGTGAACATACGTTCCATATCTCATCATGAAGCTGACTGAAATGACTTTCTGCGCGGCTGCTTGCTCCTTCGCCCCAAACCAAGTCCCACATCGTGGAAACGACGGTCACTCTTCCCGCTGATCTGGGCCCTGTCAACGCTTCGAAAGTTCGCAGCACCCGTCTTTGACTTCCAGGCAGACGTGGATGGTTTATCGGGGTGAAGTAAAGGATACGAAAGACGTATAAATCCCTAGTACGCATGTCAGCTCGTGCTTCCAAGAGATCAAGAATTCGGGAGTTACTCGTTTGCTTGGATCATGTTTTTCAGCATGGATACTATACCCATCGCCGATATTTTGCTATCCGCAAATCCCGGGACATCTACAAGGTAAATCGGGATTCTGTACTTAATCCTGACATTCACGACTCGATACGTGGATATTGATTGTGTGAAGCCTTCTAGCTTATCGCTGGAAAGGCCAAGTGAAATGTTTGGTGCAAGTGATTCTATAAACTGTCCAAGACATCGTTGATTCCAGTTTTAGTTACCGTGCGGATGAGATTCATGTAGCTTACAGTACTCTTCCCTGATCCAGTAGGTCCTAGCAGGCTATCCATGCATATATCAGAGGCGACCCCGCAGTTTGACCGGCACGCACATACACGAAAACAGCGAAACCGGCACTCCCATCTCTTGGCCTGAATTTGGACACGCTTTCTACCGACACATCTCCAGAAATTGTGATCTTTTTGAGCTTAGTTGTAAAGTCAGGGTTCATGGTGACTGAAGCGAAGTAAGGAGTGAAGGGAGAATGAGTCAAGAGCGAGAGTGTCAACATCAAGATGGATGTGTCAGTTAGACAAGCTTCACACTCCTGACATCAGCCCGTTCGCTCATACGCCGCACTCATGCATCAAGAGAAAACTAGTTCACAAGAGACTGGAATGGCGAAGCCTAGGGATACTACGCTGTGCATTATGCATTGTGGCCAGGTCTTCGAATGAGGCTTTTCTTCTCGAGAGCGTTTTCCGAGCCTGGTCCGAGTCAGGATTGAGTTTGCAGTGGCAAGGGAAGAGCCGGTCGGTGTTTGAAATTGAAATTAAGTTCGGCTGAAATCACGTCATGGCTCTGGTCTCGGACAATCATCGTCGTTCGCCTGACTAGCTTCCTCACCTACTCCTGCTCTTTTCAATGTTCGCTGTTCCTATTGCCAGTTGAACGTTGCTGGGTAACCTCGGATCAATGTGCTTTGGCAGAATAGGTTTGACCTGGGTTGGAGGTCGTCAGCTGCAACTGATGCTACCTTGTCACCCCATCCTCCAGGAGACACTTGCGATTGTGTGGGTGTTGAGTAACCTGGAATTTTTGACTCTCCTTCTCTATGAGGCGTTGGTCGCCATCAATTGGATTAGCTACATAATGAAGTGAGTGCCACACACCATCTTTTTTTCTATCACCCATCTCTTACTAGTCGTATTTTCCAGTGTATTTTTGGTAGAATAATGCCATAATTCATAGTTGCATCTCGTCCTGAATCCCAGTTTGAATACAACCTAAGGTTACCGACCCTCCCACACCCATTCTTGCACAACCACCTCGCACCTTTAAGCCATGTCGTTTCTCCCTTTCCCAGATCATTGGTGTCCATTACCATCCCCAGGTGGTACACTCGACGGCACCCTCCATACTAAGGGCTCTTTATCAGGGTTCAGTTACACCGCGAGGTGGGGATTTTGATGAGCACGCTTGTGTTGACAGATGGTGTTTTGAGAAGGGAAATGAATGTCGAAAGGGACGATGGAGAGGACATGTCTTGGATCTGGATGACGATGATGTCTGGAAGAAAAGTGTTGGGAGGGACGAGGACACGTATGAGAGCGAGTCTGAGATGCGACGATGCGACGGAAGCAAGGTGGATTCACGTTCAATCGTTGACGTGTGTCATCCAGTATTTTTCAATCCTCCTTCTTAATTTTCATCGCTTTGCCCAGTCAGTTGCTGACGTTTATATGTAGGTGTTAACTAACACTTCTGCCAGACCTTCTTGAACATGATACTGCCACCAATATCTGTATATGCTCCTAGTGACTGGCGCCAGGAACAGGAAGAGCTCAGGCGAGGTACATCTATTTATTCTTTTGTTGTTCAGATCGCTGATGTGTCGTCTGTATTGCGCAGATCAGCTTTCTATGCTGGAGGTTTGCACATCTCATAGACGATATTTTCACAAGACTGCGGAGGTTTTTTAGGGAAGAGGTTTGGGTCTAGTCTAGTTTTTTGTATTGGCGAGAGGGGGCAGAACACGAGCAGCCAGAAGAAAAGGCGGCATTAGGAGGGTGTTGAACCCGTGGTTGTGACCGGAAGGACCGGTGGAAACGTCGCTATCAACCTTGGTTGATACTCTTATTAATGGAAGAGGGTGGAAATTTGCTGACGACGGATGCCAGGTTCGTGAACCCCATGCAGGCCTCAAGTAAGCTCAACTCCAATTCCGCCGTCATCACCGACACCATCCTCATCTGCTGTCCATATGCTTTATTATCGTTGGTTTTGTCACGACATCCCCCAGTTCTCTACTACTCGTTGTCATCGCGTCACCCCAGGGACGGCCCATCCACCCCAGTTAACATCACCCTGGATTCGTTGAAAGTGCCCAAAATCGGCCTCGCTATCTACCAGTGCGACAAGAATGGCCCATGGTGAACTTCACCGCCACCGACTGCGACGTTTGGGTTGACACGTCATCAAACCCCGTTGGATTCCTTGCTCCTTCCTCATCTAATGTTTTCTTTCATCCTAAAACCCAACATGTACTTTTTGTCCTACTCCACGTGTACCTACTCCCCAGATCATCGTGCCTCAACCCCTCTGATTTTTATTTTTTTTCATGTCACCTCACGAGTAGCATGGGTTGAATGATACTGACCAGGGCGACAGTCCAATGCTCATTGCTCGTATGTGAGTTGTTTTATTCCAAATCTCTCGTCTCAGTGTGCTAATCCAGCATATTTAGGAGACGTTGGAGCTTATTAAAAGTGAATGTGGCCGTTGATTAAGGAGGGCAAGACAAAGAAGAGGCGGATCACCGCCCCACCAATGTGATCCTCTCCGCCATAGGCCCTCTGCCACTTCGGCTTTTAAGTTGACTCGGAAGAGGGCGTTATCCCTCACTCTGGGTGTATCGTCAATGTTGGCATCTCACCCTGCTCTTGATCAACTGCTGCAATTTCTAGTGTATGTGGTCGTTCAGGAAAGCTTGTCATCGGAGAGTGGTTGTGTGGTTGTGTCGGGTTAGGTCAGCGGTAGCAGGGATGAATACAAGCCAGAGGATAAACAGGTGGCGGTAGTGGTACATATGGTGGCCGATGAGGTGGTGAAGGCGCATCACGAGAGGTGTACCACCCTTCCATGTTAACCCCAGCCACCCCTTCAACGACGCCATCCACCGCAGTAGTTCTTAATATCATATCCCATTTTCAAACCCACTCTGACACAGCTCAATTTCTGGAATCTGGGAAAGTGGATAAAGCTAAATTTCTGTTGATTCGCCGTAGACCCAAGTTGTAGGGGCCTAATCAACGAGGCTCACAGACTGATTAATTGCACAAAGAGGCTATTACTAGTAGTCGTCTTTGAGGAGTTGATGTCTCCATCTTTTCACTTGATTAGTCCACTCTTGGAGGTGCTAATAGATTCAGCGCCCGATTTATACTCAAGCATCTCTTTCTGGAACTTGGTGAGAAGAATTTGCACCTCCTTGGGTTGGTTGGGTGAATGTGTTACGAAAAGCTTACAGTCCACTCCTTCTCTTCCCTCATCGATCCCTCAGCTTCCGGCGATTGTCCACGGCAATATCACCACGCAAGTCGCGATCCTGGTCCCGTTAGATTTAATCACGTCGCATTATAAATGTAGTATGGATGAGGGAGCAAAGAAGAATACGATTGTTGTGCTTCTGCTGCATGTCTTCCATACCCTGGACCTTCTCTTGCCTAGGCCTGCGCTCTCCATAAATTTCAACGAAATTCGGCCGAATAATATCATTTGTTTTGTCTCTATTGATCCGCATCGAAAGGTAAAGGTTATAAAGGTACCTGAATTCACCTACCGACCACCCTTACACGTCTAGGATATTCAGTAAAATCGATGCCTTTTTCTCAAACTATAGGAATGGACGAGGTCCGAATCATGATTTAACCTGAACCATTGGTGGAACTTTGGCTATCAACACCTTTTCGAGATCCCTATGCTCAAAGGAATAGCAAGCGAATCACGGATTTTGGATGCCAGGCGTTACTAACCTCAATTCAGAACTCTATCATCGTCGGATGCGCCGCTACCCTCGATCCACATCTCGTGATGTTGTCTCACTACGCTCGTTATCGCGCATATGAACACCTCACCGCATTAATCAACTCCAGCGAAGCGTTCTCAGTCAGTTGACATTAACTTGAACTTGAGCACATCAGGAATAAATATCACTAGTGCGACAAGAATGACGAGGCTGAGTCAAATAAACAAAGACACAGGTGGATTAATTGATTACAGAAGCATATCGACGAGCGATTTAGAAAGAGAATCACAAGAAACGAAATGCGGATGTGAGAGTCCCAAAGAAAATAGATGTTGAATGTTGAACTAGAATGGAAGGGAAAATGTTCAAACAATAAGGCTGAGAGAGAGAGAAGATCATGAGATGGCGCGTGGTGGACCAAACTGAAATGCTGTATCAGTATGGTGAATATTGTTCAACCTCCTAAGCAAGAGAACTGCAGCTGGAGTCTAGGCACGGCAGCTTAACAATTGCTGTTCCTGTGAAGCTTCTTTTCGAGCCGTTTTGCTGAGTTAATGACCCTTCTGAAGAGTCCTTTCTTTGGCGCTACAGAAACAGGGATAAAATCGGAGGGTGTAGGGGCGGGTGCAATGGGCGCAGGGATAGCATGGGCGGGTTTAGGGATAGGAGGAGGGCTAGGTGCTGGCCCAAATTCTTCCAGCTCCTTCTCGAATTTATCGAGGAGCGTCTGGGTTTCCTCGAGTTGTGGAATAAGGATGGATTTGAGTTCCTCGTCTGATTGAACGGTCACGTCTTGCAAATCCAATTGAATGTTGGTTTGTTGTAGTCGGAGATTCTGGATTTGAGTTTGTAAATCTTCATGTAGATTTGATGCGAATGGCGTTTGTCGAAGGGGAAGTGAAATTGAATCATTCAGGAGATAGTCTTCGGCGGAATGAAGTTCTAAGGCACCATCTAAAATGGTCAGTGCAGATTCCTGAGTATTGTGAAACTTGACAATATTGCTTCCCCACTCTATGTAGACCTAATAACTCAGATGGTTGAATTAGCACATCATTGGGTATTACCACAAGGAATGTCTGCAGTGAGCATACCTTCCAGATCTCGTCTCGAAGCTGGGTAAAATTGCTTTCTGCGCGTCTCGAGGCGTTTTCACCCCAAATGAGGTCCCACATCGTAGAAACGATTGTAATGTCCCTTGCTGACCCGCGTCCTGTCAAGGCTTTGTATAGGTGTGAAGTAAAGAATAAAGAACATTGGATTACTAAGGTTGAGGTTAGGGCGTGTCTCAAGAAAAAGACGTCTGGGGGCTCACTCGTTTGTCCGAATCATCTTTCTCAACATGGCGACTATACTCATTGATGATATTTTACTGTCTGCAAAGCCAGGGACATCCACGATATAAATCGGCTGCTTCCCCGTACCATCAATATACTGGGTATTTACTATCCGATATATAGATATTGTTTGTGTAAACCCTTCCAACTTGTTGCTGGAAAGGCCGAGTAACGTGTTTGATGCGACCGATTCTACGAACTGCAACAGCGTTGTCACAAGTTGTGAGTCTGATAGTCGTCATCTAACTTACTGTACTTTTCCCTGATCCGGTTGTGCCAAGTAGGCTCTGTGTGCATGTATAAGTCGTAATCTCGCCTTAACATTGAGCACTTACACAAATACTGCAAAACTGTGACTCTCGCCTGCTCGCTCCACTTTTGACACCCACTCTACCGATACAGCTCCAGAAACCATAATTTTTTTTAGTTTCGCTGCAAATTCCGGTTTTCCAGACATTGAGTGGTATTAGGGAGCGAAGAATAACAGTTGGTATGTCAAAATCAGGATGGATGTAGGAGAAGTGATCCAATTTCACGAACCTGACTGTGTTCGTCCCAGGTATGAAATGCAATCACACGGACAGCTCGAGGACTCCACGTGAGGTTGATTCATAGATCTGGCAGACAACCAAATTACAAGGTCGTTCGCTGATGAGAATTAATTATTATTGCGATACGAAGACGACGGAAGGTGTCATACGTGTTGGCTGAATAGCACTGCAGAACAGGCTTGATCGTAGTGCTGAAAGCACTAGATCTAAAACTGTTTCACTACTACGCTCTTCATCGACGGTATCATCCCCTCTCCCCATATCGTGATATTCATCCCGTAGGTGTGCCACTATTAACTGTCCCTAACACCCCACCCTACGTGCTGCACTCGATGCATAGACACCTCTGCCTCGTCCTTCTAATGCGACTCCTGAGACTGTGGCAAAATATATCATATCACGCTGTACCTTTGGAAGGGGTTCATTGAATGCATTCTTCGGCTATTCGCGATGAAGATGTGTTGTGGCGAGACAACTTGCGACGTCATTATTCTGGATGTAGTGTGATCACCGGTCCCCAATTTTTGCTCCTTAGGAGCTACCAATAATTGAATTGTAAGCGCGCCAACTACCTTCCACTCTGAGAGATGAAGCCCCTGTCTGCGTCGACGCGTCGCGCCACAAATGCGCACGTGCCACCATGCACATTGCGCAAATCTCCAAATTTGGAAATCCCATCAGAAGTTCAGCTTATGGCGCCACGATGCTCTCGTCATCGTTGACAACCACTGACATCCTCTTTTGCCTCCTCCGCTCCCTTATTTCATAATTTAAAATATATCTTGAAATCGTTGGTCGAAGAGATAATGAAAATGCAATCGTTGAGGTATTTGGATGGGCTATTTGTTCGGCCTGTCAACAACACGCTGAACACGGTTCACGCTGTTGGGTCGTAACGTCTTTTTTCAAAGGGTTTGAATTTCATATACGTGAGTGAGTTATCCTGGTTTCCCTTTACTTGACCTGGCCCTGACGCCGCTTCAAATCTTTCAGTGTATTTAGGCACAACAATACTATCTTTGGCACTTTAAATCTACCTGTGGTGGTCCTCTAACGTTATAACCCTGCCAGTCTACCGTATACGCCACAAGTTCTGCTGTGACTCCTCTCTGATGTCCTTTCACAACCCCAGCGTATATACGCTCTAGACACAACCACGTCATCCCCCTCCTTGAATATCACCCACTGTGTCAACCACTGATATCAGAATGACCAACTTTACTTGCGGTAAAGTGGCAAGTACGTGAGGTCCTGATGCGACTGGAACAACGATTGGAGGAGCTAGAGCAAGACCAGTAGTTGGAGTTGGGGCTGTCACAGTTGTGGGGTCGAGTCTTCACCGACCCCTAGCTAATTCTTCAAGAAGGATAAAGAATGACATCCCCAGTCCCCCGTCCTTTTCGTCTCGCAGCGACGACTCATTTATGACGACGACCTCGTCAAGATCTGCTTTTCGGGAGCCCAGTGCTCTAGCCTCACCTTCAGGAACACGCTCATTTCCACTCACCCCCGCATCTTTTGGAGCACAGTCACAAATTTCGCCATCCAACTACGCTCTTCGTGGAATATAGCAAGTAGTCTGGTGGACGCGATCTGTGTAGTAAATCCACACCCCATCATCTGCTTCAACTCCTGCTCCATCTCCAGCTTTGACCACACCCATTATCGTACGCCGCTCATCACCATTACCTTCTGCGATTTCGTCAACCACTACGACTCTCGTCAATCACCCCCAAGTTCTCCTGCAATTAGTCAATCTCCTCTCTCCCTGTGTCCACACCCGTTCAACAACACTCTAAGTGATCACCGCCCCACCTCCAGCTTCTACACCTTGTGAAGTCCTGCCCTTGGTCGTATTAGTCGTCGTGGAAACGCCACACGTGGTAGAAAGGAGGAACAGAGGACGTGAGGGAGAGGGACGATACCAGTGTCAAGATGAGAAAACCCAAACCGCCTCTACTTTCGCCGCTCCAATCCCATATCCTCATTCCCCTCATGTTCATGTTCCAAACGTACCAGCGCACCTCTCTGTCCTGGCCCATCTACGTCTGGTACCACTGCACATCCCTGAACCTCAAGCATAATCCTCACCAAAACACCTCAAACGATGCATCCTTACCTGTCACGACGCGATATCGCAAATAGCTGAGATTGCGAGGGAAGGGGCAGTTTGGCCGTGTTGGTGCGGATGATAAGTGGGTGTGGAGGGGGAGGATGTTGACATGAGTGGAAAGGGAAATCGGGAGAACGGGATGGAAGAAACGAAGGAGAGAGAGGAGCCGGGGAAGGAAACGGGGAAGGAAACGTCTACGACGTTGGTGAGTACGGACGTAAAGAACGGTTCTTGTCACTTACACCCTCTATAGGCAGATTCGAGTCTATAGCGAGCGAGCGTAGGAGTTGCCGTCGTTCAAATCAAGAGTCCTAGGATAGGTAGTGAAGGGGGAGAAGAGGATTATGAGTTCAACAAAGACGGCTGTTCTTTATTCTGTGCTGGGACGAGATATTGTGTTCAGAGTTGGAATGGGAAGCGTCAGTCTCGTATTGGAACACGACAGAGAGGAGATGGACCTCCTGGAAAGGAATTTCAAGCTTGTGGATGTGACACCACCCCTCGGCATCTAGCGCTTAGCCTTTGGTTATGAAAGGTTAGGGAGAACGATACGGTGGAAATATGGATTCTGATATTACTGGTGAGCACATCCGTCATGGCTCTTCAATCCATTTCATCGACTCATTCCTACACTAAAGACTGCCGGCTGTAACGTCTGTTTCCCCTCTCTCCTATATTCTCAAGCGACAAATGGCACCAACACAATCTAGGCGTATAATAAGTCTAAACTACGGTGACGATGAAAAACGAAGGGGTTGATTCTTTGACCCAGCCTGCAATCATACCATGTCAAGGCGTCACTCCCTTCCCTGAATACCCGCGATGACTTTCCCTCAACACGTCCTCAATTCACGTCCAATAATTACCCTGAGCTTTTTCAGACACCCAGAAACCATATCACGACTCTCCAGCACGATAACACGTGGTCACGATCTCATCCCCTCCGACAGCGAAAACACACCCACCACGTCATGCAACTTTACTCTGAATTTTATCCCCTCCTCTGTGCATACGACGATGCCATGACGAATGAACATGCGTTATGGGCTTTGACGTTGAATATCAGTACCCCACACCGCTTCAGCTAGAGTTGATAGGCTGATGTTGCCGTTGGGAGAGGCAACTGTGATGGCGGGATGGAGTCGCGGTCACTTTGACCTCTACCAGAAACCTGGATCCACCGGTGGACCTCACTCCTTTTGTAAGAGGAACATTGACATCGTATCCTACCTATCATTGACTTTTGTTGGCTCTAGGTGTCGCTGACGTCGTTGAAGGTCGGCGGATTGTCGGACTGGGTTCAGGGTCGGGGTCAGACAGAAGTGGAAGTGGTAGCTACGACGGAGTCATGATAACTCTGAGTACGATTACTGTTGAGGGTGCGAGTGGAAAAATGGTTGGGATGTGGATGGATACGTTTGGGTTAGTAGAGAGACAGGAAGGGAGGATAATAGGATGGCGAAGTTGGATAATGAGGCGAGCTTTGGGCGAGCCGTCATCATGGGTTACGGACATGATGACTCATTTTTGCGGGATGTATCTGTGAGTAATATTTGTCTGGGTCTCTTAGCTGTTCGAATACTGACTCTGAATCAGATTACTCGGTGTATTCCGTTTATTAGATGCCGCTTTGTTTCACATTGACTTCTCCTCTCATCCTCACGTTTATCACCCAAAGATACGAGATCATCACCACCGCTGGTTCTGTGAAACGACGGTTTTTGTCGCTTACGCGCTCCGAAGAGAAAGCCGTCGCAAGTGTAGGAGTCCAACAGGGAGAGCGGGGATGCGAGTGAGAGAGACGCGCGGGGAGGAGGACGCTGACCGCCTCAGGAGGTCAATCTCTTCCCTGCGACGCATCAGCTTGGCATGCGTATCCTGATGCTTACGATCTCGTCATTAATCGCGTTATCATTCTCCAGTACCACCTCCAAGACTTAACTTGCGAGCTCCCTAGATTCGCATTCCACCCTTTCCCTACCAGCTTTAGATAACTCTTCGACCTCTCCCAGTGTAGTATCAATGTTAAAATCAATCCACCTACTCGATCTGCTCCTCGCACCACCCCAATGGCTCACTCTCATTCACGCTAAACCCCAGAACCTCTCAAAGTAAATGGCGCTCGTATTTCTCGTATGCTGTCCGGTTTTCCGCTGAGTCTGTCGATGTTCACTGCGTCACGCTACGAAAGTAATGAGGACAAGGATGTACAGAGGAAGAACAAGGCCTTAGTGCTATGATACGGAACCCTCGGCGAGGCGTTGATCGTGGTCAAGTGGTTTAGACCAGACTTATGATATCTGTAAACCTCGGCTGTATCTCCATCGTCGCCCGTCTCGTATTTATCGTGTGCGTTTTCAGTGTAATTTAGTAGAACAATAGCATAAGTTCATCGCTATTGCTCCTGGATCTAATGTACAAGTCCATACCTTGATTTCCTCGAAGTTCATGGCAGAATGAGGAGGTGCGAGATGCATGCTGCGATGGGAGAAGGGTGGATTCGCTAGAGATCCAACATATAAATTAAGGACTAGCATGGATGTGACCGTGACTAATCCAAATCCAATCCGTATTTTGTCACGGATCTGGACAGAAACCGGATGGATCGCAGACGGATTGGATTCATCCGTTTTGATCCACTCACTGGAAACTCAAATTTCATTAGTTAAACGAACAATACTGGTGTAAGAGAGCATACTTGTGCTGAAAACTGGTCAAAATGTTGGCTTGTTGTTGAGCAGTCATGATAACAAAACTGTGGCCCATATGTGACAATGTTATTAATGTTATTTGATGGTAACAAAATTCCGTTGTTCAAACTAATCAAGAATAATTATTGTAATAAATAAACTCGAATTCAAGTATATCTGAGTTATTTAAAGTCATATGAAGTTTATTTGGTATTTTTTGAATTGTTCCTGATGCAGGAATGGGTTGACTGTCAAACAGGTAAACACTAACTCAAGACAAAACACTCAGAGGTGGACTTTCTGTTGTGGTATAGCAAACCGTTCTCAGAAATAAACCCAAAAAGGAAGATCAATAGAGATTCCATTGATGACATCATTATTAACTTGAAATCAGACTAATATCAGGGAAATATCCATAAATCCGCAGATTTGACCCGGACTTGATCCATACCCAGACCTTGTTCATGGATTGGATCGGGACTGGACGGATGATGGATTTACGCAATCCGTGCTAGTCCTTAATATAAATGATGCTGGAAATAGGCTGTGATCACACAATGTCAGCATGCCATGGCATTGATCAACTCCAGCGATGATGTGTCCTCAGTCAGTCGACACTACCTTGAACCTGATAAGCTCAAGAATGAGTATCACAAGCGCAATGAGGTAGCAAGGTCAAGTTGAGTGAGTAAAGACAGGCATAGATAAATCGATTACAGAAGGTTATCAACAACATAATGTGGAAAGAAAGCTGAAAGAAACCAAATACCGATGCGAAAATCCAAACTAAACTAGATGTTTCATGTTGAAAAGTAACCAGAATAGAGATAATGTTTGAACCAAGGAAAATTGAAGCAGAAAAAAAGTGAGTGAGATGATGATTGTATGACACTTGATGAAAATGACATGCTGTATTAGTGTGGTGACCATTGTTCAACTTCATAACAAGAGACTTACTGGAGACTGGTCACAGGCTACAGCCTACATCAGCTTAACGATCCCTGTTCCTGTGAAGCTTCTTTTCAAGCTGTTTCACTGAGTTAATGGCCCTTCCAAAGAGTCCTTTCTTTGGTGTTGAGGAAGGAGGAGGTCTTGGTGCTGGCCCAAATTCTTGCAACTCCTTCTCAAATTTTGCAAGAAGGCCCTGTGTTTCCTCAAGTTGTGGAATAAGGGTGGCTATGAGCTGCTCATCTGATCGCTCTCTTGCATCCTGCAAATCCAACTGAATGTTGATTTGTTGTAATTGAAGACCCTGGATTTGTATTTGGAGGTCATTGTATAGATCAGATGCAAATGGGGTTTGTTGGAGGGGCTGTGAAATTGAACTGCGCAAGAGATGCTTGTCAAGGAATCCTTGATCAAAAGCAGCATCTAAAATTGTCAGTGCAGACTCCTGTGTGTTTTGAAACCTGACAATACAACTTCCACTGCTGATGTAGTGCTAATGAGTGATGGGAATGTCATTGATCAATACTGCAAGAAATTTCTGAGATTAGCATACCTTCCAGATTTTGTCTCGAAGCTCGCTGAAATTGCTCTCTGCACGCCTCAAGGCACTTTCACTCCAAACAAGGTCCCACATTGTAGAAATGATTGTAATGAATCCAGCTGACCCAGGTCCTGTCAAGGCTTCAAAGGTTCGCAGGATCCGCCTTTGACTTCCAGGAAGGCGTGGGTTGTGTATAGGTGTGAAGTAAAGAATACGGAAGTTTGTATTGCTAAGCTTGAGGTCAGTGTATGTCTCAGGAAAGAGACAACTGGGCTCACCTGTTTGTCTGAATCATCTTTCTCAACATCAAAACTATACTCATTGATGAGATTTTGGTATCTGCGAAGCCTGGAACATCCACCAGGTAAATTGGGTTCCCTCGCTTAGATTTAATATTCACAATCCGATAAATGACTACTGATTGTGTGAACCCTTCCAACTTATTGCTGGAAATGCCGAGTGTAGTGTTTGGAGCGAGCGATTCTATGAACTACAACAGCATTGGTTATGCCATTTTGTTATAGTCTGATAATCACCTCACTTACTGTACTCTTCCCTGATCCGGTTGGGCCAAGCAGGCTAGGCATACAAGTATAAGTTGTAATCTCAGAGTAGTATTGAGCACTTACACAAATACAAGAAAATCGGCACTCCCATCTATTCGCCCTACTTTTGAGACCCGCTCTACCGACAAAGGTCCAGAAACTGTAATCCTTTGGAGCTTGGTTGCAAATTCCGGGATTGTGGACATTGGGAGGTATTAAGGAGCAAAGAAGCAGAGTTAGTATGTTAAAGGCAAGATGGGTGTGAGAGAAGTGACCGAATTTGGCGAGCCTGACTATGTATATGCATGAGGTGACCTCAAGGATTTCTATTCTGGGGGGTCAATGAGATACGATTGGTGCGACGGGCAATCGAATTTCTATGTTCCCGTTGACGAAGGGATTGTAATTGAGATGGTGCCATGTGACAATCAACATGACATTCACTGGCATCATCCTCACATTTGAAGACTGAATAGGTCAGCATCGACGACCGAGTAAGGTATTGCATGTCTTTATTAATTCCTGATCCTTCAGAACTTGTGTTCCCTTAATTTTTACCAATAATAACATGATATCAAGTGAAAAAATGGGCATACTCGTGACGACACAGAAAGCAAAGACAGGTTTCGACGCGGCTTTATGGATTAACACGGCGCAGAAACTGATTGGTGATCCATGATACCACACATTGGTAAACCTTATGGACTCCAAATAGACAAAACTAATCACTATTGCACGAACAAGTCGCCGCTCCTCACTTCACAGCTAAAACGCTCAATTTCAAATTCGAACCCAAGCCCCTGTCTGTGTCGGCGCATTAATGATCAAATCAGAATGCGCACGTGCCATGCACCGCATTCCCCAAATTTGGAAATCTGAACTTTGACTAGTGGCGTCACATCTCCCCTCATTATTGACCACCACCGACACCCCGTCTTCCTCCCCTAGGCCCCAAAATCATGTTTTTATGGAATCCTTCCTTCTCCTTATTGGATGATTAAAACTTTAAAGACTTGTGGCTATTGTTGGGCGACGGGATACTGTGGATGGAGTCCTTGATGTGGTTGGAGGTGTTGGTTGAGCCTGCCATCGACGTGTTGGGCATGGTTCAGACCGCTGGGCTGTATTTTCCTCTTTGAAAAGGGTTAGGACGTTATATACGTGAGTGAATGATCCTGGTTTTCATCTACTTGATCTGGCCCTGACGCAGTTTCACCGCTCTCAGTGTATTTGGGGCGAATAATACTATTTTCTTTTAGTGTTTTAACTGGCTGTGAAGTGAACATGAAGCGCAACGATCTGCCCTCATATCCCCCGCAAGGCATCATGTTGCCTCTCACTATCCTCCCTTCCCAAACCCAGCGTATGTGCTAGACACAACCACGTCATCCCCGTTCTTGGAAATGATCCACTGCGTCAACGACTGGTACCAACGAGGTCTGGGCTCACCAAAGTGGGGGTGTACATGATGTCCTGGTGCTAATGGAACAACTATTGGAGGAGGTGGTGCAAGAGCAGTGGTGGGACCCATCCCCTTTTTCATCTTGTGCAGGATAATAATATACGTCACCCACAGTCCCAAAACCTCTCATTCTCGCTGCGACGACTCATTGATGACGACCTCGTCAATATCTGCGTCTTTGGAGCACAATGTTTCAGCTTCAGAAACACTCCCGAGTCCACTCACCCCCGCGTCTTCTAGACCATACATTTTCGTCCTCCATTCACGCTCTTCGTGGTAGATCAAGTAGGAGGGAGCCTGTATAGTAAATCCCTACCCCAGCATCCACTCCAACTCCAGCTTCAAACACACCCATTATTGCATACCGCTCATCACCATTACGTTCTATGCTTTCGTCGGCCACTATTGCTCTCGTCATCAGCCCTCAAGTTGTCCTGCAATCAGTACTTCTACTGGGTCTCCTTCAACTCCATCCGTCTCCTCTCTGCCCGTGCCTAGACCCCTTCAACAACACACGCAGCGACCACCGCCCCAGCTGCATCTCCTCCACCTCGTAAAGTCCCGCCTTCAGTTGTAGGAGTCGTCATGGAAGAATGAGATGTGGTGGGAACAACGCGCCGAGAATGTGAGGGAGGAGGATTGTGCCAGTGTCGGGATGTGGAAAGCTAAAAACCTCTGCCTCGGCTTTCACCGCCCCATTCTAATCCCGTATCCCGTATCCCATATCCTGCATCCACCCGCACCAGCACCCTCACCACTCTCTTTCCTCATCCACCGGCGTCCAGTACCGCTGTGCATCCCTAAACCTCAAACACAACCCTTGCCAAAAACACCGGACTCTGCACAATCCTTACCTGTTGCTGCGCGATATCGCAGATAGAGGAGATCGCGAGTGAAGCGGGCAGCCTGGCCTTGGTGGGGTTGATGAGTGGGAATGTGGAAGGGGGTTGTTGTGAGGAGTGAACGGAGAGGGGAGATCGGGAGATCAGGATCGAAGAACTGAGGGAGAGAGAGGAGATGGGGAAGGAAACGTCTATGATACTGTTGAGCATGGACGTGGATGTTGACGAGAACACGAGAGGGGTTGAAGTGAAGGGGAAGAAGAGACACCACCCTGGTTCGGCTGCCAATTCACTCACTCCACTCCATCCTTTTGGTTCCTCATACACCGTTTCACCTGCACCCGCGCCGCTTCCAACTTCAATATCAGCTGCATCACCTCTGACCTAAACATCACCACCAGTTTCACCTGTATCGCCTGCTCTTATCTCAACAAATATCATGAGCAATACCTATCCTCAGGAAGAACGTGGAGAAGACCAGGAAAGCGGGTGAAGGAGGCTGGGTTGAGATAAGGAAGGGGTAGTCAAGCTAGAAAGGAGGAGGAAACGAGCCGGAGAGAAAAAGACGTGAACACCACCACTCGGCGCTGGTGGATCAGCGAACGGAGAGGTTGTCCTCAGTCACGCGTTCTAAATGAGGCGGTTTAGCGGGTGTATGAGCTGTCATCGTTCAAATCCGAAGAGAAGGACGAGCGGCGCAGGAAAACGTGGGCTGAAAGCAACGGGCGAGCTGCAGTTGTATTGGTAGCATATGTGGCTATGACCAGTGGATCATCGTCTTTGGGACGTAGACGATGGATACCCTCCCGGAGTTGCTTACAATTTCATCCCTGCCCTCCTTTCGTTCCTACTTCAACATCGCTTCTATACATCCTCTGTCTGCGATTGCGGTTCAAGAATACTCCGGTGTCTCTACACCCCAAACGATGGTTACAATGCCAGCCCACTCCTGTTATACTTCCTTCATCCCCAACTTCCGATCGTGCACTCAATCTTCTGTAAGTACTGGCTACCACTGCCCTTCCAGCGTCCCCAATTGACTTACAATTCTTACCTGTGATCCCTAGGTGCTTGGAATCTGTATCACGACTCGCCAGCACGATAAGAAATGGTGTTCACAAACCTCATCCCCTCCAACAACGAAAACACGCCTGCCACGTCATTGATATTCAATATAGATGTATTCTCTCCTCCCGCTACGACTATGCCATGGCCAGAGGACATGGTCCTGTTGTCGGTTTGGTCAACGCAACAGTGGCCAATACCCCGCACAGCTCAGTCGAGAGTTGAAAGGGTGTGATGTTGCCGTTGGGAGAGGAAAGTGATGGTGGGGTGACGTTGGAGTCGCAGCCACTTTGACCTCTACCAGAAGCCTGGATCCACCGGTGGACCTCACTCCTGTTGTAAGAGGAACATTGACATCTTATCCTGCCCTACATTGACTTTTGTTGGCTCTAGGTGTCGCTGACGGTCCAGCAAGCGTCGTTGTTGAAGGTCGGCGGATTGTCGGATTGGATTCAGGGTCGGGGTCAGGCAGAATTGGGAGTGGTAGCTACGACGGGGTTATGATAACTCTGCGTACGATTACTGTTGGCGGTGCAAGTGGAAAAATGGCCGGGATGTGGATGGATACGTTTGGGTTAGTAGAGAGACCGGAATGGATACATTTGGGGTAGTAGAGAGGCGGGAAGTGAGATGGCGAAGTTGGAGAATGAGGGGAGCTTTGGGCGAGCCGTCGTTGTGGGTTGCAGACATTACAGTATGACTCATTTGTGCGAGATGGATCCACGAGTAATATTTTTCTGGTGCTCTTAGGTGTTCGGGGACCGACTCTAAATCAGATTCGTTTTCGTTCTGTCTGTCGGCACTGCCTTGGTCGTTTTTTATTTCAAAAGGGTTTGATTAAATATAAGTGAGTCATTATCCAGTTTTTCTTTTAACAGAGCTGGTTCTGACGTATTTTCAACGCTTTCAGTGTATTTAGGTTCAATAAATATCATTCCTTTCGCGTCTTAATCTATGTGATGTGCGCATCTAATCCTACCAAACACACCACGAGTCGTCCTGTCGTCCCTCTCTACCCTCGGCTCACGACCACGTCATGCCCGTTCTCTCGAATTTTTAACGATTAGTACCATTTAGAGACAGTCGGAAGTACATGGCGTCCCGGTGCACTAGGAACAACGCTTGGAGAAAGTGAAGCAGGCATGATCAAAAGCAACATCGGTAGCCTCCTATCATCTTGATCTCGTAGTGGCAATTCCTGCTCTACCTAGGTTGTCCATCAGCAAAAAAACGGGCTGTAGATCTGTGATATCAGCCAATGTCTAGTCAATATCAGGCTGTGATGTGGCAGCGACAGAAGTCTAAGTCTGCCCACCCAGCTGTGGGCTTCAATCTGAGATCAAACGTCAACCTGATATTAAGTCCCAATCTGACATCTGCTGAACTAGTGACGTCTGATTATACTACACATACCTATCGAATAAGTGCAACGAGAGAGAAATAAAAAGATTTTTCTTTTTTGGAAGGGTTCACCCAGCCGCTCATTCCACATTTGCGTTGAATAACACCAGCAATGTAAATTGAAATTTGCCAATGCAAGGAATCGAACCCAAGCGTTGACTAACACCACAGATTCTATAGCGATGAACCCACTAGTCCAAGAAGCCTTTGTTACTTTGCAACAGCAAAGGAAATATATGAACGACCGCCTCGCTCATCCCTCAAACTTCGAACTTCGAAGGCGTGGGATCTAGCCTCCTCCAAGAAATCGGACGTGATAATATTTATTACCGCCCATATTTTTGACTAGATAGACACTCATTTCCATAATTTAATCCACTTATCATTAATGAAGTATAGATAATAATTATGTTGAAAAAAAGTTGGCCTTCAATGGGTCTATGTGATCCCAACCTGACACACTCAATATCAATCAGATATTCGTCTGATGTGTATACCTCAAGCTGAGTTCACGGTCAGTGTATGATTACAAGCAGAAATTAAGCAGACAAGATGGCGCGAGACTGAGATGTGTGTGATATACAGACTTCAATCTGAAATTAACATAATACACAACTGACAACTAGACAATCGATAGTCTGTGAAATTTCAATGTGATGCCAAACTGATATGCCAGTTTATGCCTGATATTCAGCTAGTATACATTATTTATCTTAAATTTGCATAGATATGTGGAGTCTCTTCAGGTTTTAGATAATCTATGGGTTATCAGACTGACAAGTGACATAACAGGTTATAGTGTTCTGACATTTGACTGAGAGGGCATGGGCAAACTGAGATCCCTCATAAACAAAGACTCTATCATGACGTGACACAGCTATGCACAACTTCGTACTGTAGTGTTGTATCGGAGAATGATATATACCATATCAAGCTGATATTTACATTTCTACGACAGTTCGTAGATCTACTATCAATTTTTTTGCTGATGTCCCCTCCTTGTGCGGCTATCGAGCCCCATACTCTCTTTATGAACACTCTGTACCTTTTTGATCGCTTCAGGTGTATGGTCTCGATGTTCGACTTTCATCCAATTTTTCATGTCTTCGTGGTATAGCTAACCTTGCCTAGCAGAAGGAATTTGGCTGTACATCCCCACCCCGTTGTCTGGTCCAACTGCGGCTTCAGCTCTACACCCATCATCGCACATCCGGTGGCTCTCATCATCACTGTCCACTATATCCTCAATCTCCACACTCGTAAATTACCCTGCGGGCTGGCTTGCAGTCAATATAACAGCTAATATTGTCCCTACCACGTTGGATCCTACCACGTTGGTGGATGCAACCAAAGGGTAGTTGTGGGTACTGTGGTCGCTGAGAACATTTTGAAGGAATGAGGGGAGATGCGGAGAAGAAATCAGTCATCGAGGATGCGAAGGAAAACTTGAAGAAGTGGGATTCTGCGAGGCTGGTGAATGGGAATCCGAAAACCTCTGCTTCCGTCAACCGACTTTGATCCTGCATTCCTATCACCTGATGTGCTTGTAACTCCGGCACCAGTCTCAACACCAGCACTTGTGCTCTTCGTCCACTCACCACACATCCCAGATCCATTTGTATCCCCACGAAAATATCTCTGAAAGCGACATGCTCCGCTCCTCGAATTCTTACTTGTCATGACGACAACCTAAATCTCGCGATTCACGGATATTGAGAGTGAAGTGGGTAGTTTGGCGTTGGTGCGGATGATGAGTGGTGCTGTGGAGGGGGAGGTTGTTGTGATCAGTGGGAAGGGAAGGGGGAAAGCGAGAGATTACGGGATAGCAAAACTGAACGGGAGAGAGGAGACGAGGGAAGGAAACGTCTCTGTCTTGGGGTAGGGACGTTGACGTTGATGAGAACACGAGCGAGGTTGTAGGGCAGTGAAGGAGGGAGAATGTGAAATTTCACCTGCACGCTTCATGTTCGACTGCTGGTTCCCTCACTCCATCTTATCCTCCTGGTCCCTCATACACCGTTTTACCTGCACCCACGCCGCCTCATCACCCCCCTCTGCCTCCGCTGCCCCATTCTGATCCCACATCCTAAGTCCCCCATCAACGTCAGTATGACTCTCTTTCCTTGTCCACCTGCGTCTAATAACACTGAACATCCCTGAACTGCCAGCACAACCCTCACCTAAAAACCCCACAAAACGCTGCTAGACCCTGCAGAAATGCTTACTCGTTACGACGCGATATCGCAAATGGCGGAGATTACGAGGGAAGGGGGGCAGTTTGGCGTTGATGGGGATGATGAGTGGCGCTATGGGGAGGCAGGTCGTGCGATGAGTGGAAAGGGAGGCGAGAACGGGAGAACGGGATGGATGAACCGAACGGAAGAGAGGAGACAGTGAAGGAAATGTTTATGTTGTTGTTGAGCTGGGAGTCTGGGACATTGACGTTGACAAGAACACGAGCGTGGTCGAAGTGATGGGGGCGGAGAGAGAACGTGAAATATCGCCCGGACTGGTCGTGGTCGACTACCGATTCCCTCCATCACACCTGGTGGTTCTGGTCCCTCATCCTCATGCACCGATTTACATGCACCCCCGCCGCCTCCAACTTCAATATCAGCTGCATCACCTGTGCCTTCAACATCGCTATCGTCACTAATATCACCCACTCGTCTCTCAACAAATACGATGACCGATACTTACTCTGTGGAACAAGGAGGCAAAGATCGTAAAGAGGTCAACGTGGGTGGCTGTGCGAATTGAGGGGGATAGTCAAGCTAGAGGGGACGAAAAATCAGAGAGAGAAAGGGAAAGAGCAAAGTCACCACCACTGGTTCTGTGAAACGACTGGTCCTCGTCGCTTACGCGCTCTAGATGGGGATCTATAGCCAGTGTAGGAGTCGCCATCGTTCAAAGCGAGAGTTCTGGGATAGGTGGTGCAGGGGGAGAAGGGGGATGTGAGGGCGGCGTTGGAGGATATAAGGACTGCCGCCTGATGAGGTGGAGAACCTCACCTATTCTGCGGTGGGAAGAGCAGGGATGAGGGTGATAGATAGGGAGAGTGTGAGGGAGGCGCGGGAGCCTGAGGGGAGTGACTGTTACCGCCTGTAGAGATCAATGTCTTCCTACATCGCCTCAGCTTGAAATGGGTATCCCGACGTTTACGATGTCGTTGTCAATCGCGCTACCACTCCCAGTACCACCTCCGAGACTCAACCTGTGAGTTCTCTAGCCTCACTTTCCACTCTTTCTCTACCCCTAGACGACCCTTCCACTTCCCCAGCGTGATATTGACATCAACATCAGTTACGTCGCTGTTCCCAGCCCATTTCACTCCGCGCGTCATCTCAACTGCAGTCCCAGATTACGCTCAATGCTACTCACGCCAAAACACAACTTACTGTCATTGGATTTGGTAGTGTCACGATATGAAAGTAATGGAAGAGTATTTAAAGAGGAAGACTCATTCGTAGTGTGCGTTGGTCACGGTCAGGCAATTTAGACTAGGTATATGTGAATAAACTTCCGTTGTGTGCCTCTCACCAACGATCACTTACTACGCTCAGCCCAATGACTGTGCACCTCAATGCAATCACTAATGCGACAAGAGTGGCATGCTTGGGACACATAAGGAAAGACTTAGACGCCCATGGACAGATTAATTACAGAACAATATTGATGAGAGGATGTAGAAAGAGAACAATCTAAAGAGATACGAAATGCAGATAGGAAAATCCAAAACAAAAGGAGACGCGAATGTTGAGCTGTATGGGAAGAGATAATATTCAAACAAAAAAAATGAAAGAGAAAAGACATTGTATGGACAGCAGATGAAACTGAAACACTATATAAGCGCGTGACTATTGTTTGACTTGGTAGCAAGAGACTTACTGGAGTCTGGTTATCGCAGCTTAACAATCAGTGAAGCTTCTTTTCCAGACGCTTCACTGAATCAATGACCCTGCCAAAGGGCCCTTTCTTCTGCATTATAGCGGGTTCAGGGGTAGGAGAAGTGTCAGGTGCTGGCCTGAATTCTTCTAACTCCTTCTCAAATTTTGCAAGAAGGCCCTGCACTTCCTTGAGTTGTGGAATAAGGGTGGCTTTGAGTTGCTTGTCTGATCGCTCTGTTGCATCCTGCAAATCCGACTGAATGTTGGTTTGTTGTAATTGAAGACCCTGGATTTGTATTTGGAGGTCTTTGTATAGATCAGATGCGAATGGGGTTTGTTGGAGGGACTGTGAAATTGATTCCCTAAGGGGATAGTCTTCTGTAAATCCTCGATCAAAAGCAGCATCTAAAATTGTCAGTGCAGACACCTGCGTGTTTTGAAACCTGACAATATCACTTCCACTGCTGATGTATTTCTAATGAGTGATGGGAATGTCATTGATAAATACCACAAGAAATTTCCGAGATTAGCATACCTTCCAGATTTTGTCTTGAAGCTCACTGAAATTGCTTTCTGCACGCCTTGAGGCACTTTCACCCCAAATGAGGTCCCACATTGTAGAAACGATTGTAATTAAACTGGCTGACTCTGGTCCTGTCAAGGCTTCAAAGGTTTGCAGCACCCGCCTTTGACTTCCAGGAAGGCGTGGGTTGTGTATAGGTGTGAAGTAAAGAATATAGAAGTAAGGATTGCTAAGCTTGAGGTCAGTGTGTGTCTCAGGAAAGAGACAGCTGGGGCTCACTTGTTTGCTTGAATCATGTTTCTCAACATGGAGACTATACCCATTGATGAGATTTTGGTATCTGCGAAGCCCGGAACATCCACAAGGTAAATCGGCCAGTGGGAGCGATGGATATTCACGATGCGATATATGTTTATGGATTGTGTAAACCCTTCCAACTTATTACTGGAAATGCCGAGTGACATGTTTGGTGCGAGCGATTCAATGAACTGCAACAGCATTGTTTTGTTAAAAGTAGTGAGTCTGATAATCATCTGACTTACTGTACTCTTCCCTGATCCAGTCGGCCCAAGCAAGCTATGCGTACGTGTATCAGTCATAATCTCGCAGTGGAATTGATCACTAACACCGATACCATCCCATCTATTGGCCCAACTCTTGAGACCTGCTCTACTGACACAGCTCCAGAAATTGTAATATGTTTGAATTTGGTTGCAAATTCCGGGATTGTCGACATCGAGGGGTATTAGCGAGTGAAGAAGGAGAGTTGGTATGTCAAAGTCAAGATGGATGTGCGAGAAGTGACCGAATTTTGCGAGTCTGACTATGTATATGCAAGAGGTGACCTTGAGGATTTCTATTCTGGGGGATCAATGCGATACGATTGGTGCGCTAGGAAATCGGGATTTTTGTGTTCCCGTCGACAGAGGGATTGTATTTGAGATGGTGCTATGTGACAATCAACATGACATTCGTCATCCTCCGAGTCGGACTTGAAAACTAAGATAGGTTAGCATCGATGATCAAGCATAGTATTGCATTTCTTTATTACTCCCTGATCCTTCAAAACTTCAGTTCCCTCAATTTTTGCTGATACTATCATGGTATCAAGTAAAAAAATGGGTGCACTTGCGACGATGTATAAATCAAAGGCGGGCTTCAAGCCTTCGACACAGCTTTAGGGATTGACATGGCGCAGAAACTGATTACCGATCCATGATATCACACATTGCTGAACCTTATGGACTCCAAATATACAAAATAATTCGCACTTGCATGAACAAGCGTCCGCTCCCCTGACTTCACAGCAAAGACTCTCAAATTCAAACCCAAGCCCCTGTCTGCGTCGACCCGCCAAATCAGAACTGCGCACGTGCCATGCACCGCATTCCGCAAATTTGGAAATCCCAACTGTTGACTAGTGGCGTCACATCTCCTCATTATTGACCACCACGGAGACCTCGTCTTCCTCCACCTTTTTATGGAATCCTTCCTTTCCCTTATTTGATGATTTAAAACTTTATAGACTTGTGGCCATTGTTGGATGACGGGGTACTGTGAATGGAGTCGTTGATGTGGTTGGATGTGTTCGTTCTGCCTCCCATCGACACGTTGGGCATGGTCCAGGCTGCTGGGCTGTATCTTCTCGTTTAAAGGGTTTGGACGTCATATATGTGAGTTAATGATCCTGTTTTTCCACTACTTGACCTAGCTCTGACGCAGTTTCAACGCACCCAGTGTATTTAGGCAGAACAAATTCTATTTTCTCTTGGTGTTTTAACTATCTGTGGAGTGAAAACAAAACCCTACCATAACCCTTCACATGCCCCTCAAGTTCCCGTGTACTATCCCTTGTTCCCAACTCAGGGTATGCTCTAGACACGACGACGTCATCCCGTTCTCGGAGATCATCCACCACGTCAACGACTGGTATCAACGAGGTCTGGGCTCACCAAAGTGCCGCATATGTGACGTCCTGGTGCTACTGGAACAACTACCAGAGGAGTTGAAGAAGGAGCAGTGGTGGGACCGACCCCTGCCTAATCTGTGCTCGTCTCATGGAGGATAACTACAGTCCCCCCCGTCCTCTTATTCTCATAGCGCCGACTCATTTACGACGACCTCGTCAACATCTGCATCTTTGGAGCACGCTGCTTCAGCTATACTCCATGGTCCACTCGCCACTGCTTCTTCTGGAGCACAGTCACGAATTTCACCCTCCATCCATGCTCGTCGTGGTATATCAAGTAGGAGGGAGCCGGTGTGATAAATCCCCACCCCGTCATCCGCTTCAACACTGGCTTCAATCACACCCGTCATCGCCATCGCCTTCTACGCTTTCGTCAACCACTATTACTCTCATCATCGCCCCCCAGGTTGTCCTGTAATCAGCACACGTCTACTAGTTCTCCCTCCCCTCCCCGGATCTCCTCTCTTCCCATGTCCACACCCGTTCAACGACACTCTCAGTTACCACTGCCCCAGCTCCACCACCTCCTGCCCCTCGTGAAGTCCGTCTTCAGTCGTACCTGCCGTTGTATTGAGGTCAGGTGTCTTAGGAACGACGCAAGGAGGATGTGAAGGAGAAGGATTATGCCAGTGTCGCGATGGCAAACCTCAAACCTCCGCCTCTGCCTCCACCGCTCCGTTTTGATCCTGTATCCTGTATCCACCGTCGACGAGCACAAGCACCACTCACTTCCCTCATCCCGTACCAGTTTACATCCCTGATCCTCAAGCATAACCCTCACTGAAAACCACACAAAACAACGCTGGACCCTGCACATTCCTTACCTGTTGCGGCGTGAAATTGCGAGTACATGAAATCACGAGTCAAGCGGGCAGCTTGGTGTTGGTGGGAATGACGAACGGGGATATGGAAAGGAGAGGAGAATGGGAGAACGAGGATGGAAGAACTGAGGGAGACAGGAGATGGGGGGAGGAGATGTCTGTGTTGTTTTTGAGTACGGCCGTTGACAATAACTGGGACACGAGCGGGGTTGACCGGAAGGGAAGGAGAGAGAATGTGAAATATCACCTGGGCGCACCAAAGCCTGCTGCGATTCCCTCACTTCGTCCCATTCTTCTGTTCCCTCATACACAGTTCCACCTGCGCCGCGCCGCCTCCAACGTCAATATCAGCTGCATCACCTCTGGGTTCAACACCACCACTTTCACCTGTATCGTCTGTTCTTGTATCAACAAATACGATGACCAATACGTATCTTCAGGAAAAACGAGGAGAATCCCGGGAAAGAGAGGGTGAAGGAGGCTGGGTTGAGCTGTGGAGGGAGTAGTCAAACTAGAAAGGAGGAGGAAATGAGAGAGAGAGAGAGAGAGAGAGAGAAACGAGAACACTACCGCTCGGCGCTGTCGGCACAGCGAAAGGAGAGGTTCTCCTGAGTCACCAGTTATAAATGAAAGGGTGTAGCGGGTGTATGAGTCTTCATTGTTCAAATCCGACGAGAAGGACGAGCGGCGCAGGAGGGTTTCTCTGCGCTGGTGGTTGTTGGTTGGCATGAGGAAAACGTGGGCTGAAAGCATCAGGCGAGCTGCAGTTGTATTGATAGTGGCTATGAGCAGTGGATCATCGTCTTCGGGGAATGTAGACGATGGATACCCTCCCTGGAATTTCTTACAATTTTCATCCCCGCCCTCTTGTCTTTCCTACCTCGGCGTGGCTTCTATACCTCCTCTGTTTGCGACTGTGGTTCAAGCATACTCTGGTGTCTTGTCACCCCAAACCATGGCTACTACGCTGGCCCACTCCCGTTATACTTCCTTAACTCCAAACTTGCGATCGTGCACTCAATCTTCTGTAAGTACTCGCTATTACTAACCTTCTAGCGTCCCCAATTGACTTATGATCCTTACCTGTGATCTCTAGGTGCTTGGAATCCGTATCACGACTCACCAGCACGATAAGAAATGGTCATCACAAACCCCATCCCCTCTGACAACAAAAACAGGCCTGCCACGTCATCAATTTTCATTATAGATTTATTACCCCCTCCCGCTACAACTACGCCATGACCAGAGGACATGGTCATATCGTCGGTTTGGTCAACGCAACAGTTAGGTCAATACCCCGCGCCGCTCAGTTGAGGGTTGAAAGGGTGTGATGTTGCCGTTGGGAGAGGAAAGTGATGGCGGGGTGACGTTGGAGTCGCAGCCACTTTGACCTCTACCAGACGCCTGGATCCACCAGTGGACCTCACTTCTTTTGTAAGAGGAACATTGACATCGTATCCTGCCCTACATTGACTTTTGTTGGCTCTAGATGTCGCTGACGGTCCAGGAAGCGTCGTTGTTGAAGGTTGGCGGATTGTCGGATTGGGTTCAGGGTCGAGGTCAGACAGAGTTGGGAGTGGTAACTACTACGGGGTTATGATAACTCTGCGTACGATTACTGTCGGGGGTGCGAGTGGAAAAATGGTTGGGATGTGGATGGATACGTTTGGGGTACTAGAGAGGCGGGAAGCGAGCATGGCGAAGTTGGATCATGAGGGGAGCTTTGGGCGAGCCGTCATCATGGGTTGCAGACATTATGACTCATTTGTGCGGGATGTATCCGCGAGTAATATTTTTCTGAGGCTCTTAGGTGTTCGGGACTGACTCTGGATCAGATTCGTTCTGTCTGTCGGCACTGGGTTGGTCGTTTTTTTCTTATTTCAAAAGGGTTTGATTAAATATAAGTGAGTCATTATCCAGATTTCTTTCAACTGAGCTGGTTCTGACGTATCTTCCACACTTTCAGTGTATTTAGGTTCAATAAATATCATTCCTTTCGCGTCTTCATCTATGTGATGTGCTCATTTAATCCTACGATACACGCCACAAGTCATCCTGTTACCCCTCTCTACTCTCGTCTTACGACCACGTCATACCCGTTTTCTGGAATTTTTAACGATCCGTATCACTTAGGGAAAGTGGGGAGTACGTGGCGTACCGGTGCACCAGGAACAATGCTTGGAGGAAGTGAAGCAAGCACGATCAAAAGCGACTTCGGCAGTCTGAGTCTCTTAATCTCGTCGCGCCAATCCCTGCTGTGCCTAGGTTGTTCCCTCCGTGTGCGGCTGTAAAGCCCCATACTCCCTTCAGGAATACTCTCTGTACATTTTTGGTCTCTTCAGGCGTATAGTCTCAATGTTCTACTTTCATCCTACTCTTCAAATCTTCGTGGTATAGCTAGTCGCGCCCGGCGAAAGGAATTTGGTTGCCTCATGTGCTCGTAACTCCGGTACCAGTCTCATCACCAGCACTTGCGCTCTTCGTCCACTCACCACACATCCCAGATCCATTCGTCTCCCTACGAACATACCTCTGAAAGTGACATGCTCCGCTCCTGGAATTCTTACCTGTCATGACGACAACCTAAATCGAGCGATTCGTGGAGATTGAGAGTGAATTGGGTAGTTTGGCATTGGTACGGATCATGAACGGCGCTGTGGAGCGGGAGGTCGTTGTGACCAATGGGAAGGGCACGGGGGGAGCGAGAGATTACGGGATAGGAAAACTGAAGGGGAGAGGGGAGACGAGGGAAGGAAACGTCTCTGTCTTGGGGTAGGGACGTTGACGTTGATGAGAACATGCGCCGCGTTGTGGTGAAGGGAAGGGGAGCGACAGTGAAGTATTACCTAGGCGCGTTATGGTCGACTGCTGATTCCCTCACTCCATCTGATCCTTCTGGTCCGTTTTACCTGCACCTGCATCGCATTATCACCTCTCACTTCAACATCAGCATCGTCACCTATATCACCCGCTTATCTGCCAACAAATACGATGACGATGACTAATACTCAGCCGGAGGAAGAACGAGGCGAAAACCGTGAAAGAAGAGGTGAAGGTGGGTGGGCCGAGCGAATTTACGAGTCAGAAAGAGAGGTACATGAGATCAACACCACCTCTGGCTGCGTGAAAGAACAGTTCTCGTCGCTCACGCGCTTTCAAACGCGATACCGCAAATAGCGGAGATTGCGAGGCAAGGGGGCAGCTTGGCGTTGGTGGGGATGTTGAGTGACGTTGTGGAGGCAGAGGTTTTTGCAGTGGACAGGGACACGAGAACAGGAAAACGGGATGGAAGAACTGAACGGAGGAGAGGAGACAAGGAAGGAAACATCTATGATCTTGTTGGGCAGGGACATTGACGTTGATGAGTGCATGAGCCGGGTTGAACTAATGGGGGAGGAGAGGGAACGTGAAATAAGGGTTCTGGGACAGGTGGGAGGGAGAAGAGGGATGTGAGGGCGGTGTTGGACGATATAAGGACTGCACCTGATGAGGTGGAGAAACTCGCCTATTCTACGGTTGGGAAGGGTGGGGATGAGGGTGTTAGATAGGGAGAGTGTGAGGGAGACGAGGGAGGCTGTTACCGCCTGTAGAGATCAATATCTTCATGCATAGCCTCAGCCTGTAATGGGTATCCCTATGTTTACGATGTCCTCGTCAATCGCGTTACCACTCCCCAGTACCACCTCCAAGACTCAACCTGCGAGTTCTCTAACCTCACTTTCCACTCTTTTTCTACCCCTGGACGACCGTTCCACTTCCTTAGCGTGATATCAACATCAACGTCGGTTATGTCGCCGTTCCCAACCCATTTCACTCCGCGCGTCATCCCAACTGCAGTTCCTGATTACGCTCAATGGTACTCGCGCCAAAACGCAACCTGCCATCGTTGGATTCGATAGCGTCATGATACGAAAGTAATAGAGGAGCATATAAAGAGGAAGACACATTCGTAGCGCGCGTTAGTCACGGTCAGGCGCTTTATACTAGGTATATTATGTGAATAAACTTCCGTTGTGTGCCTCTTACCAACGATCTCTTACTATGCCCAGTTTCAGTGAAATTCTCGTGATATCGCCCTGTTTTGTCTCCTGTAATCCTCAGCTCGCTATCACTCATGTCAAAGCCTCATCGCACGAATCAAGCCCAACAACTGTGCACCCTCAGTCGACATTACCTTGAATCCAAAAATATTATCAATGTGTACCACTAATGCGACAAGAGTGGCGAGCTCGAGATACATAAGGAAAGACACCCATGGACAGATTAATTACAGAACAATATCAATGAGAGGATGTGGAAAGAGAACTAGAGATATGAAATGCAGATAGGAAAATCCAAAACAAAAAGAGATGTGAACATTGAGCTATACAGGAAGAGATAATTTTCAAACAAAAGAAAATGAAAGAGAAAGACATTATGTGGACAGTGGATGAAACTGAAACACTATATCAGCACATGGCTATTATTTGACTTGGTAGCAAGAGACTTACTGGAGTCTCGTCATGGTGGCTTAACGATCCCTGCTCCTGTGAAGCTTCTTTTCCAGACGCTTCACTGAATCGATGACCCTGCCAAAGGGCCCTTTCTTCTGTGTTATAGCGGGTTCAGGGGTAGGAGAAGTGTCAGGTGCAGGACCGAATTCTTCTAACTCCTTCTCGAATTTTGCAACAAGGCCCAGACTCCTAACCACTCACCGCTGAGCTGACAAAAACTTTATGTAATCAACAACTTAAGAATTTGTCTGCTGATGAGCAGCGCGCTCATGTGACCCCGTGAATCACACCTAGGTTCACAACCTACGCACACACATCAACACTTACCCATTTTGGTTACCACACCCCCTTTCACTGTCCGCACGCACTTATACTGCTAAGACCAATGCTCGTTATCACTCCTATCAGCCGCCACCACACAAATTGGGATAAACTGACGCTGCACCTCGCAACAGCATGCCTCTCAATGCATACAGACTTTGAATTTGATATTTTTCATCATTTTATTCACCATTTAGCCTCTTTTCATTGTTCAACTTCCCTCTCCCCTCACTCAACCCCTTCCTTTCACCCATTTCGAGTCATTCCCTTTGTTTAGAACCCTTTCTTGGACTCCCTACAGACTCCCTACAGACTCCCTACAAACTTGGTAGGGAGTCTGGTATATCACTTCCATATTTATAGTAATACATGACCATGAAAATACTGTTCTAGTTTATACAACTAATCATCATCATCTGTGTCAGAGCCCTCTGAGTCAGTACTATCAGATTTTTGAGCCCTTTTCTTTAGAACCTTCTTGGAGTGGATATATAAGATAGCATGCAAAAACCAGTTGAAGTTCCAGATGGTGAACTTTTTCAGAATATACTCATACCCAGCAAGCCATGCATTAAGTTGTTCACATGCCTGTAGAGAATACATTAACACACATTTGTGAAGTAAGTAGAATCAAAATCAAACCTGGGTATTGAATACTCTTTTCCAAACAGTCTGGCCAGTGTTGGTCCTTACTTTTAAAACCAAATTTGGACTTGATCCATCTTCTGGAGCAGGGTTGCAAAATTCTTGACAAAGTGCATCTGTCTTGCTATGGTTTTTATAGTGGTAGGAGTCAACAATGAAGCAAGTTGTGTCCAACCACCCTTTGAAAGTTGGATTTTTAGTCACTGTTTTAAGAATGATGCAGGCTTTGTCAATGCAGATAAATGAAGGTTGTAGTTCAGGAGTGGGATAAACTGATGTGAGAAAGGACATGATGTTTGTTGGAGACTCTGATTTAGCAAACAATGCCCAAGCAATGACAACACCACATGGAGCACAGAGAGTCTCCACACAGTAGTACTTTGTCAGAGAAAGTAATGCTTGAATGTAATTGGCTCTGGGTCATCCTGGTCATGGGGATTGGGAGTACTTTACACTCTCCCCTGAGTACCCTAGGGACTCCCTATTCCTATTCAATTTTTCTGTTTGGCTTGAAATGGCTGTAGAGTCCCTGGGGACTCCCTACAGATTGTTGCAGTCCCTAGGGAGTCCTGTCAATTTGGTAGGAACTCTAATCTGTGAAAATCCCTACAGAGTCTGTAGGGATCTACTGAATAATATTATGACAAATAATTTATATGAAGCTTATTAATTGTTTTTTCGTCATATTTTAGCTTTATTATGTCTCTGTATACTCTATATAATTTTATTTTGATTTTACAGTATTTTCCACGATTTTTTCCAATTTATTTCGATTTTATTTCGATTTTATGTGTATTTTACAGGTCTTATCTTATTGTTATCTTATTGTTATTGTTATCTTTATCTTATTGTATCTTATCTAGTCTATTATATAATAATGAAATATTATTAATGCATCATGTGATGTCACATGCTTGGCCCGTGCACAAACCATCACACAATGTGATAATCTGTTGTGCATCCTTTCTTCCTTTCACCATCACCCATCCTGCACCATCCCGCACCCTCCCTGTTGTCGTGAGCCACGACAATCACCCACCATGACCCACCTCTACCACAACCCACAACCACAACCACAACCACCACAACTGCCACCACCATGATCACAAACATGACTGCAACTGCAACCAACCACCATGACCCACCACCACAACAACAACAACAATGACAATGATCTGGGGCAGGGAGGGTTGAGATGGGAAGGTGGGAATTGGCGAGGGGACAGGAAACGAGATGAGACAAGACACAGGGGGGATGAGGGAAGACAAAACGAGATGAGATGCAAGGGGAGGAGGGTAGAAGACACAGAGAGGGAGACAAAACGAGACAAGGAGAGGAGGGAAGGGGAGTCGGTGAGTGCAGATGAGATGAGGGGAGGCAAGACATGATGTGAGTGTAGGGGAGGGGAGGGGAGTGTAGACGAGACGAGACACGAGGGTAGGGGAGGGTAGGGGAGACGCGACACAAGGGTAGAGGAGCGCAACATGAAGGTAGAGGAGATGCAATGTGAGGGTAGGCATGAGGGGTAGGGGAGATGCATAGGGGCTGACACAACACAATGATAGGGGAGACACAAGGGTAGGGGAGACATGATGAGACGAGGGGAGATCAGCCACAAAGAGCTGAGGAGGGGATGAGAATGGGGTAACAGGGTGTAGGTGGGATGGTGAACAGTGAACGCAGCTACACACCACATGCATGAACAACGCACACAACAATGCATGACCATGAATGTGTTTGCGGTCGTGGTTGTGCGTTGTTGTGTGCATTGTTATGCACATTAGCACCCATCCAATGCTGTGTGAAAGCTAAAACAGGGCCTTCATAGCTTAAACTGATTTCGCTACACCAACTCCTGGTGTAGCGAAATCAGTTCTTGTATATACTTTTTAGATTAGAATCATGTTGTAGATGAGATATAATATATTTATTTAATTTTAACTTGCTGTGCATCTAAAAATAGATGGATTGGGTGAGCAATCTGTGGAATGCTGCATGTCACTGACTCATGCCATGTGCAGTCGATAACTCTTTCTTTCTGCTTCCACCAGTGCATGCACTACATTTTCTCCAACAAACTTAACAAACCACTGCTCTAACTATGTCTGCTCCACATTCAAGCACCTGTCTTAAGGCAAAAAAAGCTGCAAATCCTTCTGTTACCAAGCCTGCTAAGCCAAGTCCAACCAAACCCAGCTGCAAGCGTGCTATCTCCTCTCTCGAAAATTCTGCCAAAGCCAAGAGAGCCTGAAAGGGTGAAAATGAAGGGGATGAGGATGGGGATGGGGATGTTGCAATGCTTGTTGGGGACACAGGGGAGAACGAGGATAAGATGGAAGTTGATGAGGCAGAGGATGAAGGGGTGGATGATGATGATGAGGCAGAGGATGATGATGATGATGTTGAGGAAGAGGAAGATGATGATGATGATGATGAGGCAGAGAAAGAGGAGGACAAGGACAAGGACAAGGAGGAGGAGGAGGAGGACAAGGACGATGATGAAGCAGAGAAGGACAAGAAGGGAAAAGCCAATATAATGAAGAAGAAGTATGTATTTTCTCTTCTTGATATTTGCTGTACAATCTAACTGTGTGCCAGATCATCTGCAGCCAAGGCTCCCGCTAAAGGAGCAAAAAGATCCAAGGGTAAAATTGATTTGACTTTGAAGGATGTTCTTGCATATGTCACAAATTTCGAATTTTCATCAAGTATTTATACTAATATATATTATAGGACAAAAGATTGTCTCAAGAAGATGGGTATACCTGTTGGTCCTCCACCACATTGCCATCCAAAGAAGGTAGAGGTCCAGGAGACTGCTGCAGCTCCCAGTGTTGATGTTCCTATGCACAAGGACTCTCCTGCTCTTGACAACTTTTTTGATATCAACACCTCTAACAAAATTGCTCTTGACACCTCTCCTGGTGTTGCTCTTGACACCTCTCCTGACATTGCTCCTGAGACTGCTCCTGAGGTTTCCAACCTTTCCAACAAATCCTGTTTCTGATGAACTCAATGTCTACAACTTTGAGGACACCTTCACTGGGAAAGATAAACTCCAGGGTGTGTCAACTACTACCAACAGGACTGTCTGAGGGAAGGCTGCTCGAAAGGATATTACTGATACTCCTCCCCCTGCTACTTCTTCTGCAAGTAACCCCAAGCAATGGGTTGCTCTTTATACCAGTTCCGAAAATCCCAGTGGAATTGGTTTAGATCTGCCACCAAATTGTCAAGCAAAGGTTACAGCTAAGGAGTATAGTCTTCAGTCTGTGTTGAAGTTGTTGGAGAGTCAATTATCCTACATAAAGAGTATGTCTATTTTATTTTGGATTGTGACTCTTCTAATTACTCCTAATTTTAGATACACCCTGTGCAGTCTTCTTTGTCTGCAATCACAATTTTTGGGTTTTATGTGGAATCTATGATTTGGTTATGACAAAGGCAGACTATGCAGACCCTGACAATGATCTCTGGTTTGAAGAGGATGGGGAGTTGGTGATTCATGTCTTAATGGTGAGTGCTAATACTTGGAATATATCATTCATCCCAATTAATACATGCATATTCAGAGCACTTTTCAAATTTCCTCCTTCCTTGTCTGCTGTTCCAAACCTTCTCCATAGTCGCTCTTGTTCTATTAGTGCAGGCAGGCGCTCTATGACCCCAAACTCTCAACTCTCTGAGTATGCTATGTCCATTGATCCTCCTCCTGAAATGCTTAAAGATCTTCCACTCACTAATGTTGATCATGCGATCATCAAGCATCTCAACATGCCCACCGACATCCTCTGGCTCTACAACAGGAGCCCAATTACCAATCTCTACCAGGCTTACCAATGCTGGAAACTCATCACCTCTAGTATTGAGCTGCTGGATGAAAAGAAGAAGAATGGCACATGGCCCTCCAAGTTGAAGGCCACTCATGAGGACATCATTACTCTTATCAATAACAAAACCACTTTCTATGGCTACTGGAAGCCAAAGTTTTCTCTTGTTGATGGCAACAATCCTTGTCACAAGAAGATCTTCAACTGGCTCAACACAGACTTGCACACACCACTCTCTGGAAAGGAGGAGGATATCTTTGAAGGAGGTACTGGAAAATTGCAATTGCTTTTCACATCTTGGCTTAAGAAAGTAGCAGAGGAGGAGGCAGAGGAGGAGGAAGCTGAGGCATGGGAGGAAGCTGAGGCAGAGGGGAGCAGTCAGAAGAAGTCCAAAGGGAAGAAAAAAGTGGACAAGGGAAAGGAGAAGGAGAAGGAGAAGGAGAAAGTTACAGAGAAGGCAAAGGAGAGGGCAAAGGAGAAGGAGAAGAGCAAGGAAAAAGAGAAGCAAAAGGAGAGGAAGAAGATGACTGTAGCAGATAGCAAGTAGTGAGTTGATACATATATGAACACTTCTGTACTTTTGTTGAATAAACTGTGATTAGTCTGTGTCTTTACCTATGGCAGCTGCTTGCATTTTTCCTGTCCATCTTTCTCAAATCATTTGCCTTTCAAATGCTTGCACTGCTTTCATTCATCCCCATCATATCTGCCACATCCAATACCTCCCCATTTCCAGACATCCCTTTCTCAACATTTAGCTCCTTTATTCAGAGCAATTTCAACAACATATCATTGTCCTCTACCCTTGTTATTCTGTTCAGCCTTCTGGAGAATCCTAATCTTCTTAACCTTCACTTCTGACAAAAGATTAGAATTTCTGGAACAGAGCAGACATCCAGTGTTTGGATAGATGCTCTTGCTTGCCTCCTCATCTGTTGTTTTGATGACGATACCTCACTCCTCCTCAACTCCCATGCTACTCCAGAGAAATTTGGAGATATTCTTCATCAGCTAGCAGTCAACCTCAAGTTAAAACCCTCCTTCCAACAATGTGGTCACATGTCTTCACTAAAGCCAATCAACACTGCAGCTATTGAACCTGTCTATGTCATTGCTGCTACTGTCTTCCAATGTCAAATGCCTAACTGCCAGCCTTGCTCCCTACACTTTTACATGAAGCATGATGATGTTGCGCAAGTCAACCTTATCAAATCTTCCACATACCATCCATATAGCTATGTGGTTGGAGCACAATGTGGACATGGAACAGGTGCTGGCTGCAAGACAACATATCTGCCAGATACCTGGTATTGGTCAACACCTGATGCGGATCACAAAGAAGAACTCCTACAACCAGATGCCCGTTATTTGAAGATTGGACAGTCACTGTGGTCAGATTGTGTTTTTTCCTCTGCTGTATGCAATGCAACATACAATCTCCATGCTTCTTCATCAGCCTACAAGGAATTCTGGAATGACAGCTTTTCATCTGAAAATCCCAACAACCTTGTATCACATCAACACATTTGGCAGGCATTTATTTCAGAATCCACTTGTCTGATTTCTAGCGACACCTCTGTTGGCCTTACTATTCCCTATAATTCTTCCATCGACTCCTTGACAAAACATGCATTCCAACAGCTGGGACAGAAAGGCCAACTTCCCAACATGGCTACACATTCCTGCAGTGACTGCACACAGCCATACCGAGAATCAGTAGACGATGAACCAGACATTTCCTCTGAACATACAGTCAACATGTGTGTTGTGGATGGCATTGTGACTGGTCCTATGCATTGTGCTTGTCCTGGCTGTACCAGTGCTCTGGCTAACTATTGTGGAGAATCCTACTGCCATGATCATGTTGCTCAGTATGGAGCCTTGTGTTGTATGGCAGACTGCTCTCGACAAGTTGTACAAGGAACCAAGGCATGTCAACTTCACCAAACCCAATGGAACAAATGGAACAGTGCAAATTGTCAAAGTGACTTTCTTGGAGTCCCTAGGGTACTCAGGGGAGAGTGTAAAGTACTCCCAATCCCCATGACCAGGATGACCCAGAGCCAATTACATTCAAGCATTACTTTCTCTGACAAAGTACTACTGTGTGGAGACTCTCTGTGCTCCATGTGGTGTTGTCATTGCTTGGGCATTGTTTGCTAAATCAGAGTCTCCAACAAACATCATGTCCTTTCTCACATCAGTTTATCCCACTCCTGAACTACAACCTTCATTTATCTGCATTGACAAAGCCTGCATCATTCTTAAAACAGTGACTAAAAATCCAACTTTCAAAGGGTGGTTGGACACAACTTGCTTCATTGTTGACTCCTACCACTATAAAAACCATAGCAAGACAGATGCACTTTGTCAAGAATTTTGCAACCCTGCTCCAGAAGATGGATCAAGTCCAAATTTGGTTTTAAAAGTAAGGACCAACACTGGCCAGACTGTTTGGAAAAGAGTATTCAATACCCAGGTTTGATTTTGATTCTACTTACTTCACAAATGTGTGTTAATGTATTCTCTACAGGCATGTGAACAACTTAATGCATGGCTTGCTGGGTATGAGTATATTCTGAAAAAGTTCACCATCTGGAACTTCAACTGGTTTTTGCATGCTATCTTATATATCCACTCCAAGAAGGTTCTAAAGAAAAGGGCTCAAAAATCTGATAGTACTGACTCAGAGGGCTCTGACACAGATGATGATGATTAGTTGTATAAACTAGAACAGTATTTTCATGGTCATGTATTACTATAAATATGGAAGTGATATACCAGACTCCCTACCAAGTCTGTAGGGAGTCTGTATACCCCCTTTGGCTTATTATGTCAGAAAAGTAAATTTGAGCAAATATGTGAAAAGTCTGTAGAGAGTCTGTAGAGAGTCTTATGAGTCCCTAGGGACTCCCTAGGGTAGTCAGGGAAGAGTGAGAAGTTCTGTAAAGGATTTGTCTCCCCAAGTGCCATTGTCTTGTACAAGAAGCATGCAATTGAGTTTATTCAATGCTGTATTGTAGGATGATCAGTATTTGTGATGACATTACCATGGAAGAAAGTGTGGATGTTCCAATGAACATCCTTTCAATAGCAGCAAAGGCCAAATAGTGACCACCATGACATATTGAGGTGCTTTTTGTAATGACACAGTGGGGAGTACAGGAAGCCATGAGCCTAACAGACATTTAGCTATTGTCAACATGCAAATGATGGACTTACAGTTTGTGACCAGGCTGGAGAAGAATCATCTCTGCAGTCCACTTGTTCTCATCCGGGTTGGTAACATTGAGGTCATGCCAAAGTTTAGTTTCAGATAGCATCTTGGGATCCTTTGGAGTGGTGACAATCCACAGCTTTTCCCCACAACAAAGAAAGACTGAAGTTCCCTCTCCTTGGCTGTCTAGATGCCAGTAGTGATGAGCACCAGCAGTTGCTCTAATACCCCACCTCATATCTGGAGTGGGTAGTGTCCTAGAACACCCATCCTCGTTCCAGGTGCAACTAAATGCCTGAACATCTGATGCATAGCTGCTGGGTGAGACCTCAGCATGTGGGTGTGGAAAGTTGAGTGCATTGAGACTTTGTTCAAGGGACAGTTCAGAACCAGCAGTGTTGTAGAGATCCTGCACTGTTCCTTTGCAGACACAAATTTGATAATCCCCTCCAGTGACAGGTATCAATTGATCTAGTGAGTATAAGTTTAAAAGATCCATATCGGATCTAGTAGGTAATAAACTCACCTTGAATCTCAACCATACAGTCTGTCAGGGGATCTGTCACAGAACCCCCACCCTAGCGTGGTTATGGTGCACAGCCTGGTCATCATCTCTAGATCACTGTACAGCTGCCTGTTGCATCATTGATACCCCTGTCGTAGTGCACAGCCTCCTTTCCTGATTGTTTTGTCACCATCATTTGATATTGCATAGCCTTAGCCTATTCTTAGATTTAGTGCACAGCATACCAGTAGATAGTTTATCTGATGTAGTATATAGGCCAGTGGGGATCAGGATGATTCCTCACTCGATTATCAACTTGGCTTCTGGGCATTCCTATCCCTTACACAGTCAAGCTCAGCAAGAGTCTCTAATCCAGCAAGGTCAAACTTGCAGATTGCACACTTGCAGTTGGTTTTGATGATATTTTTCCCAGATGCAATTAATTTCTGGACCTGCTCTGCTGGCATGGCAAGGAACTGCTCTTCAGTCATACAGATGAAGGCTGATGATTCTGATTGAGTCAGAAACTTTGGCTTTGTGAGGTCAGTGGCTGAATCATGAATGTGGCTTTTTTCACAGGAGTGGAGGATCTTCATCCAAGCCTGATGGTTGTTCTCATTCTGTGAGCTGATGGTGAGAATCTTGTGTCTAGTAGTAAAAATGGATACATACATGTAAGCAAGGCTTGAATTCAACAGATTGCCCATCTGCTGTCCAAACAGTAACACAATCTGATGTATGGTCAGAATAAAACCATGCCAATAACTTAGCCTAGTTCATATTGCATTTACAATGCTCTTACCTCTGCTGGAGCACTGAGATCGATACACTTGTCATCCTCCTTATACATCTCAAAGTCCTCATCAATGATTTCAACCTGTGTGAAACAATAAGCACAGTCCTCAAAATCGGAGTCAATGAAAGAATTTTACCTTTACTGGGTGAAGAATGTTGATGACATTTTGTTCAAGAGCCTCCCTCTCTTCTTCATCAAGATTCACAAGCTCAGTTTTGTCAATGACCATGAGCTCAGTTCCTTTGTTGTCTTCTTCATCTCCCCTGTCTACAGTTTCCTGAGATCTTCTCTTCTGGAGCTTCTTAGATTGTTTGTTTTGTGGCTTTGGGGGATTCTTGACTGTGATTGGAACATTTTCCTTGGCAGTGATTGGGGTATTTTTCTTATTGTGTGAGCAGAGGCTGTATGGATGTTGGTAGGCATTCTTGTCTTCACTCTCCTCTCCCCTCTCTCCACCCCCATTGTCCCCAGAATCACCATTGTCCTTGTCTTTGTTGGCCTTGTCACTTTCAGCACTCTCATCACTCTCAATGCCCTTCTCTAGGTCCTGATTATCCTTGTCCTTATTCCCAGCCAGTTCACTGCCCCTCTCTTCGCTCTCCTCTCTTTCACCTCCTCTGTCTATGTCCATGTCAACATCTGAGTCACCAACACCATCTTCAGAGTTGGCAGAGGGACTTCCTGGTTGATCATTGGATGGAATTTGGGATCCACCAGTAATGTACTGATGGCCTGCAGGAGGGATGAACCATGTAGAGGGAATGGGGTGAGAAATGTAGGACATATAGATGGATATATCTGAGTTGTAGTCAATCCATTCTATTTGGCATTTGTCAGCATGCATAGTAAATACAAGTGATAAAAGCTTACATCTGGAGAAAAATGACTTTGCAGTTGGACCAAATATGTCCCCCCATTTCTGGTTGTTCCAACTCTCTTGAAGAGAGCATAAGGCTTGCACAGCACTTTGTAATGAAGCAGCAATGGTGAAAATATGCTGCCAGAGTTCTTTCTCAAGTTGAAGAATCTCCATTGGTTTTTGATTCCCCATTGCTTTCATGTTCTATATAAAATCATCAATATTAGAAACAAAACCACAGCTCTGTTAATTTTGACATACCAATAATGTTTCTTCTGGGCATGTATATTTGTCAAGTGCTTTTGGTATGAGAATAATGAGAGGGGAAAGGTTGACACAAAGGCAGAGTGGCAATCTAAGCAACTTTTATTCAGACAAGGCTTTAGAGATAACCTCATGGTCAGCACTGGATGCACCCTGATCAGCTTTGGCCAAATCCTGATAATTATCAGGAATCTCAATGAAACCCTATATCTGAGTTACTATGGTTTTGGATTTTATGCAAGGTGCTCTCCATACCTTGAGCATAACATGTACAGAAAATGCTACCTGTGCAATGTTTTGAAGAATGGCCATTGCTGCGCAGGTTCTACTGATGTGTCCAAGGTCATCTGCAAGAACAGCTGTCTTGTTTTCTGAGGTGAATTTCTTGTTTTGCATGAATTGGTGGAGATTAAGACCTGACTGACAGAAGCCATCCATTAATGTGGGCAGGTCTGCAAGTTTGGTCATGAACTAGTATGAGTAAACATGTCAGAGACGAATCAGATATGAGATGCATTGGTAGAAATGGACAAACCTTCAAGTTGGAGCTCCCAACAAAACTCTTTTGTGTGTCATGCTTCAATATGTCTTCACCAGCATAGGGGTCACTTTGGTGGAGCCATGAAATAATATCAATGAGCTTGATGGCTGTTGTATATTTCATTAAGCCATCCACAGTGGGTGCAGACATCTTTCCTGTGGTTGTTCTGATGGGGTTCTTCCAGGGTACAGCCACAGGATTTCCATCAATGATGAGAGACTCAGCCCTGGTAACTCCCCAAGTTACCAGCTTCAGGCCATGTTCAAAGTCATCAACAGCATTGATAATTGCCTCAAGATCAAGATGTCAGTCTGAATATATTCATTAACTGAGGACAATTATGCTTACCAAGTATTTGTTCTCTTGATCTAAAAACACAGTGTAAGGATCATCCCTTGCCAAGACAGTGGTAAGAGAAGGTGTAAGTGATGAAACAGCATGGTGTGCACAGAGTGCCCTAGTGACTGCCTCACCTGGAAAGGGTAATAGCTAGAGAGGCTTGTAGAGCGATAGATAGCTAGTAAAGCTGATGAAATTATAGGTAAAGTATGAGCACTTATATACATCTTAGGTATCTAAATATAGTAGAGTATGTAAGTGCCTAATAATAGTTCTATGCTAAATATAAGTCCAGATGAGTAAGAACTTAGTAAGGAATTACTAAGATATCAGTCAGCAGTGTGACTTGTAGTATAAATAGTCTGCGTCTAATTATAATGTAGAGAAAGCAATATACTAAGATGATTACTTCTCAACAGTAAGTGCCCAATAAGTGGATACAGGATGACCAGTCATGGTGTGTAGTGAGAGGTTAGCACTCAGCACTCTGGGATTATCTTTTTTCATCAATGTAATCTCAAGGTCACATGTGTTCAAGCTTCAATGTCGAACACATGTGACTGCCTGGGATATCTGTTCCAGACAGGCAGTTTCCCACGCCCTTCAACAAGGTTACCGGACTTAGCAAGTCACTTAGTAAGGCTTAGCATGTGTTTAACCTATGCTATTATACAATAAGAATTATAACTTGGTTATGGGGTCTTGATAAATAACGGCTGGCATATATGGCCAAGTGATTGATTGATGAAAAACGAAGCGCGACCATCCAGTATTCCATACATTTCATTCGATCTAAGATAGGGCCGGTGCAAGGACGACTAGGGCACCACATGATGTCACAAATGTGACCAAAATCATGTGATGCCCTTGTGGAGTTGCTCACTATCAAATCCATCATTGGCGATAGATCATAACGACCATCCTCAATGTCTTAGACCGCCTTGCTGCTCTTTGTGCTCTTCACTCCCCCTAATCCAAACCACCTTATTGTCACCTATGCATCATATCTACAATTTAATGCAATTAAATCCGGTGAATAAACAAAATTAATGGCCAAAAGTACTCTAATTAAGTTATTAATCTAATGTTTATGTTGAAGTCAACTCTCACAGCTCCCACCACCAACTCCAACTTCAGCAACCACTGAAACAGGATCACTATAGCCCAATACACCAGCATCTTCACACTCCTTCAAAATTTCAGCTGGAAGAACCTGATGACCACAATACTTCTTGCTAGCATAAGCAGCCTGTGGCCCGCTCAAACCCTTCCTGTATGCATCTGTATGGCGAAGTGCTCGTGCACATGTGCTGTTTCCAAGTCGCTATCCTCTTCGTTACTGCTCTCCAGGTCCTCGTCTTCAGGTAGGTGGTCTGTAGCCTCAGTTGGGCTTGCTACTGACACCATATCTGTATCATCTACTCTGAGATCACTGACAGTTATCTGGCTGGTGCTGAATGCATGAGTGTGTGTACTAGGGTGTGTAGCGCTTTCTTCCATGGTTGTGCTGTCCATGTCTATATCCATTGACGTGTCATTTCTGGACTCCAGCTCAGATGATAGGCCAATGCAGGTAAAATTTCCATCTAGTGAGGTGGTTCCAGTTTCTGTTTCGCTCTGTATGTGTAAGGAATGGTGCTTTTTTGTCTGAAATATATGTTTTTTAAGATCCGGGATAATTTGTGAGTTCAATTAAGCTCACCTTCGCCACAGCAGGCTTTATGACTTTATCTTTGAGCACCTTTAGTGCAGCCTTGACATGTTTAAGTCCTGAATTGGCCCTACATGCCTGCTGGCGTTTAGATAACACCATCCTTACACAGTAGCGAAGAGTTGTTGACGCGAGCAAGAGGCAACTGCAATATTGCATCACATCATTTGCCCCTATGTTTGATCTTGGATTCTTACAGCTGATGTTTAGCTTGTTCACGGCCACAAAAAAATAAAAAAAATAACGCAGACCAATGTAAGATTGTATATTCCATCACACTCTGTAAAAATAATCTGTTTCTTTCAAGATTTAGAAGCTAAACATCCAAAGTCTCTCGTTTTTTGGCCCTCAGTCACTCTTTGTCACTTTTTGATCACGTGGATTAGTCGTCCTTGCACCGGCCCTATCTTATTTGGACAAATGGTAACATGATATCCGTGGGCTTCGAGTCTTTGCAGCTGTAAGTATGAATGACATAGTGCAGAAATGGCATGATATCAGACAATGCTGAACCCTATGGACTCCAAATGGGCAAAATTATTCCATATGGTAAGAAAAAGTGTCCACTCCCCTGACTTCGCAACCAAGACGCTCAAATTCAAACCCAAGCCCCTGTCTGCATCGGCGGTCGGCGCACCAAATCATAATGCGCACGTTAGGGTTGCGGAAAAAACTCATTATTTATTTACCAATATATTATTTACTGGTAAATTACTGTAAGTTACCGGGTAAATAAGTCGAGGGTCAGGTCAATTTTTCACCTGGGTAGATAATAAAGTCACGTGGTATCCGAAAAAATAATTTTTTGATTTTTGATGCTGGACACTGTCCACGGCTCGCCGCCCTTGCATCCCAGAACTTCCAGCTGCTTTCACAGACCATCACTGCTTATAATGTCGATCAATATATTTCAGATTGAACCAATGCCGGATGATATCATGCGAGCCCTATTGCCTGATCCAACACTCAGTGTTGTAGATCTCAGACATTTTAAACTACTACCCATCAACGACACCCTTGACTTCCTTTCCCTCGGAGCCAATGACCTATTTTCAACATCACCAAATTATATCAAAACCGCTGAATGAGGTGAAATTCCCTGTTCCCAATCATTATGTTTCCAGGCATGAGTGACTGAGGCGGGGAGGGGTACTACTAGATGATGATGGACATGAAGCACTCAATGAGCAGGTTGAGCAGTGAGTATCGAACTCGCTAGCGGCTGGGACCAAAAAAGGCATCACGTGCCTCATCACGTGATTGGTAATTTACCGTAAATTACAGAGGTAAATAATGGGTGGCTGGCCAACCCAGGTAACTTACTGGTAAAATTCTGGCAGGTATTTTTTTACGCAACCCTAGCGCACGTGCCATGCACCGCATTCCCCAAATTGGGAAATCCCCACTTTGACTCGTGGCATCACAGCTCTGCTCATTATTGACCATCACCGACACCTCGTCTTCCTCCCCTAGGTCCCAAAATTATCTTTTTATGGCATCATTCCTTTCCCTTATTTAATGCTTTAAAACTTTAAAGACTTGTAGCTATTGTTCGATGACGGGGTACTGTGGATGGAGTCGTTGATGTGGTTGGATGTGTTCGTTTAGCCTGCCATCGACACGTTGGGCATGGTCCAGGCTGCTGGGCTGTATCTTCTCGTTTAAAAGGGTTTGGACGTCATATATGTGAGTTAATGATCCTGTTTTTCCACTACTTGACCTGGCTCTGACGCAGTTTCAACGCTCCCAGTGTATTTACACAGAACAATTCTATTTTCTTTTGGTGTTTTAACTACCTGCGAAGTGAAAATGAAACGCTACCATAACCCCTCATATACACCACGAGTTTCCGTGTGCTATCCCTTATTTCCGACTCAGGGTATTCTCCAGACACGACCACGTCATCCCGTCCTCGGAAATCATCCACCGCGTCAACGACTGGTATTTACAAGGTCCGGGCTCACCAAAGTGGTGTATACGTCACGTCCTGGTGCTACTGGAACCTCCATTAGAGGAGGTGAAGATGCAGCGGTAGTGGGACTGACCCCTGCCTAATCTGTGCTCGTCTCATGGAGGATAAAGCATGTCACCCACAGTGCCCAGATAGATCCCCCGTCATCCGCTTCAACACTAGCTTCAATCACACCCGTCATCGCCATCGCCTGCTACGCTTTCGTCAATCGCTGTTACTCTCATCATCGTCCCCCAAGATGTCCTGCAATCAGTCCACGTCTACTAGTTCTCCCTCCCCTCCTCGGATCTCCTCTCTGCCTGTGTCCACACCCCTTCAACGACACTCTCAGTTACCACTGCCCCAGCTCCACCACCACCTGCCCCTCGTGAAGTCCGTCTTCAGTCGTACCTGCCGTTGTATTGAGGTCAGGTGTCTTAGGAACGACGCAATGAGGATGTGAAGGAGACGGATTACGCCAGTGCCGCAATGTCAAACCCCAAACTTCCGCCTCTGCTTTCCCCGCCGCATTCTAATTCCGTATCCCACATCCACCAACACCAGCACCTCTCTCCCCTCGTTCACCTTTGCCTAGTGCCACCGGACATCCCTGAACTTCAAGCATAACCCTTGCCCAAAACTCAGAGAACGACGCCGGACTCTGCACAATCCTTACTTGTCGCTGCGCGATATCGCAGATAGAGGAGATCGCGAGTGAAGCGGGTAGCCTGGCGTCAGTGGGAATGATGAGTGGGCATATGGAAGGGAGGTTGTTGCGAGGAGTGGACAGGGAGGGGAGAACGGGAGGATGGGATGGAAGAACTGAACGGGAGGGATGAGATGGAGGAGGTGTCTATGTTGTTGTTGAGCACGAACGTCGATGTTGACGAACACGAGCAGGATTGAAGTGAAAGGAAGGAGAGAGAGACATGTCAAAATCGCTTCCGATTCTTTCACTTCGTCCCATCCTTCTGGTCCCCATACACATTTTCACCTGCACCCGTGCCGCCTCCAACGTCAATATCAACTGTATCATCTCTGACTTCAACACCACCACTTTCACCTGTATCGCCCGCTCCTATATCAACAAATACTACGAGCCATAACTATCCTCAGGAAAATCGAGGAGAAGACCGGGAAAGCGGGTGACGGAGGCTGGGTTGAGCTGAGGAGGGGGTAGTCAAACCTAGAGCGGGGCGGAAACGAGAGAGAGAGAGAGAGAAACGAGAACACCACCACTCGGCGCTGTCGGCACAGCGAAAGGAGAGGTTCTCCTGAGTCACCGCTTCTAAATGAACGGGTGTAGCGGGTGTATGAGTCTTCATTGTTCAAATCCGACGAGAAGGACGAGCGCCGCAGGAGGGTTTTTCTGCACTGGTGGTCTTGGTTGGCATGGGGAAAACGTGGGCTGAAAGCGTCGAGCGAGCTGCAGCTGTTTTGGTAGCATATATGGCTATGAGCAGTGGATCATCGTCCTTGGGAGGTAGACGATGGCTACCGTCTTCGGGATTACTCACAATTTGTATCCCCGCCCTCTTTTCTCTCCTACCTCAGCTTGGCTTCTGTACCTCCTCTGTCTGGGACTGTGGTTCAAGCATCCTCTGGTGCCTCAACACCCCAAACGATGGCTACTACGCCGGCCCACCCCCATTATACTTCCTTCAACCCCAACTTGCGATCATTCACTCAATCTTCTGTAAGCCCTCGCTACTACTACCCTTCCGGCGTCCCCAATTGACTTACAATTCTTACCTGCGATCCCTAGGTGCTTGGAATCCGTATCACGACTCGCCAGCACGATAAGCGATGGTGATCACAAACTTCATCCCCTCTCACAACGACAACACGCCTGCCACGTCATCAATTTTCATTATAGATTTCTTGCCTCCTCCCGCTACGACTATGCGATGACCAGAGGACATGGTCTTGCTGTCAATTTGGTCAACGCAACGGTGAGGCCAATACCCCACACCGCTCAGTGGAGAGTTGAAAGGGTCTGATGTTGCCGTTGGGAGAGGAAACTGATGGCAAGGTGACGTTGGCGTCGCAGACACTTTGACCTCTACCAGACGCCTGGATCTACCGGTGGATCTCACTCCTTTTGTAAGATGAACCTTGACATCGTATCCTGCCCTTCATTGACTTTTGTTGGCTCTAGGTGTCGCTGATGGTCCAGGAAGCGTCGTTGTTCAAGGTCGGCGGATTATCGGATTTGGTTCAGGGTCGGGGTCAGACAGAAGTGGGAGTTGTAACTACGACGGGGTTATGATAACTCTGAGTACGATTACTGTTGGCGGTGCGAGTGGAAGAATAGTCAGGATGTGGATGGATACGTTTGGGGTAGTAGAGAGGCGGGAAGCGACTACGGCCAAGTTGGATCAGGAGGGAAGCGCGGACTGAGTCGTCAACGTGGGTTACAGACATTACAACTCATTTGTATGGGATGTATCCGCGAGTAATCTTACGCTGAGGCTCTTAAGTGTTCGGGAACTGACTCTCAATCAAATTCGTTCTGTCTGTTGGCACTGGGTTCGTCGTTTTTTTTCTGATTTCAAAAGGGTATGATTAAATATAAGTGAGTCATTTATCAAGATTTTCTTTTAACCGAGCTGGTTCTGACGTATCTTCAACGCTTTCAGTGTATTTAGGTTCAATAAATATCATTCCTTTCGCGTCTTAATCTATGTGATTAGCTCATCTAATCCTACCATATACACCACGAGTCCTCCTGTTACCCCTCTCTACTCTCGTCTCACGACCACGTCATACCCGTTTTCTGGAAATTTTAACGATCCGTATCACTTAGGGAAAGTGGGGAGTACGTGGCGTCCCGGTGCACGAGGAACAAACCTTGGAGGAAGTGAAGCAAGCACGATCAGAAGCAACATCGGTAGTCTCCTATCATCTTAATCTCGTAGCACCATTCCCTGCTGTGCCTAGGTTGTCCCATCCTTGTGCGGCTGTCGAGCCCCATATTCCATTTAGGAACACTCTACCTACCCTCTTGGTCTCTTCAGACGTATGGTCTCGATGTTCTACCTTCACCCAAATTTTGGCTTCTTCGTAGTGTAGCTAGTCGCCCCCGCCAGAAGGGATTTGGCTATATATCCCCACCCCGTTGTCTGGTCCAACTGCCGCTTCAGCTCTACACCCACTGTCGTACATCCGGGATCCCTCATTATCACTGTCCACTATAGCCTCAACCTCCACACTTGTAAATTACTCTGCAAGATCGCCTGCAGTCAATACAATAGTTAATATGTTGTTGGCGACATTTCTTTCACCGCCGCACTCAGCGCCCTCACGAATGACGAACTCGAGCCCCTGATCATTCATCCCAGCAACCTGCGTCATTATTTCAAGTTTTAATACCGTCTTTCCCTCTTTATCTCTCTCTCCAGGTACCCAATGTGCCTCATGTTGCGAATCTAAACGAATCTATATCGACTGGAACATTCTCATTCAGACCACTGTCTGGCATGTGGTTTATTTCCGACCCATTTATTACGCATGCCTTCATCCACAACTCCAATTCATCATGCACCCTCGGCTCAGACTTCAACCCTCCGCCGTGCGCGGTCCTCAAACACGTCACTTCTCTTGAACCAGTCCAGATCTTTCATTATCGCCTAACATGTTGTCGCTCTCGCCTCATCAGTCCCACCTACTCTTGATGAACCCATGTTTCGCTTGATGAGGTATCTCAGATACAGCGCTACAGTATCAATATCATTCGGCCACATTGTACACACAGCGGTAGTGTATCATGAAGATTCAAACATGTGAGACAAAGGAACACGAGGTCACTGTAGAAAGTCGGGCGCTAACTAAACGAGCGGCCAAAACGCGCCAAATAGAATAAAATCAATTAGTATTGGTAAAGAAACAGACTAAAGCTACTAACCGGCTCACTTGGGAGAATGAGCTCCACGATATTTCAGAGAATGGATCAGGGGAAGCAGCAGACCCCTGAGCGAAAGCTTTTGAGATGGCACGGACAAATGGGCAGCGTCCTCGGACATTTCCAGCTCGTGTTCCCATTGCCAGTAGAGTATTTTGTATTTGAGGGTTGGAGGAGTGGTGCTGGCTATGATTGACTTGCGGAGATGCTGAGCGGCGATCCCGAATTCTGCTGGGATGGGATGGAAGTCGACGAACTGCTGAATGAACTTGGTGAGTGTCTCATGATTCTCCCTCTGATTCCGCGCGAGAATGGTGCTAAGGTCGCTGTTCACTTTCGCATCGGGTTGAGCCAGATCTGATTCGATCATTTGTTTGACCTGAAGAGCACACTCGACGCGCTCATGTAAATCTTGATACAAATGGGCGGATGCTGAAGCCGTCGTGTTGAAAAATGAATCTATAAGGTCAACCTTGTATTCATCCAGCGCTTCCAAAGCAGAATTCTTGGTATTCATAAATCGAGTTATGGATACCGGATACGTTGCGAAAAAGTCCTACACAGGCAGAATTAAAACAGATCCGGGGGACCACAGACAAACTTTATATGTTATGGCTTGCCTTGCAAACGTGATCTCTCAATTGCGCAAAATTGGACTCTGCTCTCGTTTGAGAGTGTTCACTGTGCAGCATGTCCCACATGGTGGTGATAAATGTCACTTCTCTCTGTGCGTACTTGGGTTCTAGCAGTTGCTTCAGCATCTGGATGGTCCTGCGTCGACTTCTTGGCAGCCTGGTCTCCGAGATTGGGATCAAATATAAAATTTTGTCAACATACTTTGCGCTGAATGTACGAATTAATGGAATTAATGATGGCTTGATCAGAGGGATTATCTTACCCCTTGTCCTTTAATCGCTTTCGAATCATCTTGATAATTTCAACTTCGGATATCTTCGAGTCAGAAAACCCAGGCGTATCGACCAGATACAGTTGGCGTTTATGACGTGACACATTTATAACCCGGTATACATTCACATTCTGTGTATACCCTTCTAGTTGATCTTTAGAGATCAAAAGGTGCTGAGTTTCGCCCGTGAGAGCTTCGATGAACTTCAGACACATCAATGTCGAAATATTTAGATACATGAGAGAAACGTTGACTGACAGAGCTTTTTCCGGATCCTGTGGGTCCGATAATGCTGTATAAATTCATTGACTCAAAACTGTGTGCAAGATACATTTTGACAAATCTCACATACAGATATATGTACGAGGCCTGGGGGATACGACCAGTCACTGGTTGGATAGAAATGTCACCGCCGTTGAGTCTAATGTTGTCAAGTTTAGGCAATTCCATGAGAAAAGTGATGAGGACAGGCCAGACTCGGAAAGTGCAGATGGTGCTCAGTTGATGAGAGGAGGGTTAGAGGAAAGGAGTAACTGACAGGCCTAATCCTATGTATTGCACAACGATCCGTATTTTTGTGTTCACAGCCATTCTTCTGAAGTGACACATTGATATTTTTGTTCAGCTGGATCTCTCCATCCTTCCCAGTGTCGTGAATGTTTTCAAATATAAGGGTCCGATATTTTTAAATATGAGTTGCACAGTGTGTGATTGGCTGATTTCTATTTTGGAGTGAAAAGTGCTTCTCTCTGCCGAGTTTTGGACGAGGTCAGAGTAGAACGTGGGAGGAGAAGAATGTTGCACGCGGTGCGCAATGAAAAAGAAAAGGTGGATGTGACCCAAGAATTTTTGGTGGCTTATTTCTCCCGAAAAGTGCACTAATGAAGAGGGTGCAAGTAGGGGAGGGAAGCGTGTAGAGCGTAAAGCAAAGCTAATCGCCCGCGGGGGATGTCGGGTGAGCGGACAGGCCAGGGGCTTGCGATGTTGGTGTGGTTTGCATGCAATCGTGGTTCAGATAAGATAAGTTTCGGACTCTACCTCCCTTCAAGTCACCCATGTTTTAAATTTGAGTACCTGTCCTTTCGTGCTTTGCAAGCTACAACGTCATCGATTCCAGAACCCCTTCCTGTGTTACGGTTTACCAGTCTCGCTTTTGCTGCACACAGCTTGAACGTAGCCACATTCCCCAATTGGAGTTACGCGGTGCAAGTCCTCGTTGAACGAGCTGCGACTGACTTTTTTGCGCTATCGTTACACAACCAACTCGCATCCCGGCTCTCGGCTTGATGGTCTCATGTAATGCGCGCTACCCATTCTCTTCAGGCCACTTCACCACCTCCTTACTTGGCTCCGTCACTTCAAAGCCGTTGAACCTCTCATCATCCGTCCGTCCAACTCTTAATAATAAGTTCCACACGCGCACGAGAGACCACACGTTTCGGGTGCCTCTAGCGATTAGACATGTGTACCACCCAAATCCCTGTAGGGCCCAGTCTCATGTCACCTATTCACTGCGAATCAATTCATGATCGTTTGTGACTCGTGTTCAACAAGCCAAGCACCTTGTCCAGGCTCAATGCCGGATTTGGTACTTGCTGGGAGCGGTCGGCGAACAGGCGCTCGGGAGGTTTTGTAGGGTGTCACGGTACGTTCCCTTCCCTGTTCTATTACTCTCCTGCTTACTGACGTTGGGAGGTGCGCTCTCGAGGCCGTAAATACACAGGTCTCATCACCGCCATGAGACATCTCACAAAGCGCCACGCCCCGCTCGATTTATACCAATCACGAGTGTACGAGGCAGTTCGGTGTTGGTTGGGATTATGGGCAGAGCTTTAGAGGATTTTGGTGAAACCGCGAGCTCCGGTGGAAAGGGGAGAGCGAGAGACGACAGGGTGCAAGATCTGAATGGGAAGGATGAAGCGCCCGCGTCGCTGAGTAGAAAGATCGGGATTGTTGTTGACGAGAACGAGAGCGAGAGTGAAGTGAACGTGAATCATTACCTGCACGCTTCACAATCGGCTCTGATTCCCCCGCTCCATCCTATCCCTAGTCCCTCACACCCTGCTGCACCCGCATCTGCGCTCCCAACTTGAACACTAACTATGCCACCTCTGGCTTCCGAGTCAATAACGCCACCATCACATGTATCACCCGCTCTTCTCTCACCAAAGGACGACCGATGCGTACCCTGAGGAAGAACGGGCGAAGACGGGAAAAGGAGGTGAAGGAGAGTGATTGAGCGAATTGAGGAGGGAGGGAGAAGAGGAGGCGGTAGTCGAGGCTAAATGCGAGGCGAAAACGAGTCGGAAGAGAAAGACACAAGATCATCACCACCGCTGGTTCTATGAAACGACGGTTTTTGTCGCTTACGCGCTCCGAAGGGAAAGTCACCGCAAGTGTAGGAGTCGAAATGGTTCGAAGCGAGAGTTCTGGGTTAGTCCGTGAAGAGGGAGAAGAGAGGGGTGAGAGACGATGAGGTAGAGAAAGTGGGTGATGTCGTTGTCAGGGAGAGCGGGGATTCGAGTGAGAGACTCGCGCGAGGAGGCGGACTGTGCATGTGACCGCCTGAGGAGGTCAATCCATTCCCTCCGACGCATGAGCTTGGCATCCGTATGCCGATGTATATGATGTCGTCATCAATCGCGTTATCACTGGCACAAATGCGCACGTGCCGTGGCCCGTCATGCGCAATCTCCAAATTTGGAAATCCCAACTTGCACTTCAGCTCATGTCGTCACACTTCTCTCCTCATTGACGACCACCGGCCTCCTTTTTTGCCTCCTGCGCTCCCTTATTTCATAATTTAAAATATATCTTGAAATCCTTGGTCGAAGAGATAATGAAAATGCAATCGATGATTTATTTGGATGGGTTATTTGCTCGACCTGTCGACAACACGTTGAACACGGTTCACGCTGTTGGGTTGTATCGTCTTTTTTCAAAGGGTTTGAAGTTCATATACGTGAGTGAGTTATCCTGGTTTCCCTTTGCTTGACCTGGCCCTGACGCCACTTAAAATCTTTCAGTGTATTTAGGCACAACAATACTACTTTCTTTGGCACTTGAAATCTACCTGCGGTGGTCCTCTAACGTTATAACCCTGCCAGTCTACCGTATACGCCACAAGTTCTGCTGTGACTCCTCTGATGTCCTTTCACAACCCCAGCGTATATACGCTCTAGACACAACCACGTCATTCCCCTCCTTGAAATCACCCACTGTGCCAAGGACTGCTATCAGAATGACCAACTTTACTTGCGGTAAAGTGGCGAGTACGTGAGGTCCTGGTGCGGCTGGAACAACGATTGGAGGAGCTGGAGCAAGACCAGTAGTTGGAGTTGGGGCTGTCACAGTTGTGGGGTTGAGTGTTCGCCGACCCCTCGCTAATTCTTCTTCAAGAAGGATAAAAATTAACATCCTCAGTCCCCAGTCCTCTAGTCTCGCAGCAACGACTCATTTATGACGACGACCTCGTCAACAACTGCTTTTTGGGAGCCCAGTGCTTTAGCTCCAGTTTCAGGAACACGCTCATTTCCACTCACCACTGCATCTTCTGGAGCGCAGTCACAAATTTCGCCGTCCAACTAAGCTCTTCGTGGAATATAGCAAGTAGTCCGGTGGACGCGATCTGTGTAGTAAATCTGCACCCCATCGTCTGCTTCAACTTCTGCTCCATCTCCAGCTTTGACCACACCCATTATCGTACGCCACTCATCACCATTACCTTCTGCGATTTTGTCAACCACTACTACTCGTCAATCACCCCCAAGTTCTCCTGCAACCACTCAATCTCCTCTCTCCCTGTGTCCACACCCGTTCAACAAGACTCTAAGTGATCACCGCCCGAGCTCCAGCTCCTCTACCTCGTCAAGTCCCGCCCTCAGCCGTACGAGTTGTCGTGGTGACATCAGACGTGGTAGAAACGAGGCAAAGAGGACGTGAAGGAGAGGGATTCAGATGACACCAGCGTCAGGATGAGATAACCCAAAACCTCCGGCTCTGCTTTTGCCGCACCATTCCAATCCCATATCCTCATCCCCCATCCCCTCACGTTCACGTTCCAAACGCACCAGTACCCGCACCTTGCTGTCCTAACCCTCACCAAAACACCTCAAACGATGCATCCTTACCTGTCACGACGCGATATCACATATAGCGGAGATTACGAGGGAAGGGGGCAGTTTGGCCGTGTTGGTGCGGGTGATAAGTGGGTGTGGAGGGGGAGGTTGTTGCCATGAGTGGAAAGGGAAATTGGGAGAAAGGGATGGAAGAACTGAAGAAGAGAGAGGAGACGGGGAAGGAAACGGGGAAGGAAACGTCTACGACGTTGGTGAGTACGGACGTAAAGAACGGTTCTTGTCACTTACACCCTCTATAGGCAGATTCGAGTCTATAGCGAGCGAGCGTAGGAGTTGCCGTCGTTCAAATCAAGAGTCCTAGGATAGGTAGTGAAGGGGGAGAAGAGGATTATGAGTTCAACAAAGACAGCTGTTCTTTATTCTGTGCTGGGACCAGATATTGCGTTCAGAGTTGGAATGGGAAGCGTCAGTCTCGTATTGGAATACGACAGAGAGGAGATGGACCTCCTGGAACGGAATTTCAAGCTGGTGGATGTGACACCACCCCTCAGCATCTAGCGCTTAGCCTTTGGTTATGAAAGGTTTAGGGAGAACGATACGGTGGAAATATGGATTCTGATATTACTGGTGAGCCCACCCATCATGGTTCTTCAATCCATTTCATCGACTCATTCCTACACTAAAGACTGCCGGCTGTAATGTCTGTTTCCCCCTCTCTCCTATATTCTTATGCGACAAATGGCACCAACACAATCTAGGCGTATAATAAGTCTAAACGACGGTGACGATGAAAAACGAAGGGGTTGATTCTTTGACCCGGCCTGCGATCGTACCATGTCAAGGCGTCACTCCCTTCTCTGAATACCCGCGATGACTTTCCCTCTACACGTCCTCAATTCACGTCCATTAATTGCCCTGAGCTTTTTCAGACACCCAGAAACCATATCACGACTCTCCAGCACCATAACACGTGGTCACGATCTCATCCCCTCCGACAGCGAAAACACACCCATCACGTCATGCAACTTTACTCTGGATTTTATCCCCTCCTCTGTACATACTACGATTCCATGACGAATGGACGTGCATTATGGGCTTTGACGTTGAATATCAATACCCCACACTGCTCCAGCTAGAGTTGAAAGGGTGATGTTGCCGTTGGGAGAGGAAACTGTGATGGCGGGGTGGAATCACGGTCACTTTGGCCGCTACCAGAAGCCTGGATCCACGGGTGGACCTCACTCCTTTTGTAAGAGGAACATTGTCATCTTATCCCGCCTTTCATTGACTTTTGTTGGCTCTAGGTGTTGCTGACGGTCCAGGAAGCGTCGTTGTTGAAGGTCGGCGGATTGTCGGACTGGGTTCAGGGTCGGGGTCAGACAGAAGTGGGAGTGGTAACTACGATGGAGTCATGATAACTCTGAGTACGATTACTGTTGAGGGTGCGAGTGGAAAAATGGTTGGGATGTGGATGGATACGTTTGGGTTAGTAGAGAGACAGTAAGAGAGGATGGCGGAGTCGGATCATGAAGGGAGCTTTGGGGCGAGCCGTCATCACGGGTTACAGACATTATGACTCATTTGTGCGGGATGTATCTGTGAGTAATATTTGTCTGGGTCTCTTAGCTGTTTGAGTACTGACTCTGAATCAGATCACTTGGTTTATTCCGTTTATTAGATGCCGCTTTGTTTCACATTCACTTCTCCTCTCATCCTCACGCTTATCACCCAAAGACACGAGATCATCACCACCACTGGTTCTGTGAAACGACGGTTTTTTTCGCTCACGCGCTCCGAAGGGAAAGCCGTCGCAAGTGTAGGAGTCCAACAGGGAGAGCGGGGATGCGAGTGAGAGAGACGCGCGGGGAGGAGGACGCTGACCGCCTCAGGAGGTCAATCTCTTCCCTGCGACGCATCAGCTTGGCATGGGTATCCTGATGCTTATGATCTCGTCATTAATCGCGTTATCATTCTCCAGTACCACCTCCAAGACTTAACTTGCGAGCTCCCTAGATTCGCATTCCACCCCTTCCCTACCAGCTTTAGATAACCCTTCAACCTCTTCCAGCGTAGTATCAATGTTAACATCACTCCACTAACTCGTTCTGCTCCTCGCACCACCCCAATGGCTCATTCTCATTCACGCTAAATCCCAGAACCTCTCAAATTAAATGGCGCTTGTATTTCTCGTGTGCTGTCAGGTTTTCCTCTCAGCCTGTCAATGTTCACTGGGTCGCGCTACGAAAGTCATGAGGACGAGGATGTACAGAGGAAGAACAAGGCCTTGGTGCTATGATACCAGAACGCTCAGCGAGGCGTTGGTCATGGTCAACTGGTTTAGACTAGATTTATGATATCTGTAAACCTCGCCTGTATCTCCATCATCGTCCTTCATGTATTTATCGTCTGCGTTTTCAGTGCAATTTAGTAGAACAATAGCATAAGTTCATCGCTATTGCTCCTGTATCTAATGTATGAGTCAATACCTTGAATTCCTTGAAGTTCATGGCTGAATGAGGGTACAATGTGAGAGGAGGTGTGAGATGCACACCGCGATGGGAGCAGGGTGGATTCACTAGAAATTCAATGAATAAATGATGTTGGAAATAGGCTGTGATTGCACAATGTCAGCATGCCTAGGGCTGGACACGAGTCATGCATACTCACAGGTACCTGTGAGTTGACTCGTGGGAATACCTGTGAGTAGCATGACCCGCGGATCTGGGTACTTGTTCTCACGGGTCCGGGTCAAGTCTGGGTTTCGGTTTCGGAAAAATGGGTGACTCACAAGTACTCGTGTACTCCCTATGTACCTGCAATATAGTAGACATAAGTAGATGTTCGAAAAAATATTGTACTTCAGTTAGCCTTAAAAACCACTTTAAAACATATTTGAAAAAAATAATATATTTTTTGTGAATAAAATTAATTAATCGAGCTGACCCGTTGACCCGTGAGCGCTTACCCGCGGGTCATGGGTACTCGTGGGAACTTTGACCCGCGGATCTGGGTTTGGATTTTGGAAAAAAAAAACCCGCGGGTACGGATCCGGATCACCCGTGAGTATACTCGTGTCCTGCCTTAAGCATGCCACAGCATGGATCAACTCCAGCGACAATGTGTCCTCAGTCAGTCAATACTACCTTGAACTTGATAAGCTCAAGAATGACTATCAGAAGTGCAATGAGGTAGCAAGGTCAAGTTAAATGAGTAAAGATGTGTATGGAAAGATCAATTACAGAATGTTATCAATGATATAATGTGGAAAGAAACTGAAGGAAATGAAATGCCAATGCCAAAATTCAAACTAAACTAGATGTTTAATGTTGAAAGGTGACCAGAATGGAGATAATGTTTGAACCAAAGAAAATTGAAGCAGAAAAAAAGAGAGCAAGAACATGATTGTATGGTGCTTCATGAAAATGAAATTTTGATCAGTAAAGTGACTATTGTTTGACTTTGGAACAAGAGACTTACTGGAGGCTGGTCACAGGTTATGTTGGCTTAACAATCCCTGGTCCTGTGAAGCTTCTTTTCCAGCTGTTTCACTGAGTTGATGGCCCTTCCAAAGAGTCCTTTCTTCAGTGTTGGGGTGGGAGGAGGGCTTGGTGCTGGCCCAAATTCTTCCAACTCCTTCTCAAATTTTGCAAGAAGGTTCTGCACTTCCTTGAGTTGCAGAATAAGGGTGGCTATGAGCTGCTCATCTGATTGCTCTGTTGCATCCTGCAAATCCAACTGAATGTTGGTTTGTTGTAATTGAAGACCCTGGATTTGTATTTGGAGGTTGTTGTATAGATCTGATGCAAATGGGGTTTGTTGGAGGGGCAGTGAAATTGAATCTTTAAGTAGAGTGTGACTGAGGAATTTTTGTCCAACAGCACCATCTAAAATTGTCAGTGCAGACTCCTGTGTGTTTTGAAACCTGGCAATACTACTTCCGCTACTGATGTAGTTCTAATGAGTGATGGGAACATCATCAATCAATACTGCAAGAAATTTCTGAGATTAGCATACCTCCCAGATCTCATCTCGAAGCTGGGTAAAATTGCTTTCTGCACGCCTCAAGGCACTTTCACCCCAAACAAGATCCCACATTGTAGAAACAATTGTAGTTCTCCCAGCTGACCTGGGTCCTGTCAATGCTTCAAAGGTTTGCAGCACCTGCCTTTGACTTCCAGGAAGGCGTGGGTTGTGTATAGGTGTGAAGTAAAGAATCATGAAGAATGGATTGCTAAGCTTAAGGTCAGTGCATGTCTCAAGAAAGAGGTGACTGGGGCTCACTCATTTGTTTGAAGCATTTTTCTCAACATGGAGACTATACCCATTGATGAGATTTTGCTGTCTGCAAAGCCTGGAACATCCACAAGGTAAATTGGGCTGCCTGTGTAATATTGGATATTCACAATCCAATATATGTTTACTGATTGTGTAAACCCTTCCAACTTATTGCTGGAAATGCTGAGTGAGGTGTTTGCTGCAAGCGACTCTATGAACTGCCACAGCATTGATTATTTTATTGTCATAAGTTGTGAGTCTGATAATCATTTGACTTACTGTACTCTTCCCTGATCCGGTTGGGCCAAGCAGGCTATGCATTGATGTATAAACTGTTATCTTGCCGCAGTATTGAGTACTTACACAAATACAATAAAACCCTCACTCCCATCTATTCGCCCTACTTTTGAGACCTGCTCTACCGATACAGCTCCAGAAATGATAATGTTTTTGAACTTGGTTGTAAATTCCAGAATTGTGGACATTGAGAGGTATTAGGGAGCAAAGACGGGGGGTTAGTATGTCAAAGTCAAGATGAATGTGCGAGAAGTGACCGAATTTTGCGAGTCGACGTCTGACTATGTATATGCACGCGGTGGCCTCGAGGAGATCTATTCTGGTTGACCAGTGGAATCTAATTAGTGCAATGGGCAATCAAATTCCCATTTTCTCGTTGACGGAGAGATTGTAATTGCATTGGTGCAATGTAACAATCGATATGCTATTCGTCATCTTCAGATCTGAAGACCCAGATATTTCAGTTTCGACGATCAACTTGAAGCACAGTATTGCATTCCATTATTAAGTTTTGATCTTTCAGAAATTTTGGTCTATCTATTTGTAACAACCATAGCATAATATCAACTGGATAAATGGGCATACTCATGACGACGTGGAAAGCAAAGACGTGCTTCGACGCATCTTTTTGGATTGACACGATGCAGAAACTGATTGGTGATCCATGACATCACACATTGCTAAACCTTACGGAGTCCAAAGAGACCAAACTATTCACTATCGCATGAACAAGGGTCCGCTCCCCTGACTTCAGTGCTAAGACGCTTAAATTCAAACCCAAGCCCCTGTCCGCGTCGACGCGCCAAAGCACAACTTCGCACGTGCCATGCACCGCACTCCCCAAATTTGGAAATCTCAACTTTGACTCATGGCGTCACAGCCCTCCTCATTATTGACCATCACCAACACCTCGTCTTCCTCCCCTAGGTCCCAAAATCATCTTTTTATGGAATCCTTCCTTTCTCTTATTTTGATGATGTAAAACTTTACAGACTTGTGGCCATTGTTGGATGACGGGGTACTGTGGATGGAGTCGTTGATGTGGTTGGATGTGTTCGTTCTGCCTGCTATTGACGAGTTGGGCAGGGTTCAGGCCGCTGGGCTGTATCCTCTCTTTTAAAAGGGTTAGGACGTCGTATAAGTGAGTGGAATAATCCTCTTTTTCCATTACTTAACCTGGCTCTGACGCAGCTTCAACACTTTCAGTGTATTAGGGCGAATAATACGATTTTTATTTTGGTGTTTTAACTGTCTGACGTGAAAATGAAACGCTACCATAAACCCTCATATACCCCACAAGTTCCCGTGTACTATTCCTTATTTCCAACTCAGGGTATTCTCTAGACACCACCACGTCATCCCGTCCTCGGAAATCATCCACCGCGTCAACAACTGGTATCAACGAGGTCTGGGCTCACCAAAGTGGCGTATACATGACGTCCTGGTGTTACTGGAACAACTATCAGAGGAGCTGAAGAAGGAGCAGTGGTGGGACCGACCCCTGCCTAATCCGTGTTCGTCTCATGGAGGATATCCAACCCCCTTCCCGTTATTCAACACCGACTCATTTATGACAACCTCATCAACATCTGCGTCTTTGGAGCACAATGTCAGCTTCAGCTTCAGAAACACTCCATGGTCGAATCACCCGCCTCTTCTGGAGCACAGTCACAATTTTCACCCTCCATCCATGCTCGTCGTGTTATATCAAGTCGGAGGGAGCCTAAGCCTGTGTTGTCCACCCCCTCCCTGTCATCCGCTTCAACTCTAGCTTCAACCACACTCGTCGTCGCCATCGCCTCCACACTTTCGTCTATCACTATTACTCTCGTCATCGTCCCCCAAGTTGTCCTGCAATCACTCCACTTTTATTATTTCTCCCTCCCCTCCCGCGATGTCCTCTCCCCGTGTCCACACCTGTTCAACAACACTCTCGCTGACTATCACCCCTGCACCGCCGCCTGCCCCTCGTGAACTCTGTCTTCAGTCGTATCTGGTGTTGTGTCGAGGTCAGGTGTCTTAGGAACGACGCTAAGAGGATGTGAAGGAAAACGATTACGCCAGTGGCGCGATGGCAAACCTCAAACTTCCGCCTCTGCTTTCACCGCCTCATCCTAATTCTGTATGCCACATCCACCAACACCAGCACCTCTCTCTCCTCGCTCACCTTGCCTAGTGCCACTGGACATCAGACACAACCCTTCCCAAAAACTCACAGAACGACGCTGAACTATGCGCAATCCCTACATGTCACTGCGCGAAATCGCACATAGAGGAGATCGCTCGTGACGCAGGCGACCTGGCGATGGTGGGATGGATGAGCGGGGATGTGGAAGGGAGGTTTTTGCGAGGAGTGGACAGGGAGGGGAGATCGGGAGATCGGTATGGAAGAAGTGAGGGAAAGCGAGGAGATGGGGTAGGAAACGTCTATGATATTTTCTAGCACGGACGTTGAAGTTGACAAGAACACGAGCGGGGTTGAAGGGAAGGGAAGGAGAGAGAAGTGAAATACCACTCGGACGCGTCAAAGTCATCTCCGATTCCCCCTTCGTCCGATCCTTCTGGTCCCCATACACCATTCCACCTGCACCCGTGCCGCCTTCAACCTCAATATCAGCTGCATCACGCCTGACTTCAACACCACCACTTTCACCTGTATCGTCTGCTTTTATGTCAACAAATACGACGATTAATATGTATCTTCAGGAAGAACAAGAAGACGGGGGAAAAGAGGGTGAAAGAGGCTGGGTCGAGCTGAGGAGGGGGTAGTCAAACTAGAAAGGAGGAGGAAACAAGCCCGAGAGAAAAAGACGTGAACACCACTGCTCAGCGCTGGTGGATCAGCGAACGGAGGGGTTGTTCTCAGTCACGCGTTCTAAATGAGAGGGTTTAGCGGGTCTATGAGGCGGCATCGTGCAAATTAGACGAGAAGGACGAGCGAGGCGGGATGCTTTCTCTGCACTGCTGGTTGTTGGTTGGCATGAGGAAAACATGGGCTGAAAGCATCAGGCGGGCTGCAGTTATATTGGTAGCATATATGGCTATAAGCGGCGGATCATCTCGTCTTCAGGAAACGTAGACGATAGATACCCTCCCCGGAGCTGCGTACAATTTTCATCCCGCCTTCTTTTATTTCCTACGTCAGCGAGGCTTCTGTACCTCCTCCGCCTGCGACTGTGGTTCATCCATCCTCTGGTGCCTCAACACCCCAAACGATGGCTACTACGCCGGCTCACTCCGGTTATAGTTCCTTCAACCCCCAACTTGCGATCATGTCACGCAATCTTCTGTAAGCACTGGCTACAAGAACCCTTCCGGCGTCCCTAATCGATTTACGATCCTTACCTGTGATCCCTAGGTGCTTGGAATTCGTATCACGACTCGCCAGCATGATAAGAGATGGTGATCTCAAACCTCATCCTCTCTGACAACGACAACACGCCCGCCACGTCATCAATTTTCATCATGGATTTCTTCCCTCCCGCTACGACTATGCCATGATCAGAGGGCATGGTCATGTTGTCGGTTTGGTCAACCCGACAGTGAGGTCAATACTGCACGCCGCTCAGTCGAGAATTGAAAGTGTGTGATTTTGCCATTGAGAGAGGAAACTGATAGCGGGGTGACGTTGGAGTCGCAGCCACATTGACCTCTACCAGAAGCCTGGATCCGCTGGTGGACCTCACTCCTTTTGTAAGAGGAACATTGACATCGTATCCTGCCCTTCATTGACTTTTGTTGGCTGTAGGTGTCGCTGACGGTCCAGGAAGCGTCGTTGTTGAAGGTCGGTGGATTGTCGGATTGGGTTCAGGGTCGGGGTCAGACAGGATTGGGAGTGGTAGCTACGACGGGGTTATGATAAATCTGGGTACGATTACTATTGGCGGTGCGAGTGGAAAAATGGTTGGGATGTGGATGGATACGTTTGGGGTAGTAGAGAGGCAGGAGGCAAGATGGTGAAGTTGGATAATCAGGGGAGCTTAGGGCGAGCCGTCATCATGGGTTACAGACATTATGACTCATTTGTGCGAGATGGATCTGTGAGTAATATTTTTATGAGGCTCTTAGGTGCACGAGCACTGACTCTGAATCAGATTCGTTCTGTCTGTTGGCACGCAGTACAAAGGCTGGTACTGTTCCTACCACGTCCGATCCAGCGACCACGAGTAGGCCTTAGGACGTTAATACACTGGGTGGAAGCACAGTTGTGCAAGCGATCGTCATCTGGAGTGTTTTTGAAGGAATGAGGGGGAACGGAGAAACAAGATCAGGTGATTTGGGGAAGAAAGGGAAGGAGGACGAGAAGGAAAAGGATTTCGCGACTGTAGGGAATGGGAACCCGAAGCCTCTGGTTCCGACACCTCATTCCATTTTTGTATCCCAATCCCCTGATGCGCACGTAACACCACCACCACCAATTCCCTCCTTTTCTCTGCACTTCCAATGCCGCCATGAGAAATCTCACAAGACACCACACTCTGCTCGGACGCATACTAATTGCGAGTGCACAGATGTACGAGGCAGCTTGGCGTTGGTGCAGGTGGTGGGCGGAGCATTGGAGGGTGTTGGTGAAACCGGGAGCTTGGGTGAAGAGAGGAGGGCGAGAGACAACAGGACGAAGATCTGGATGGAAATAACAAAACGGGAAATGAAACGCCTGCGTCGTTGAGTAGGGAGATCGGTATTGTCGTTGACGAGAACGAGTACGAGAGCGAGGATGAATTGAAGGGGCAAGAGAACGTGGAGTATCACCCGAACATGTCACAGTCAGCTCTGATCCCGTCAATCCATCCCATTGTCCTGGTCCCTCACACACCCGCACCTGCACCTGCGCCGCCTCCAACATCAATATCAACTGTGCCGTCTCCGAATTTAATGTTACCGCCATCACCTTTTCTATCGACAAATACGACGACCGATACCAACTCTGAATCTGAGGAAGAGTGACATGCAGACAGGGAAAAAGGAGATGAAGGAGAGTGATTTGAGCGAATTCAGGAGGGGGGGAGAGGAGTAAGGGGTAGTCGAGGCTAGAGAGGAGGAGAAAACGAGTCACAAAGAAGGAGACGCCAAATCACCACCAGTGCTGTTCCGTGAAAGGACGGATCTCATCGCTTACGTGCTCTAAAGGGAAAACCATAGCGAGTGTAGGAGTTGAAATGGTTCGAAGCGAGAGTGCTGGGTTTGTTTCGTGAAGAGGGAGAAGAGAGTGGTGTGTGATGATGAGGTGGAGAAAGCGGGCAATGTTGTTGTCGGGGAGAGCGGGGATGCGAGTGAGAGAGACATGCGAGGAGGAGGACCGTGACCGCCTGAGGAGGTTAATCCCTTCCCTGCGACGCCTCAGCTTGGGACAGTATCCCGGTGTTTACGATATCGTCATTAATCGCATTACTACTCTCCAGTACCACCTCCAAGACTTAACCTGCGAGTTCTCTAGAGTTGCATTCCACCCTTTCCCTACCAGCGTTAGACTTCAATGTCTTCCAGCATAGTATCAACGTTAACGTCGCTTCATCCACTCGTTCTCCTCCTCGCACCACCTCAATAGCTCACTGTCACTCACACTGAACCCCAGAAACCCTCCGAAGTAAATTGCGCTTGTATTTCTCATGTGCTGTCGGTTTGTCCGCTGAATCTGTCAGTGTTCACTGTGTCGCGATACGAAAGCAATGAGGACGAGGATGTACAGTGGAAGAACAAGGCCGTAGTGTGATGATATCTAGACATTTCTACAAGGCATTATCCGCGGTCAAGCGCTTCAGACTGGTTCTATTACATGAGTGAACTTTCACTGGATCATCATGTCTTCCATGACCCGTCTCTTACACTGTCAAATTTCAGTGTAATTTCGTTGTGTAATGCTATTCTTCTTTGTCACTATCTCCACTAGATCTCAATCATAACACTACCTGAGACCACCATCTTAGCACATCTATGAGGAACTTGAAGGAAAAGAATCAAATCAAAGCTGAGGGTGGATGGATTGATTATGGAACATTATCAAAAATAGGACAGAGACCTTGTTTGGCTAGAAGAAAAGAAATCCTGGCGCAAAAATACAAGGCAAAAGAGATGTTGAACTTGTGATAGGACAATATACAATGTTCAAAAGAATGGGACATTATGGTCCTCTGCCAGAGGCTGCGGAGACAAATCTGAAATGTCACATCAACACAGCAACCATCGTTAAAGGGAGAGTGAGACACTTACTTTACTAGTTGTGAGTCAGTGGTCCCTCAGAAGTTTATGTCCCCACCTCTTCACTGTCTTGATGGTCATGGCAAATGGTCCACTCTTGTGGGGAGTAAGAAACATAGCACCTGACTCAAACTCAAGCAACTCCTTCTCGAATTTTGCAAGAAGGTCCTGCACTTCCTCAAGTTGCAGAATAAGGGTGGCTATGAGTTCCTCATGTGATTGCTCTCTTGCATCCTGCAAATCCAACTGAATGTTGGTTTGTTGTAATTGAAGACCCTGGATTTGTGTTTGAAGGTCATTGTATAGATCTGATGCAAATGGTGTTTGTTGGAGGGGCTGTGAAATGGAACCACGCAGGAGATAGTTGTTGCCATAATATCCTTGTCCCCAAGCACCATCTAAAATTGTCAGTGCAGACTCCTGCGTGTTTTGAAACCTGACAATATGACTTCCCCGGCTGATGTAGGGCTAACAAGTGATGGGAATGTCATCAATCAATACTGCAAGAAATTTCTGAGATTAGCATACCTTCCAGATCTCATCTTGAAGCTGGCTGAAATTGCTTTCTGTGCGCCTTGAGGCACTTTCACCCCAAACAAGGTCCCACATTGTAGAAACGATCATAATGGACCGAGCTGACCTGGGTCCTGTCAAGGCTTCAAAGGTTCGCAGCACCCGCCTTTGACTTCCAGGAAGGCGTGGGTTGTGTATAGGTGTGAAGTAAAGAATATTGAAGTGTGGATTACTATGCTTGAGATCAGTGTGTGTCTCAAGAAAGAGAAGATTGGGGCTCACTTGTTTGTCTGAATCATCTTTCTCAACATGGAGACTATACCCATTGACGAGATTTTGGTATCTGCGAAGCCCGGAACATCCACAAGGTAAATAGGGTACATTGCCTTAGTCTTAATATTCACGATCCGATAAATGTTTACTGATTGTGTAAACCCTTCCAACTTATTGCTGGAAAGGCCGGGTGTAGTGTTTGGTGCGAGCGATTCTATGAACTGCAACGGCATTGGTCATCCCGTTTTGTCATAAGTAGTGAGTCTGGTATTCATCTAACGTACTGTACTCTTCCCTGATCCAGTCGGGCCAAGCAGACTATTCGTACATGTACATATAAGTCGTTATCTTGTGGCAGTATTGAGCACCTACACATATACGACATAACTAACACTCCCATCTATTCGCCCTACTTTTGAGACCCGTTCTAATGACACAGCTCCAGAAATTGTAATCCTTTTGAGCTTGGTTGCAAATTCTGGAATTGTGGACATTGAGAGATATTAGGAAGAGAAGAAGCAGACTTAGTATGTTAAAGGCAAGGTGGGTGTGCGAGAAGTGACCGAAATTCGCGAGTCTGACTATGTGTATGCACGAGGTGACCTTGAGGATTTCTATTCTGGGGGATCAATGCCATACGATTGGTGCGACAGGAAATCGGATTCTGGTGTTCCCGTCGACAGAGGGATTGTACATATTTGAGATGGTGCCATGTGACAATCGACATGACATTCGTCATCCTCGGACTTGAAAACTAAGATAGGTTAGCATCAATGATCAAGCATAGTATTACATTTCTTTATTACTCCCTAATCCTTCAAAACTTCAGTTCCCTCAAATTTTACTGATACTAACATGGTATCAAGTAAAAAAATGGGTGCACTTCCGACGATGTATAAATCAAAGGTGGGCTTCAAGCCTTCGACACAGCTTTAGGGATTGACATGGCGCAGAAACTGATTACTGATCTATGATATCGCACATTGTTAAACCTTATGGACTCCAAATATACAAAACAATTCGCTCTTGCATCCGCTCCTCTGACTTCACAGCTAAAACGCTCAAATTCAACCCAAGCCCCTGTCTGCATTGACGCGCCAAGCACAACTGCGCACGCGCCATGCACCTCATTCCCCAAATTTGGTAATCTCAACTTTGGCTCGCAGCGTCGCACTGCTTCCCTCCGTATTGTTGACCACCACCGACACCTTGTCTTCCTCCCTTAGGTCCCAAACCCATCTTTTTATGGAATCCTTCCTCTCCCTTATTTAATGATTTAAAACTCTGAAGACTTGCGGCTATTGTTGGATGACGGGGTACTTTGGATGGAGTCGTTGATGTGGTTGGATGTGTTCGTTCAGCCTGCCATTGACGCGTTGGGCAGGGTTCAGACCGCTGGGCTGTATCTTGTTATTTAAAAGGGTTTAGACGTCATATATGTGAGTGAATGATCCCGTTTTTTTTTTTACTTGACCTGGCTCTGACGCAGCTTCAACGCTCTCAGTGTATTTAGGGCGAATAATACAATCTTCTTTCCGTGTTTTAACTGGCTGTGAAGTGAACATGAAACGCTACTATCTGCCCTCATATCCCCCGCAAGGCACCATGTTACCCCTCACTATCCTCCCTTCCCAAACCCAGCGTATGTGCTAGATACAACCACGTCATCCCCATTCTTGGAAATGATCCACTGCGTCAACGACTGGTATCAACGAGGTCTGGGCTCACCAAAGTGGGGTATACGCCACGTCCTAGTGCTACTGGAACGACCATTAGAGGAGGTGAAGGAGCAGTGGTGGGACTGACCTTGCCTAATCCTTGCTCGTCTCATGGAGGATCAAACATGTCACCCACAGTCCCCAGACTTCTTATTCTCATAGCGCCGACTAATTTACGACGACCTCGTCAACATCTGCATCTTTGGAGCACAATGCTTCAGCTACACTCCATGGTCCACTCGCCCCTGCTTCTTCTGGAGCAAGGTCACACATTTCACCCTCCATCCATGCTCGTCGTGGTATATCAAGCAGGAGGGAGCCTGTGTGATAAATCCCCACCCCGTCATCCGCTTCAACACTAGCTTCAATTACACCCGTCATCGCCATCGTCTTCTACGCATTCGTCAACCACTATTACTCTCATCATCGCCCCCCAAGTTGTCCTGTAATCAGCACACGTCTACTAGTTCTCCCTCCCCTCCCCGGATCTCCTCTCTTCCCATGTCCACACCCGTTCAACGACACTCTCAGTTACCACTGCCCCAGCTCCACCACCTCCTGCCCCTCGTGAAGTCCGTCTTCAGTCGTACCTGCCGTTGTATTGAGGTCAGGTGTCTTAGGAACGACGCAAGGAGGATGTGAAGGAGAAGGATTATGCCAGTGTCGCGATGGCAAACCTCAAACCTCCGCCTCTGCCTCCACCGCTCCGTTTTGATCCTGTATCCTGTATCCACCGTCGACGAGCACAAGCACCACTCACTTCCCTCATCCCGTACCAGTTTACATCCCTGATTCTCAAGCATAACCCTCACTGAAAACCACACAAAACAACGCTGGACCCTGCACATTCCTTACCTGTTGCGGCGTGAAATTGCGAGTACATGAAATCACGAGTCAAGCGGGCAGCTTGGTGTTGGTGGGAATGACGAACGGGGATATGGAAAGGAGAGGAGAATGGGAGAACGAGGATGGAAGAACTGAGGGAGACAGGAGATGGGGGGAGGAGATGTCTGTGTTGTTTTTTGAGTACGGCCGTTGACAATAACTGGGACACGAGCGGGGTTGACCGGAAGGGAAGGAGAGAGAATGTGAAATATCACCTGGGCGCACCAAAGCCGGCTGCGATTCCCTCACTTCGTCCCATTCTTCTGTTCCCTCATACACAGTTCCACCTGCGCCCGCGCCGCCTCCAACGTCAATATCAGCTGGATCACCTCTGGGTTCAACACCACCACTTTCACCTGTATCGTCTGTTCTTGTATCAACAAATACGATGACCAATACGTATCTTCAGGAAAAACGAGTTGTATTGATAGTGGCTATGAGCAGTGGATCATCGTCTTCGGGGAATGTAGACGATGGATACCCTCCCTGGAATTTCTTACAATTTTTACCCCCGCCCTCTTTTCTTTCCTACCTCAGCGTGGCTTCTATACCTCCTCTGTCTGCGACTGTGGTTCAAGCATACTCCCGTGTCTCTACACCCCAAACGACGGCTACTACGCCGACCCACTCCCGTTATCCTTCCTTCAACCCCCAACTTGCGATCGTGCACTCAATCTTCTGTAAGTACTGGCTACTACTACCCTTCCGGTCTCCCCAATTGACTTACAGCACTTACCTGTGATCCCTAGGTGCTTGGAATCTGTATCACGACTCGCCAGCATGATAAGAAATGGTGATCACTCATCCCCCACGCCAGCCACGTCATCAATTTCCATCATAGATTTCTTCTCCCCTCCCGCTACGACTATGCCATGATCGGAGGATATGGTCATGTTGTCGGTTTGGTCAACGCGACAGTGAGGTCAATACCCCACGCCGCTCAGTGGAGAGTTGAAAGGGTGTGATGTTGCCGTTGGGAGAGGAAAGTGATGGCGGGGTGACGTTGGCGTCGCAGTCACCTTGACCTGTACCAGAAGCCTGGATCCACCGGTGGACCTCACTCCTTTTGTAAGAGGAACATTGACATCGTATCCTGCCCTTCATTGACTTTTGTTGGCTCTAGGTGTTGCTGACGGTCCTGAAAGCGTCGTTGTTGAGGGTTGGCGGATTGTCGGATTGGGTTCAGGGTCGGGGTCAGACAGGATTGGGAGTGGTAACTACGATAGGGTTATGATAACTTTGAGTACGATTAGTGTTGGGGGTGCGAGTGGAAAAATGGTTGGGATGTGGATGGATACATTGGGGTAGTAGAGAGGCAGGAGGCAAGATGGTGAAGTTGGATAATCAGGGGAGCTTAGGGCGAGCCGTCATCATGGGTTACAGACATTATGACTCATATTTGCGAGATGGATCTGTGAGTAATATTTGTCTGAGGCTCTTAGGTTTTCGGGACTGACTCTGGATCAGATTCGTTCTGTCTGGAGGCACTGGGTTGGTCGTTTTTTCTTATTTCAAAAGGGTTTGATTAAATGTCAGTGAGTCATTTATCCCAGATTTTCTTTTAACTGAGCTGGTACTGACGTATCTTCAACGCTTTCAGCATATTTAGGTTCAATGAATATAATTCCTTTCGCGTCTTAATCTATGTGATGTGCGCATCTAATCCTACCATACACACCACGAGTCGTCCTGTCGTCCCTCTCCACCTTCGGCTCACGACCATGTCATGCCACTTTCCCTGGAATTTTTAACGATCAGTACCATTTAGGGAAAGTGGGGAGTACGTGGCGTCCGGTGCACCAGGAACAACGCTTGGAGAAAGTGAAGCAGGCATGATCAAAAGCGACATCGGTAGCCTCCTATCATCTTAATCTCGTAGTGGCAATTCCTGCTCTGCCCAGGTTGTCCCCTCCTTGTGCGGCTGTCGAGCCCCATATATGATACTCTCTTTATGAACACTTTTTGATCGCTTCAGGCGTATGGTCTCAATGTTCTACTTTCACTCAATTTTTCACGTGTTCGTGGTATAGCTAGTCGCGCGCGGCGGAAGGAATTCAGCTGTATATCCCCACCCCGTTGTCTGGTCCAACTGCGGCTTCAGCTCTACACCCACCATCGCACATCCGGTGCCCCTCATCGTCATTGGCCACCATATCCTCAACCTCCATACTCGTAAATTACTCTGCAAGCTCGCCGAGGTCAATATAACAGCTAATATTGTTCCAACACATGTTGGTGGATGCAACCAAAGGGCAGTTGTGGGTACTGTGGTCGCTGAGAACATTTTGAAGGAATGAGGGTAGATGCAGAGAAGAAATCGATCATTGAGGATGTGAAGGAAAACTTGAAGAAGTGCGAGTCTACAAGTGTGGTGAATGGGGATCCGAAAACCTCTGCCTCCGTCGACCGACTTTAATCCTGTATTGCTACCACCTCATGTGCTCGTAACTCCGGCACCAGTCTCAACACCCGCACTTGCGCTCTTCGTCCACTCACCACACATCCCCGATCCATTCGTATCCCCACGAAAATACCTCTGAAAGCGACATGCTCCGCTCCTGGAATTCTTACCTATCATGACGACAACCTAAATCTCGTAATTCGCGCAGATTAAGAATGAAGCGGGTAGTTTGGCGTTGGTGCGGATGATCAGTGATGCTGTGGAGGGCGAAGTCGTTGTGATCAGTGGGAAGGGAAGGGGGAAAGCGAGAGATTACGGGATAGGAAAACTGAAGGGGAGAGAGGAGACGAGGGAAGGAAACGTCTCTGTCTTGGGGTAGGGACATTGACGTTGATGAGAACACGAGCGACATTGTAGGGCAGTGAAGGAGGGCGAACGTCAAATTTCACCTGGACGCTTTATGTTCGACTGCTGGATCCCTCACTCCATCTTATCCTTCTGGTCCCTCATACACCGTTTTACCTGCACCCACGCCGCCTCATCATCCCCCTGTGCCTCCGCTGCCCCATTCTGATCCTGCATCCTAAGTCCCCCATCAACATCAGTATGACTCTCTTTCCTCGTCCACCTGCGTCTAATAATCCTGAACATGCATGTACTGCCAGCACAACCCTCACCGAAAAACCCCCACAAAACGCTGCTAGACCCTGCAGAGATGCTTACTCGTTACAACACGATATCGCAAATGGCGGAGATTACGAGGGAAGGGGGGCAGTTTGGCGTTGATGGGGATGATGAATGGCGCTATGGAGAGGCAGGTCGTGTGATGAGTGGAAAGGGAGGCGAGAACGGGAGAACGGGATGGAACAACCGAACGGAAGAGAGGAGACAGGGAAGGAAATGTTTATGTTGTTGTTGAGCTGGGAGTCTGGGACATTGACGTTGACAAGAACATGAGCGGGGTTGAAGTGATGGGGGCGGAGAGCGAACGTGAATTAGCGCCCTGACTGGTCGTGGTCGACTACCGATTCCCTCCATCGCATCTGGTGGTTCTGGTCCCTCATCCTCATGCACCGATTTACATGCACATCCGCCGCCTCCAACTTCAATATCAGCTGCATCATCCGTGACTTCAACATTGGCATCGTCACCAATATCACCCGCTCGTCTATCAATACATACGATGACCGATACTTACTCTAAGGAACAACGAGGCGAAAATCGTAAAAGAGGTCAGCCTGGGTGGGCTGTGCGAATTGTAGAGGAACGGAGAGAAGGAGGGGGTAGTCAAGCGAGAGGGGACGAAAAACCAGAGAGAGAAAGGGAAAGACGCAAAATCGCCACCACTGGTTCTGTGAAAAGACTGGTTCTCGTCGCTTACGCGCTCTAGATGGGGATCTATAGCGAGTGTACGAGTCGCCATTGTTCAAAGCGAGAGTTCTGGGATAGGTGGTGAAGAGGGAGAAGAGGGATGCGAAGGCGGCGTTGGAGGATATAAGGACTGCACCTGATGAGGTGGAGAAACCCGCCTATTCTGCGGTGGGAAGGGCGGGGATGAGGGTGATAGATAGGGAGAGTGTGAGGGACGCGCGGGAGGGGAGTGACTGTTACCGCCTATAGAAATCAATGTCTTCCTACATCGCCTCAGATTGAAATGGGTATCCCGACGTTTACGATGTCGTCGTCAATCACGTTACCACTTCCCAGTACCACCTCCGAGATTCAACTTGCGAGTTCTCTAACCTCACTTTCTGCTCTTTCTCTACCCCTGGACGATCCTTCCACTTCCCCCAGCGTGATACCGACATCAACGTCGGGGGCGTCGCCGTTCCCAACCCATTTCACTCCACGCGTCATCTCAACTGCAGTTCCCAATTACGCTCAATACTACTCATGCCAAAATGCAACTTGTCATCGTTGGATTTGAGAGTGTCACGATATGAAAGTAATGGATGATTCTATAAAGAGAACGACTCATTCGTAGTGCGCGTTAGTCGCGGTCAGGCGCTTTAGACTAGATATATTATGTGAATAAACTTCCATTGTGTGCCTCGCACCAGCGACCTCTTAGTACTACGCTCGGTATTCAGTGAAATTCTTGTGAGATCGCCCCGTTTTGTCTCCTGCATTCCTCAGCTTGCTACTATCGCTCATGTCAAAGACTCATCACATGAATTACGCCCAACGATCGTGAGCCCTCACAGTTGACATTCCCTTGAATTCGAGAATATTATCCATGAGTATCACAAATGCGACAAGAGTGGCACGCTTGAGACACATAAAGGTACCCATGGACAGATTAATTACAGCACAATATTGACGAGAGGATGTAGATAGAGAACTAGAGATACGAAATGTAGATAGAAAAATCCAAAATGAAAGGACATGTGAACATTGAGCTATAAAGGAAGAGAGAATATTCAAACAAAAAAAAGATGAGAGAAAAGAGAGTTGGATGGAGAGTGGATGAAACTGAAACACTATATCAGTGCATGGCTATTGTTTGACTTGGTAGCAAAAGACTTACTGGAGTCTGGTCATGGCAGCTTAACGATCCCTGCTCCTGTGAAGCTTCTTTTCCAGACGCTTTGCTGAATCGATGACCCTACCAAAGGGCCCTTTCTTCTGTGTTATAGGATTCAGGGTGGGTGTGAAGGAATCAGAGGGTTCAGGGGTAGGAGGAGTGTCCAGTGCTGGGCTGAATTCTTCCAACTCCTTCTTGAATTTCACAAGAAGGCCCTGCATTTCCTTGAGTTGTGGAACAAGGGTGGCTATGAGCTGCTCATCTGATTGCTCTCTTGCATCCTGCAAATCTGACTGAATGATGGTTTGTTGTAATTGAAGACCCTGTATTTGTGTTTGGAGGTCATTGTATAGATCTGATGCGAATGGGGTTTGTCGGAGGGGCTGTGAAATTGATTCCCTAAGGGGATAGTCATCGAATAATCCTCGATCAAAAATAGCACCATTTAAAACTGTCAGTGCAGACTCCTGTGTGTTTTGAAACCTGACAAGGCTACTTCCGCTGCTGATGTAGTGCTAATGAGTGATGGGAATGTCATTGATTAATACTGCAAGAAATTTCTGAGATTAGCATACCTCCCAGATCTCATCTCGAAGCTGGCTAAAATTGCTCTCTGCACGCCTCGAGGTGCTTTTGCCCCAAACAAGGTCCCACATTGTAGAAACGATTGTAATGAGCCCAGCTGACTGAGGTCCTGTCAATGCTTCAAAGGTTCGCAACACCTGCCTTTGACTTCCAGGAAGGCGTGGGTTGTGTATAGGTGTGAAGTAGAGAATATAAAACCCTGGATTACTATGCTTGAGGTCAGCTTGTGTCTCAAGAAAGAGGAAACTGGGGCTCACTTGTTTGTGCAAATCATCTTTCTGAGCATGGAGACTATACCCATTGACGAGATTTTGGTATCTGCGAAGCCTGGAACGTCCACAAGATAAATCGGGGCTGTTCCTACAAACTTGATATTCACGATCCGATATATGTTTACTGATTGTGTAAACCCTTCCAACTTATTGCTGGAAAGGCCGAGTGAAGTGTTTGGTGCGAGCGATTCTATGAACTGCAACAGAATTGGTAAATCTGTTTGTCACAAGTCATAAGTTTGATAATCATTTGACTTGCTGTACTCTTCCCTGACCCGGTTGGCCCAAGCAGGCTATGCATCCATGTATAAATCGTTATCTCGCGGTAGCTTTGAGCACTTACATAAATACAAAAAAACCTGCACTCCCATCTATTGGTCCTAATTTTGAGACCCGTTCTACCGACACAGCTCCAGAAACTGTAATCCATTCGAGCTCAGTTGCAAATTCCGGAATTGTCGACATTGAGAGGTATTGACAAGCAAAGAAGTGGACTTAGTACGTTAAAGGCAAGATGGGCTTGTCAGAGGTGACCGAAATTCGCAAGTCTAACTATGTATATGCACGAGGCGACCTTGAGGATTTCTATTCTGGGGGATCAATGCGATACGATTGGTGCGACGAGCAATCAGGTGATTATGTATCCGTAACGCGTTGACAGAGGGATAGTAATTGGGATGGTACCATGTCAAAATCGACACGACATTCGTCATCCTCCGAGTCGGACTTGAAAACTAAGATAGGTTAGCATCGATGATCAAGCATAGTATTGCATTTCTTTATTACTCCCTGATCCTTCAAAACTTCAGTTCCCTCAATTTTTGCTGATACTATCATGGTATCAAGTAAAAATTGGGTGCACTTCCGACGATGTATAAATCAAAGGCGGGCTTCAAGCCTTCGACACAGCTTTAGGGATTGACATGGCGCAGAAAGTGATTACCGATCCATGATATCACACATTGCTAAACCTTATGGACTCCAAATATACAAAATAATTCGCACTTGCATGAACAAGCGTCCGCTCCCCTGACTTCACAGCTTAGACTCTCAAATTCAAACCCAAGCCCCTGTCTGTGTCGACCCGCCAAATCAGAATGCGCACGTGCCATGTACATATCTCATTCGCCAAATTTGGAAATCTGAACTTTGACTCTTGGCGTCACAGCTCTGCTCATTATTGACCACCACCGACACCTTGTCTTCCTCCCCTAGGTCCCAAAATTATCTTTTTATGGAATCCTTCCTTTCCCTTATTGGATGATTTAAAACTGTAAAGACTTGTGGCTACTGTTGGATGACGGGGTACTGCGGTTGGAGTTGTTGATGTGGTTGGATGTGTTCGTTCTGCCTGCTATTGACGCGTTGGGCATGTTTCAGGCCGCTGGGTTGTATCTTCTCTCTTAAAAGGGTTTGGACGTCATATTTGTGAGTGAATGATCCCCTTTTTTCTTTACCTGACCTGGCTCTGACGTAGCTTCAACGTTTTCAGTGTATTTAGACAAAACAATTCTATTTTCTTTTGGTGTTTTAACTATCCGTGTAGTGAAAACAAAATCCTTCCATAACCCCTCATATGCCCCACAGTTCCCGTGTGCTATCCCTTATTTCCGACTCAGGGTATTATCCAGACACGACCACGTCATCCTGTCCTCGGAAATCATCCACCGCGTCAACGACTGGTATCAACGAGGTCTGGGCTCACCAAAGTGGTGTATACGTGACATCCTGGTGCTCCTGGAACAACCATTAGAGGTGGTGAAGAAAGAGCAGCGGTGGGATCGACCCCCGCCTAATCTGCGTTCGTCTCATGGAGGATAACCACAGTGCCCCCTGTCCTCTTATTCTCATAGCGCCGACTCATTTACGACGACCTCGTCAACATCTGCATTTTTGGAGCACGATGCTTTAGCTACACTCCATGGTCCACTCGCCCCTGCCGCTTCTGGAGTACAGTCACGAATTTCGCCCTCCATCCATGCTCGTCCTGGTATATCAAGTAGGAGGGAGCCTGCGACGTCAATATTTCAATCCCCACCCTGTCATCACTTCAACTCCAGCTCAGGCTCCAGCTTCAATCAGACCCGTCCTCCGCACCTGTCATCACCATCACCTTCTACGATTTTGTCGTCATCTCCCAAGCTGTCCTGCATTCACTCCACTTCTATTAGTTCTCCCTCCTCTCCCGCGATCTCCTCTCAGTGTCCACACCCGTTCAACAACGCTCTCACTGACCACTGCCCCCGCTTCACCGTCGCCTGCCCCTCGTGAACTCCGTCTTCAGTCGTACCTGCCGTTGTGTTAAGGTCAGGTGCCTTCGGAACGACACAAGGAGGACGTGAAGGAGAAGGATTACGCCAGTGTCGCGATAGCAAACCTCAAACTTCCGCCTCTGCTTTCACCGCCTCATCCTAATTCCGTATCCCACATCCAACACCAGCACCCCTCTCCCTCGCTCACCTTTGCCTAGTGCCACTGGAGATCCCTGAACCTCAAGCACGACCCTTGCCCATAACTCACAGAACGACGCCGAACTCTGCACAATCCTTAGCTGTCACTGCGTGGTATCGCAAATGGAGGAGACCGCGAGTGAAGCGGGCGGCCTGACGTTGGTGGTGATGATGGGTGAGGATGTGGAAGGGAAGTTGTTGCGAGGGGTGAACAGGGAGGGGCGATCGGGAGATCGGGATGGAAGAACTGAGTGAGAGAGAGGAGAGGGGGGAAGGAAACGTCTATGAAACTGTTGAGCACGGACGTTGATGTTGACGAAAACACGAGCGGGTTGAAGCGAAGAAGGGAGACAGAACGTGAAATATCACCTGGACGTGTCAAAGTCGGCTGCGATTCCCTCAGTCCATCCTATTCTTCTGGTCTCTCGTACACCGTTTCACCTACACCCGCGCCGCCTCCAACGCCAATATCAGCTACATCACCTCTGGGTTCAACACCACCATTTTCACCTGTGTCGCCTGTCCTTGTATCAACAAATACGATGATCAATATGTATCCTCAGGAAGAACGAGGAGAAGACCGGGAAAGAGAGGGTGAAGGAGGCTGGGTTGAGCTGAGGAGGGGGTAGTCAAACCTAGAGGGGGGAGAAAACGAGAGAGAGAGAGAGAGAAACGAGAACACCACCACTCGGTGCTGTCGGCACAGCAAAAGGAGGTTCTCCTGAGTCACCGCTTCTAAATGAACGGGTGTAGCGGGTATATGAGTCGTCATCGTTCAAATTCGACGAGAAGGATGAGCGGGGCAGGACGGTTTTTCTGCACTGGTGGCTGTTAGATGGCATGAGGAAAACACGGGCTGAAAGCATCGGGCGAGCTGCAGTTGTATTGCTGGAATATGTGGCTATGAGCAGTGGATCATCATCTTCGGGGAAGGTAGACGATGGATACCCTCCCTGGAATTCCTTACAATTTTCATCCCTGCCCTCCTTTCGTTCCTACCTCAACATCGCTTCTATATCTCCTCTGTCTGCGATTGTGGTTCAGGCATACTCCCGTGTCTCTACACCCCAAACGATGGCTACTACGCTGGCCACTCTCGTTATACTTCCTTCAACCCCAACTTGCGATCGTGCACTCAATCTTCTGTAAGTACTGTCTACTACTACCCTTCCGGCGTCCCCAATTAACTCACGATCCCTACCTGTGATCCCTAGGTGCTTGGAATCTGTATCACGACTCGCCAGCATGATAAGAAATGGTGATCACTCATCCCCCACGCCAGCCACGTCATCAATTTCCATCATAGATTTCTTCTCCCCTCCCGCTACGACTATGCCATGACCAGGACATGGTCATTTTGTCGGTTTGGTCAACGCGACAGTGAGGTCAATACCCCACGCCGCTCAGTGGAGAGTTGAAAGGGTGTGATGTTGCTGTTGGGAGAGGAAATTGATGGCGGGGTGACGTTGGCGTCGCAGCCACTTTGACCTCTACCAGACGCCTGGATCCACCGGTGGACCTCACTCCTTTTGTAAGAGGAACATTCTCATCGTATCCTGCTCTTCATTGAGTTTTGTTGGCTCTAGGTGTTCCGGACGGTCCAGGAAGCGTCGTTGAAGGTCAGCGGATTGTCGGATGGTTCAGGGTGGGGTCAGGCAGAAGTGGGGGGTGGTAACTACGACGGGGTTGTGATCACTCTGAGTACGATTACTGTCGGGGGTGCGAGTGGAAAATAGTTGGCATGTGAATGGGTATGTTTGGGTTAGTAGAGAGACAGGAAGAGAGGATGACGAAGTTGGATCATGAGGGGTGCGCCACCTGAGCCGTCGACGTGGGTTACAGACGTCAGAACCCATTTGTGCGGGATGTATATGTGAGTCATATTTTTCTGGGTCCTTCAAGTGTTTGAGCACTGACTTTTAATCAGATTACTGGGTGTATTCGCGTTGAATAAAGTTGATAATCAGAAGCTCATTGACTTCTCCCATCCTCGCGTTCATCGCCCAAATTGATGCCTGTTCATACACACTGTCCATGGCCACCAAACGTCAACTTGCTCTCACCACCTACCAGCGCAACAAGCATGGTCAATTAGTAAGGTCACCGCCGCCAACAGTGATGCATGGACCGACACGACATCATATGTGTTGTTGGATTTTCGCTCCTTCACCCCATTCTCCTTCTGAATCATCGTAAACTCATAAGTTCCCGCTGTATGAACCAAAAGCGGCGTGATCTTGGATTTTATGATACCTTACTACAGGCCTGTCAGTAGGCAGACAGTTTGAAATACGTGTTACATGGTGATGTACACTCAAACTAGAGCCTCCCGTCAACGGACGTCATCGATATCTCGACCTCAACACCTCCCCTAATCCTTCTCCTGAGAGTATCCTTGAGCCCAGTTTCATAGTGTCGCACATCGATGGAACTCAACACAAACTTAGTACGGCAATGGATGTTCAAAGAGAAACAGAATTTCGAAATCTTCGGGAATTGGTCCTCGCTTGATATACAGTCTGCGATCGTCGACCAACTGTCCAGACGAGGTAGCATGTCCGACTCGCGAAAAAACACAGTATGAAGGGTGAATGTTTCCAGGATGTTCACTCGCGAGATTTGTAAGAGGAATGATGACACTGTCGGAAAAATCACAAAAAAGGTATCCGTGTTTATACTGTGTCTATAGAGGTGTATCAGTCCATCAGGATTTCGGCCAGTGTGTCCACCCCGTCTCCGTAAGTCAGAACCTATATAGAGTAAACAACGGATATTATTCATAGAGTGAAGCGGTGGTGATGCTCATCTATATACCTGTTTCATAATTTTGGTGGGTGATAGCGTGGACTGGCATAAGTCAGAGCCTATATAGAGTGTACACGCTCGTCCACCTGGATATTGGTTGGTCAGTCAGACAGTTAATACCCATATATATATGAACCAATATTCGGCTTCCAACCTGTATGTAAAATTAGCTAGATATGTTCATGCATGTTGCATTATGTGTGACAAGACTTATGGCGCTATATCTCGCTATTTCGTCCTCATACATCTGGCACATACACACTGGGTTATATCAGAAAATAGGTATTATTAGCGGTGATTAGAATATACAGCAATTGCGCCTAAAATACTACAAATACGTAGACAAGTAAAGGAGCCAGAAAGCTTGAATAATACATTACTCCTGGACTTCATGATTCACGTAGCGATTCAATTCTGAGTACCCTCGGGGTTATCTTCGCCATTGTCCTCCTTCTCCGTCTCCCCCTCAGAATCTGCATCCAGCTGATCCAGTGCGCGCTGGAGCTCGCTTCCATCGTCATCCTTTGATTTCTTCACGATGCTGCAATCGGAGTCAGGAAATATCTTCGAGTCCCACACCTTTATGACATTGATTATGCTCTTCTTGTTGTCTCGGAGACCTTTCTCGAGTATTATCAAATACTCCTCGTAATCCTTGAGGTATTGGATTCCTGTGCTGGAACCAACCTGCTGCAAGGTGTCGTCACTCGAGAGCGCCCAACGAGCCTAAAACACGATAGAAAAAGAATGAGTTATACAAGAGACGAGAATATAATTAGTATGGAGCTTACCAGAACACTGCAAGTGGCGATAGCGCCCGGTGTAATGTTACGAATATGATGAATGCGGTCCATCGTTTCAGTGTGGGGACGGATCAACTCTCCAGACATGAAATGGCGTCCGGCATGTGGGCCACGGATGAGAGTAACATATACCTGAGAGGGAAGGAGTCAGGTCGACACCGAGATATCAAGGGAACACACTTACACCCATAAGCTTCTTATTCAGGAATACCGAGGAAAGAGAGTATTCGCCATTCCACTGCTCGTGAAGGATGGGAACGTTGAGACTAGAATACTTCCCTGTTGCCGCTACCCATCCAATCTCCCCCCGAAAGCGATCTCGCCTCACCTCAGGCTTCAACATGTCAGCCTCCGAGATTCCCAGAATTGAACCGCATCGGTGACGGATACGACTAGCTGTATTGTGTCGTTGTTGGCTCATGCCTTGCAGGAACTGGACAGAGTCAGAACCCGTGAGATGAGGGAAAGAAGTTTACCGAAAGAATGTGAAACTGACCTGGCGTCGAAGCCATCTCTTGTGCAGAGAGCTTACATCGAATCGATCCCTCAGAAGTTCTGCTACCTCTCGGAGTTGGCCTTGAACCTTGTTGTGGTCATTCTCAAAGCGCTCTGCGGGTTCATAGTCGTCATCCAACTTCGTGTCAAAGAGTTCGTCTCCAGAATGAAGCCATAGACAATGAATGAGGCAAAACTTGTGGCCAGCTTTCTCCACAATTTGATCATCTTTGGATTGTCGTGAGCTGATGTCGTCCCCACTGTCGTCGTCGTCGTCGGAATAATTTGAATGAGATCTGGCAGGGCGATTTGTGACCTTTCTACGCTTGGAAGGACCTGGCGAGTTATCGCTCTGGTTGGTGATGTCGTCCAGCTTGCGAGTGAGGCGCTTGAGTTCGGCTTGCGCAGAATTATGCTCGACTTGATACCGACGAGCAATCTGTAATCGCGGTCACATGATGCTGACTGCCGCCAATCTGAACTTCAAACTTGAAGCGTACCTTCAATAATTCATCGCGAGATGCATTGGGGTTGAGGGGTGGGATGTTCTCATCATGGGAAGCTGTAGGGCTAGATGGAGGCGATGACATTCTGAGTAGGGATGGACTTGGGATCTGGGGAGAATGGATTATGGGTGCGCCGCTAACTTGAAGGTACTGTTATATACTAGTTCTGGAGTGGTGCTCAGGGCCTCAGGCCCCACTCATAGTTAAGTGGAGTGTTGGAGTCTTCGAAAATTACATTACCATCACAATATTTCTCAATGAATTCAAGACCTGCAAGCTCTGTCACGGTTGAGAACTGATTCCTGGATATTCGCTCACCCAACCAACTTGGTCCAATTCATACAACAAGCATGGCTCGACGACCAAAAAACGCGAAAAAGTCTCTCAGAATTCAGCTTGAAAAGGCTTATAAGAAGTGTAAGCACTGCAATGACCAGGTGCATGCACAAGGCTTTAAGAAACACGTTGATTGGTGTAAAGAGATTGCACAAGTTCGGAAAGAGCTACGTCAAAAGTCTCATCGTTCACGGTCACAACTGGCAACATCTGCTGTGCCCTCTCAATCCAATAATGCTACAGCATCTGCTTGTCCTGAAGAATTATCTTCAACATCCGCAGGACCAGGTCCTGACTTGCTGGTTTATGAGCCTAATACCACTGTCAGTGAGGGCAGCGAGGCAAATGATGCCGCAGAGACTCCCAGCTATGTCAACACAACTGCCAGTTTACCCAGTGTTGGTGTGTACTACTCTAATAATAATTTGAATGACTCGTCTGATAATTGATACTTATTCCAGGAACTTGTCCTCCATGCGGCCCACATCTACCGGAGGAATATATCAAAATTATCCCCCATCCTCACTCGTTGGACTCAACGGCAAAGATCATCCCCTTGAACAGTAATTTGAACAATCTCTCCGAGGCCACTGTTCCGCTATATTCAGTCAAGCGATACACGCCTCAACCTGAATTGAGACCCTGGGCTCCCTTCAGCAATCTGCCCGATTTTCAATTCACGGAAACAGCTGTTCGTGGCGTGATGTCGAAAGATACCATCAATACACTACTAAGTGGGATTAACAATGGATGGGCAGAAGGGAGTCGTTTGACACTGAAGTCCTATCAAGACATGGATGATGTTCTCTCCAGGGCCAGAAAACACTGCGTACAGGTGCGTTGATTATTTTTGTTCAGTTGAACAAGATGATCACGAACTGAAGTTTTTGACTTCAAGTTTAAAACCGACTCAGTTACTCTTTCCTACGAGGGCATTGAGCGCACCTATGAGTTTGAATACCGTGACCCATGGGAGTGGATCCTATCTATTATTCAAGATGAATCGCTTGCACCATCAGCGACCTGGAACTCAGCCCGTAAATTCTACTGCTCAACGGCCTCTGGATCTGAGGAACGGATTTACGATGAACCATATACAGCAGATACATGGTGGGGTATTGATGTGAGTACGGTGCAGATCATTAATGGTTAGTATTCGTACGTGTGACTAATGATAATTTATTGGCCAGACACAACTTCCACACGATGATGTCTATCCACATTGTTATCTTCCATTACACTTTTGGCTGGACAAAGGCATGGTAACGCGACGTGTTAAGATGTATCCCATGATTTTACGTCCAGCTTGGCTTCCACGAGAAATACGAAATGCGTCGGGGAATGGTGGAGGTGTGCTTGTGGGATACATGCCAGTGGTGAGTCAGTAGTTTATACTTGTCATCACCTTCCGTGTTGGATTGCACTAATCTCCGATTATAGGTGGAAGACCCTTATGACCCGAAAAGCCGTACAGCTGCGCAGAAGGAAGAGTTTGCCCACTTTAGGCGTGAGCTGTACCAAAAAATCTTGGAAAAGGTGTTTAAAACGTTGAGATGTCGCTCTCACTATGGGGAGGCACATAAATGTGCAGATGGTATAAGCCGTGTCCTTTATCCAGGGATTTTAATTGAGTCGCAAGACGCAGAAGAAGCGGCAAACTTCTGTGGCTGCCGGAGTGCTCAAGCACATCACCCGTGTCCCAAATGCCTCGTTTTTTCCCTGGACCTGAGCAAGTTCTCAGGTCCGTTCGAACTCCGCACCCCATCATCCATGAAGAATGTTCTCGTGCAAGCTTCAAATGCGGAGACGAAAGGTGAAAAAGAGGCTATATTAAAAGCCAGCGGAATGCATAACATTAACGTACGTCAAACCCTTGCAACTGCCAGTATTTTTTCACTCGCTAATTTGACAACATTTTCTATTACCCTAACTGCAGCATTTTCTTTGGAAGTTCCGCTTTGCTGATCCATACAAAGCATATTCTTATGATACCCTGCATTCCGATGATCTTGGAAAGTGGGGTAAGCATCTGTGGCCTGTTTTATTAGATGCTCTTGAGAAGCGAAATCAAAAAGGGAGAGTGACACAAAGGTAAGACTTTCTGAATCACCTGCCGCCACATCATGATGAGACTTTTGATAATACTTTGGACAGGATGGCTGCGTTTCCTCGGTGGAGCCAGCTTAAGCATTTCAATAGCGTGACAACAACTCAGTTTACGGACGGCCAAGCCTTCTACGACATACTGAAGGTAATTATTAGTGTGTTCTTCCTTTCATAAAATGTTTAATGAACCACCTTCAGTGCATTTTACCGTGTATCGTCGACTTTCTGCCTAAGAACTCGGTGTTAGTGCACTGCATTCGTGCATACCTCCGCTTCAGGATCCTTGTTAGCCTCAAATGCATGACGACCAGTCGGCTTGACCAACTCAAGAAGGCAATAAGTGTGTATGAACAACATTGTAAGGTGTGAACGCTTAGTTTAAATTGCTTGCTTTAAATTTTGCTGGTGCTGACAGATGCGGAACAAGGGTGTTACTCGAGAATATGGCAAAAACTTCAACTTCTTAAAGCAACACGCCATATCCCACGTAATTCAAGATATTCAAGAAAAGGGAACGGTGGATAACTTTTCCACAAGGACTGGTGAAGGATTTCAGCAAGAAGCGTCGCAAGCCTACAAGCAGACGAACATGAAGAATGCAGAACATCAGGTATCGTGATCTCAATACATCTATTCCCCCCAAATCTCAAATACCAATCTGGACAGATGTGTGTCATTGACGAAAAGCAGGAGGCAGTTGCGCTGATTCGTATGCGGATTGACGACAATAAAAGAGCTCATCTCAATCTCGAAACAAGCCAGAAGGTCACGCAGGAGAGTGACGCCGAGCTGAAGGCCATCTCTGATGTAGTGACTGAGGTGTCAACACAGAGCTGGCGTTTGGGCTCTCCAGAGGGCAAGAAAACGAATGTCCGAGTTCTGACATCCTCACTCTCTCAATCTGATCCATGGTATAACTTGCTTGATTCACGAGTACGGGAATACATCCTTTCTCATCATCCAGAGGAGGCCATTCAAATGAGATTTGACGATGATATCCCGGTGAGTGATAATGCATACATACAACCCTTGAGCTTAGGGAAAGTCGAGAGTACGGGTGATCGGTCGGGTTGGGTGGCGCGGTATGGGTATGGGTACGGGTCAGTCTCGGCGTACCCGTGAGCTTCAAAACATGCCCAAGAGCGCCCGAAACGGCACAGAATTGGGCAAGGTATGCTTGAAATACGAAAGGCTCGTATTTCGAGCATATCTTGCCCAAAAATTGTCCGTTTTGGACGTTCTTGGGCTCGTTTTGCACGGAAGGCCCGCGGGTAAACGGGTAGGGTACGCCACGGGTGCGGGTGCGGGTCGGCGAGTCCGTACCCGATGGTTACCCGTGACATTCCCCACTTGACTCAGATCTCACCTCTACCTGTCCCACTTTAGGTCCAGCGATTCAAGTACATTGTCCTCAAGTACCAATCACTCGAAGACTGGGGCGAGGGAGTTGATATCCTGCGGTGCAACAAGGATTTTCATGGTCGAGAGAGATATGATTGTGTCATTATCCATGACGATTCACCAAGGCCGAACGTTGCCAGGCTGTGCGACTTATTCCGATGCTGGCTGCCATCTGGACGGGCGCTTGATATTGCTTTGGTAAATAGGTACTCAGCCAGCAAATGGAGACCGAACACAGTCTGGGAAGGTTGCAGAGTGTTGCAGGAAGAGCCAAGAACCACGTTGATTGAAGCAAATCACCTTCTTCGCGGTGCACTTCTTTGTCCAGTCAGCACAAAGCAGGATGAACGGACATATTATTTTATCGATAGTGTTGATTCTGATATGTTCCTTTGTAACAACCCTACCTGAATTATAATTACTATTGAAGGCTTCACGAGCATATCATTACCAAAGTATCGTGCACATGCAGTTCCTATAGGCTATAAGTATTGTGCTCTATATTGTTTCGACTCAGGTCTATTGAACGGGGTACCACAGCGAACACAACTTCACATTTCTGTATTGGAGCTACTCCTTTGGCTCCACTAATGAGCATCATACTCCGCAAATATGGTCTGCTTTAACCCTGAATATCGTACTCCACATTGTTGCCCTTATAACAAAGGATACAGAGTGTGCGCTAACACCAACAACAAACCACCATGACTTCCAAACAACACAAACAACCCCGTCCTCGTATTGAGCTCTTCCCAGTACCCATGCTGTCAATCCATAACTCCTCGAATCGCGACTCTGACAGCAATGGCTCGGAATTCGATCCTATCATTAATCGCTCCAGCAGCCCTGCTTCCATCCCTGAGCCTATTGCAAGTCAGCACAGACAAGCTCAAGCCAAAGAGCGACAGTTCGAACGCCAGCTTGCTACACGCCAACAACGTGGATTGGGTGCAGATATTGGTAACACCCTAGCTTCTAATTCTATGGGAGGGCGAGATACTAAGGTATGTGGCGAAAATCAAGTAGAGACATTACTTGTACTAAGTTGTTGTGCTTCCATAGTCCAAACCTGCAAGCTCCAGTTCGAAACGACACCTTGAAGACATTTCAAACCGCGATGGTAACAGAGCCTCAAAGAGACAACATACTACTACCTCGCCATGTCCTAGCGAAATGAAGAACTTGGCCCAGCTGATCCAGTACGAAGTTTCAGAGGTCAGGAAAGTCATAGAGAGGTCAGCTGAAGAGGCAAGGAAAGACCGACAAGAGCTTGTTGGCGTTCTTCGCGACCTCCTACATGAGGTACAAAATGAATCGTAAAATTAATGTAATTATAAATTTATAACTCGCTTCGTGTTCACAACAATGTAACTCCAAGTCATAAATTCGAAATTTGAATAATATAATCTTCCATCCATGTCCCAGTGCTCCGCTCAAAGTCCCAGGAAGGGAGAGATCAGTTGAGATCAGCAACACTCAGTGGCATCATACGGCACGATGGTTTTATGTGGCGGAAACTCTAGAGACGAGGGTGGCATATTCCGATATACATACTTATTCCTCGAGATATGACCCTCACCGTGCCAAAACAGAAAATACAGCTTGTCTTGTCTATTCTGTACATCCTAGTGATGAGGTATTGCACCGAGTTAAACAGTGTATATGAAACAGACAGCCCTGATATGACTGGCCAGTTATAACATCAGTAAACGTTATATTACAGGTTTCAGCTTCGTATCGAGGCATATTCAGGGCTGATAGGTAATCTAGGCCGAATTGATAAAGGTGTATCTTCCAGTTAGGCTCTAACAGTCACGTACACACCACTGATACACCGCTGATACACCACTTATTCGTCAGTCCGAGTGGACTGATCCTCACCTATAAACCCGTCAGCGACTGCAAGGGTATATATGCAAATCGTGATTTTTCCGACAACGTTGTCCAATGCCTTCTCGGATTGTGCAGGCGTATCACTGAGGTTTATGTGCAGAGAGAGATGTCGAAGCGATGTGTGTGCACTCTTGATGTGCTCAGCAATTTGCACGATGTCAATTGGATTTCTTTCTGTTCGAGATGGATACAAGGTGACTGATGAGATGGGACGGATATCAGCATGACTGGACGTGTAAAACCTCGGATAGTGCATGCGCTTACAGTCTATTTCCAGAGTTCTTAGGTGTCGTAGCTTTCCCAGCAAAATCGACAACTCGGCCCATGCATCCTCGTCCGATGCCGCCAGTGAAAGGTGCTCAAGACGAGGAAGTGGAAGCCCCAGACCCGGATCGCAAAATGCGATGAAATCCCGGGTCAGAGAGCCCGAATATGAGTTTGGTTCTCGAACTTTGAACGAAAGGTATCGTAATTTTGAGAAGGGTAGGGCGTCCAATGGACGATTTTGAGATACAGCCCGATAGTGTTTGTTAAACTCCATTTCAAGATGGGTGAGATTTGGGTATCTGTCGAGGATGTGGAGAGGGAATCGACCCGGGTTGTATAGTTTGAACGTTGTGAGGTTTGACGACGAGGTGATGGGAAGAATTTCAGAAGGCATGTCGAGGCGTAACTTCGGACGGTAGAGGGTCAGGGAGAGTAAGGATGACGGTGGTGACAACAAGGCGTCCATCGTCTGCATATCTTCCAAGGTGCCATAGATGGTTGCTGATTTCAATGTTCCCTGGGAGATATAAAAAGCAATGAGTTTGTTGATGAGGAAGGATATCTGGTCGGGCATCTGATAGGAGCTCTCCTGTTGAAATGTGATAGAATCCAGGCGGGATAGCATTAGCATAACTGGTCCCCAGAGATTAATGACATCCTCTGTTGATTTTTGTGGTATATCGTGTCCTCTGTCACGCAGATCGATGAGAAGACATCTCACATAGGGTAAGTACAATGTGTTTTGGGATAGACATGTAAGAACTGATAATGTGCGCGCGATATTCTTGTTGCTGAACCCAATGCAGATGCGCTCGAAGATGAAGGGACGACAAATATCGGAGAATGTTTTGCAGCAATAAGATAATGAGATTAGTGTGGATAGATTGTTGTCGTCCTTGACGAGGCTGATAATCTTGTGGATAAGCTCAAGGGGGAAGACTGGGTCCATGGGCGTCGTCCGATGTGACGAGGTGGTGGTAGGGAGGTTGAGTTGATTGCCATCTTGACTCACGAAAGATCTCGTTGTCAATTGAGTTCGTGAGTAGCTTTATGAATATATTCGAATTCGGATTGGAACCAATCCATATATGTAGCTGCCAAGGAGGAAGGTTTCTCACCTAGCCAAACATCGCTACGCTGCGATTGAGGCTCCACTTGAATAGGATGAAGAGGCGACGAGGCAAAGATACGTAAATGGTTTAGTGACCTCTAACCACAACGACTTTAGTATGCTCCCCAGGCCCCATAGGCTTTAACACCCTCCATACTCCCGTTTCACCTTCACCTGCATCACGGGTATTACTGATACACCATACTTGCCGCACCCCTATCGACTCGTTGGTTTTATGCCATTAAATCGAGGTTATGGTGAGAAAGAGAAGAGCTGGTATGGCAAGAAGAGGGGAACTGTGAACTGTAGTTTCGCCAACACGGAAAATGGATTTATAACGATATGGTTTAACCTGGAGACACATGAACAGCTAAAATTTTATTCAGAATCTGATCATATTTTTCCAAGACCAGAAACACACTTGTCATTGATCTGAGATGATTTTTGACTACGGTACTTGATTTTGGGGGAGACGGAGGATGTTGAGATCGGTGGTGGTGGCTGTTGTGGCTACTGATCTCATTTATAACGCAGCTAAACTGTGGTTAGAGTCCAAGATTCACCAGAAACCATTACACCAGCGCCGCATTTGCAATCGTGTTGACGCTCTCTCAGAGCTGAAGCCCCTGTCTTCGCGGACGCGTCCTGTGCACGTGCCACCGCCTCACACCCCAAATTTGGATAATACCAACTTTGGGTCGCGCCATCGAATTTCAAACCACTCTGCTCTCTTCATTGCTGACCACCACCGACATTCTCTCATGACTGCTCTAGGTGACAAAGTTATACGTGTATCTTAATCTCCTTTCCCCACAATCATGTTTTACTATGCCTATTGAACATTTGGAGTTATCCTTGGATGAAGGATACGGTAGATTCAGGGTTATGCGTTCTGCCTGTCGACAACGTATTGTATCATCCCTTTTAAGAGGATTTGGACTACATATCAGTGAGTCAATAATCCTGGCTTTCGTTTATCTGACCTGTCTCTGATGGATTTTTGACATTTTCAGCGTGTTTTAGTTAGAACAATACTATTCCTTTGGTCAGCTTCCATGATATCCCGTTCTCTGAAAGTATTCACTGTGCCAACTACCGGTTCGATTTATAGATCTGGAGACTGAGCCTAATCCCGCTTCACGTCTCATCTCATCATAGATCAAAAACGATATTCTCAGTCCCCCGCCTTTTAATCCTACTATGAAGGCGTCCTAGTCGGAATCTGCTTCTTTAATGCTCCCTTCTCCCGCTTCGGAGAGAATCTGTCTAGGCTACCCCCAACCCTCCATATACTTCCACTGTCCCTTCAGCTTCATCTCCCTCAATCCTACCATCTTCTGCCATCTTCGTAAGCGCTGCACTGGCTATTCACCCTGTCTGATCCAGCGACCACGAGAAGGACTAAGGGTATGAATACACTTGGTGGAAGCGCCGTTGTGCAAGCGATCGTCATTGGGAGTGTTTTTGAAGGAATCAGGGGGAACAGAGAAACACGCTCAGGGATTTGGGGAAGAAAGGGAAGGAGAACGAGAAGGAAGAGGATTTTGTGACTGTAGGGAATGGGAACCCAAAGCCTCTGGATCTAACACCTCATTCTATTTTTGTATCCCAATCCCCTGATGCGCACATAACACCAGCCCCACCAAATCCCTCCTTTTTCTCTGTACCTCCAATGCCGCCACGAGAAATCTAACAAGGCACCACACTCCGCTCGGACTCATATTAATTGCAAGTGCACGGATGTACGAGGCAGGTTGGCGTTGGTGCAGGTGGTGGGCGGGGCATTGGAGGCTGTTGGTGGAGCCGAGAGCTTGGGTGAAGTGAAGGGGCAAGAGAACGTGGAGTATCACCTGGACGTGTCACAGTCAGCTCTAATCCCTTCGATCCATCCCATTGTCCTGGTCCCTCACACTGCCGCACCCGCACCTGCGCCGTTTCCGACATCAATATCAACTGTGCCGTCTCCGAATTCAATGTTACCGCCGTCAACTTTTCTATCAACAAATATGACGACCAATACCAACTCTGAGGAAGAGCAATGTGAAGACGGGAAAATAGGGAGTGAAGGAGAGTGATTTGAGCGAATTCAGGAGGGAGGGAGAGGAGGGAGGGGTAGACGAGGCTACAGACGAGGAGAAAACGAGTCACAAAGCGGGAGAAGAGAAATAACCACCATCACTGCTCCGCAAAAGGAGGGTTGTTGTCGCTTACGCGCTCTAAAGGGAAAACCATACCGAGTGTAGGAGTCGAAATGGTTCGAAGCGAGAGTTCTGGGTTAGGTTGTGGAGAGAGAGATGAGAGGGGTGTGAGGTGGAGAAAGCGGGCGATGTTGTTGTGAGGGAGAGCGGGGATGCGAGTGAGAGAGACGTGCGAGGAGGACCGTGACCGCCTGAGGAGGTCAATCCCTTCCCTGCGACGCCTCAGCTTGGGATATTATCCCAGTGTTTACGATTTCGCCATTAATCGCATCACTACTCTCCAGTACCATCTCTAAGACTTAACTCATGAGTTCTCTAGAGTCGCATTCCACCCTTTCCCCACCTGCGTTAGACTTCGATGTCTTCCAGCATAGTATCAACGTTAACGTCGCTTCATCCACTCGTTCTCCTCCTCGCACCACCTCAATAGCTCACTTTCGCTCACACTGAACCCCAGAAACCCCCCGAAGTAAATTGCGCTTGTATTCTCATGTGCTGTCGGTTTGTCCGCTGAATCTGTCAGTGTTCACCGCGTCGCGATACGAAAGCAATGAGGACGAGGATGTACAGTGGAAGAACAAGGCCGTGGTGCGATGATATCTAGACATTTCTACAAGGCATTATCTGCAGTCAAGCGCATCAGACTGGTTCTATTATATGAGTGAACTTTCACTGGATCATGATGTCTTCCATGACCTGTCTCTTACTACACTGTGAAATTTCAGTGTAATTTCGTCGTGTAATGCTATTCTTCTTTGGCACTATCTCCCCTGGATCTCGATTATAACACTACCTGAGACCACCATCTTAGCACATCTATGAGGAACTTGAAGGAAAAGAATCAAATCAAAGATGAGGGCGGACAGATTGATTATGGAACATTATCAAAAATAGGATGTACAGAGAACTTGTTTGACTAGAAGAAAAGAAGTCCTGGTGCAAAAATACAAGGCAAAAGAGATGTTGAACTTGTGATAGTACAATATACAATGTTCAAAAGAATGGGACATTATGGTCCTCTGGAGGCTGCAGAGACCAATCTGAAATGTCATGTCAACACAGCAACCATTGTCAAAGGGGGAGTGAGAGGCTTACTAATCATGATTCAGTGGTCCCTCAGAAGCTTATGTCCCCACCTCTTCACTGTCTTGATGGTCATGGTGAATAGCCCACTCTTGTAGTGGGTAAGAAAGATAGCACCTGACTCATACTCAAGCAACTCCTTCTCGAATTTTGCAAGAAGGCCCTGCACTTCCTTGAGTTGCGGAACAAGGGTGGCTTTGAGTTGTTCGTCTGATTGCTCTGTTGCATCCTGCAAATCTGACTGAATGTTGGTTTGTTGTAATTGAAGACACTGAATTTGTATTTGGAGGTCATTGTATAGATTTGATGCGAATGGGGTTTGTCGGAGGGGCTGTGAAATTGACTCCCTAAGGGGATAGAGGCTGGGATATCCCCGTCCAAAAGCACCATCTAAAATTGTCAGTGCAGACTCCTGCTTGTTTTGAAACCTGACAATATGACTTCCACTGCTGATGTAGTTCTAACAAGTGATGGGAACATCATCAATCAATACTGCAAGAATTTTCCAAGATTAGCATACCTGCCAGATCTCGTCTTGAAGCTGGCTGAAATTGTTTTCTGCACGCCTTGAAGCACTTTCGCCCCAAACAAGGTCCCACATCGCAGAAACAATTGTAATATTCCTCCCAGCTGACTCTGGTCCTGTCAAGGCTTCAAAGGTTCGCAGGACCCGCCTTTGACTTCCAGGAAGGCGTGGGTTGTGTATAGGGGTGAAGTAAAGAATATAGAACCATGGATTACTATGCTTGATGTCAGTGTGTGTCCCAAGAAAGAGGCGACTGGGGCTCACCCATTTGTCTGAATCATCTTTCTCACCATGGAAACTATACCCATTGATGAGATTTTGGTATCTGCGAAGCCTGGAACATCCACAAGGTAAATTGGGTACCCTGCATTAGACTTGACATTCACAATACAATATACGTTTATGGATTGTGTAAACCCTTCCAACTTATTACTGGAAAGGCTGAGTGAAGTGTTTGGTGCAAGTGATTCTATGAACTGCAACAGCATTGGTAATTCTGTAGGTCACAAGTCATAAGTCTGATAATCATTTGACTTACTGTACTCTTCCCTGACCCGGTTGGACCAAGCAGGCTACACATTCATGTATAAGTTGTAATCTCCGGGCAGTATTGATCACTTACACAAATACATAATAATATTCACTCCCATCTATTGGTCCTACTTTTGAGACCCGTTCTACTGACACAACTCCCGAAACCGTAATATTTTCGAGCTTGGTTGCAAATTCCGGGATTCTGGACATTGAGAGGTATTAGCAAGTGAAGAAGGAGACTTGGTGAGTCAAAGTCAAGCTGGATGTGCGAGAAGTGACCGAATTTGGCGAGTCTGACTATGTATATGCACGAGGTGGCTTCCAGGATATCTATTTTTGTCAATCAACGAGATATGATTGGTGCGACAAGCAATTGAATTTCTATGTTCCTGTTGACAGAGAGATTGTAATTGGGATAGTGCCATGTGACAATCAACATGTCATTCATCATCCTCACCTTTGAAGACGGAAATAGGTCAGCATCGACGACCAAGTACGGTATTGCATATCTTTATTAATCTTTGATGATTTGGAACTTGTTTTCCCTCAATTTTTACCGATAATAACTCGATATCAAGTGATAAAATTGGTGCACTTCCAGCGATGTATAAATCGAAGGCAGTCTTCAAGCCTTCGACGCAGCTTTAAGGATTGACATGCCGCAGAAAGCGATTACAGATCCATGATATCACACATTGCCAAACCCTATGGGCTCCAAATATACAAAACCATTCACTATCGCATGAATAAGCGTCCGCTCCCCTGACTTCACAGCTAAGACGCTCAAATTTAAATCCAAGCCCCTGTGTGCGGTGACGCGCCAAAGCAAAACCGCGCACGTGCCATTCACCTCATCCCCAAATTTGGAAATCTCAACTTTGACTAGTGGCGTCACATCTCCCCTCATTATTGACCACCACCAACACCCCGTTTCAGGTCGCTGGGTTGTATCTTCTCTTTTAAAAGGGTTTGGACGTCATATATGTGAGTGAATGATCTCCATTTTTCTTTCCCTGACCTGGCTCTGACGCAGTTTCAACGCTCCCAGTGTTTTTAGACAAAACAATTCTATTTTCTTTCCGTGTTTTAACTGTCTGTGGAGTGAACATAAAACCCTACCATAAACCCTCATATACCCCACGAGTTCCCGTCTGCTATCCCTTATTTCCGACTCAGGGTATTCTCCAGACACGACCATGTCATCCTGTCCTCGGAAATCATCCACCATGTTAACGACTGGTATCAACGAGGTCTGGGCTCGCCAAAGTGGCGCATATGTGACGTCCAGGTGCTACTGAAACAACTACCAGAGGAGTTGAAGAAGGAGCAGTGGTGGGACTGACCCCTGCCTAATCCGTGCTCGTCTCATGGAGGATAACTACAGTCCCCCCGGTCCTCTTATTCTCATAGCGCCGACTCATTTATGACAATCTCATCAACATCTGCGTCTTTGGAGCACGATGCTTCAGCAACACTCCATGGTCCACTCGCCCTGCCTCTTCTGGAGCACAGTCACAATTTCACCCTCCATTCACGCTCTTCGTGGGAGATCAAGTAGGAGGGAGCCTGTATAGTAAATCCCCACCCCGTCATCCACTCCAGCTCCAACTCCAGCTTCAAACACACCCATTAATGCATACCGCTCATCACCATTACGTTCTACGCTTTCATCGGCCACTATTGCTCTCGTCATCAGCACCTCAAGTTGTCCTGCAATCAGTACTTCTACTGGGTCTCCTTCAACTCCACCCGTCTCCTCTCTGCCCGTGCCTAGAACCCTTCAACGACACACGCGGGGACCACCGCCCCAGCTGCATCTCTTCCACCTCATAAAGTCCCGCCTTCAGGTGTACGAGTCCTCATGGAAGAATGAGGTGCGGTGGGAACAACGCGTGGAGAATGTGAGGGAGGAGGATTGTGCCAGTGTCGGGATGTGGAAAGCTAAAAACGTCCGCCTCTGCTTTCACCGGCCCATTCAAATCCCGTATCCCGTATCCCATATCCTGCATCCACCCGCAGCAGCATCCCGCACCACTCTCTTTCCTCGTCCACCCACGTCTAGTACCACTGCACATCCCCTAAGCTCAAACAAACCCTTGCGAAAAACCCACAGAACGATGTCGGACTCTGGACAATCCTTGACTGTCGCTGTGCGATATCGCCAATAGAGGAGATCATGAGGGAAGCGGGCAGTCTGGCGTTGGTGGGAATGATGAGTGGGGATATGGAAGAGAGGTTGTTGCGGGGAGTGGACAGGGAGGGGAGAACGGGAGAACGGGATGGAAGAACTGAAGGGGAGGGAAGAGATGGAGGAGGTGTCTATGCTGTTGTTGAGCACGGACGTCGACGAGAACAGCGACATGAGCGGGGTTGAAGGGAAGGGAAGGAGAAAGTGTGAAATATCATCAGGACGTGTCAAAGTCAGCTGCTATTCCCTCACTTCGTTCCATCCTTCTGGTCCCTCATGCACCTTTTTACCTGCACCCGCGCCGCTTCCAACTTCAATATCAGCTGCATTACCTCTGACTTCAACACCACCACCTTTACCTGTATCGCCTGCTCTGGTATCAACAAATACGATGACCAGTCCGTATCATCAGGAAGAACGAGGAGAAGACCAGGAAAGAGAGGGTGAAGGAGGCTGGGTTGAGCTGAGGAGAGGGTAGTCAAACCTAGAGGGGGGAGGAAACGAGAGAGAGAGAGAGAGAAACGAGAACATCACCGCTCGGCGCTGGTGGATCAGCAAAAGGAGACATTGTCCTCAGTCACACCTTCTCAATGAGGGGTTTAGCGCCTATATGAGGCGCCATCGTTCAAATTCGACGAGAAGGACGAGCGGCACCGAAGGATTTTTCTGCACTGATAATTGTTGCTTGGCATGAGGAAAACGCGGGGTGAAAGCATCGGGCGAGCTGCAGTTGTATTGGTAGCATATATGCCTATTAGCAGTGGATTATCGTCGTCGGGGAAACTAGAAGATGGATACCCTCCCCAGAGTTTCTTAAAATTTTTATCCCCGCCCTATTTTCTTTCCTACCTCAGCGTAGCTTCTATACCTCTGTCTAGCTCAAGTATACTCCGGTGTCTCAATTCCACAAACGATGGCTACTACGCCGGCCCATTCCGATTATACTTCTTTCAACCCCCAACTTGTGATCGTGCACTCAATTTCTGTAAGTACTGGCTACTATTACCCTTCTGACGTCCCCAAATGACTTACGATTCTTACCTGTGATCTCTAGGTTGGATAACGACCCGCCAGCACGATAAGAAGTGGTGATCACAAACCTCATCCCCTCCGACAACGACAACACGCCTGCCACGTCATTAATTTTCGTTATAGATTTTTTCTCCCCTCCCACTACCGCTATACCATGACCAGAGGACATGGTCATGTTGTCGGTTTGGTCAACGCAACAGTGAGGTCAATACTCCACACCGCTCAGTCGAGAGTTGAAAGAGTGTGATGTTGCCTTTGGGAGAAGAAGCTGATGGCGGGGTGACGTTGGCGTCGCAGCCACTTTGGCCTCTACCAGAAGCCTGGATCCACAGGTGGACCTCACTCCTTTTGTAAGAGGAACATTGTCGTCGTATCCTGCCTTTCATTCACTTTTGTTGGCTCTAGGTGTCGCTGACGGTCCAGGAAGCATCGTTGTTGAAGGTCGGCGGATTGTCGGATTGGGTTCAGGGTCGAGGTCAGAGAGAAGTGGGAGTGATAACCACGATGGGAGTTATGATCACTCTGAGTACGATTACTGTTGGGGGTGCGAGTGGAAAGATGGTTGGGATGTGGATGGATACGTTTGGGGTAGTAGAGAGGCGGGGAGAGAGGATGGCGAAGTTGGATTATGATGGGAACTTTGGGCGAGCCGTCATCATGGGTTGCAGACATTATGACTCATTTGTGCGGGATGTATCTGCGAGTAATATTTTGCTGAGGTTCTTAGGTGTTCGGGACTGACTCTGGATCAGATTCGTTCTGTCTGGAGGCACTGGGTTGGTCGTTTTTTTCTGATTTCCAAAGGGTTTGATTAAATATATACGTGAGTCGTTTATCCAGCTTTTATTTTAACTGAGCTGGTTCTGACGTATCTTCAACGCTTTCAGTGTATTTAGATTCAATAAATATCATTCCTTTCGCGCTTTAATCTACATGATGTGCGCATCTAATCCTACACTTACACCACGAGTCGTCCTGTCGTCCCTCTCTACCCTCGGCTCACGACCATGTCATACCGCTTTCCCTGGAATTTTTAACGATCAGTACCATTTAGGGAAAGTGGGGAGTACGTGGCGTCCCGGTGCACTAGGTACAATACTTGGAGGAAGTGAAGCAAGCGATCAACGGCGACATAGGCAGTCTGAGTCTCTTAACCTCGTCGCGCCAATCTCTGCTATGAGGTTGTCCCCTCCTTGTGCGGCTGTCTAACCCCATACTCCCTTCAGGAACGCTCTCTGTACCCCTTGGTCTCTTCAGGCGTCCGGTCTCGATGTTCTACTTTCACCCTACTCTTCACACCTTCGTGTTATAGCTAGTCGCGCCCGGTGCAAGGAATTTGGCTATATATCCCCATCCCATCGTCTGGTCCAACTGCTGCTTCAGCTCCACACCCACCATCGCACATCCGGTGCCCCTCATCATCACTGTCCAATATCCTCAACCTCCATACTCGTAAATTATCCTGCGGGCTGGTTTGCAGTCAATATAACAGCTCATATTGTTCCTACCATGTTTGATCCTACCACGTCTGTGGATGCAACCAAAGGGCAGTTATGGGTGTTCTCGTCGTTAAAAGTGTCGTAGAAGAAATGAGGGGAGATGCAGAGAACAGATTGATCATCGAGGATTGAAGGAAGATCTGAAGAAGTGAGATTCCGCGAGGGTGGTGAATGGGAATTCGAAAGCCTCTGCTTCCGTCGACGCACTTTGATCTTGTAACCCTGCCACCTCGTGCGCCCGCAACTCCAGCACCAGTCTCAACGCCGGCGCTCGCACTCTTCCTCCATCCACCACACGCCGCAGATCCACCAGTATCGCCACGCAAAACCTCTCAAAGCGGCAAGCTGCGCTCCTGTAATTATCACCTGTCACGATGACAACCTAAATCTCGCGATTCACGGGGATTGAGAGTGAAGTGGGTAGTTTGACGTTGGTGCAAATGATGAGTGGCGCTGTGGAGCGGGAGGTCGTTAGCGAGAGATGACGGGATAGGAAAACTGAAAGGGAGAGAGGAGACGAGGGAAGGAAACGTCTAGAGATGTTGACGTTGATGAGAGCACGAGCCGGGTTAAGGTGAAGGGAAGGGGAGTGAACGTGAAGTATCACCTAGGCGCGTTATGGTCGACTGTTCTTTCCCTCACTCCATCTGATCCTTCTGGTCCCTCATACACCGTTTTACCTGCACTCACGCTGCCTCATCATCCCTCACTTCAACATCAGCATCATCACCTATATCACCCGCTCGTCCATCAACAAATATGACGGCTGTTGCTTACTCTGAGCAAGACTCGGAACGAGGCAAAAACGGTAAAGGAAGCGGTGCTGGTCGGTGGGCTGAGAGAATTTACGAGTCAGAAGGAGAAGTACGTGAAATCAATACCACAACTGGCTGCGCGAAAGAATGGTCCTCGTCGCTTATACGCTTCCTAGGCAGGTCTATTCCAAGCGTAGGAGTTGCCATCGTTCAAATTGAAAGTCCTGGAATAGGTGGTGGAGAGGGAGAAGAGGGATGTGAGGGCGGTGTTAACGGATATGAGGACCGCGCATCTCTTGTAAAATGCAGAAGCCAAGGATATGACTTCCAGTTCTCTTTCGAGGCTCATCACCAGGAGATATTTTCAGCGGCTCTATCATCTATCATCCCTTTCATTGAATCTCCGAATTCGTTTGCAACCATCCTCTTCTCCCGCAAGCCTTCATCCGAGATCATAAGGTTTTTGCGCAGATGCGCAATTTGTTCCTGAGTCACTCAATGCAGATGACACGCGCATGTCCCCTTATCCTCACAGAACGGAGACATCACGATGCAGCTGTCGATTGGCTTGCGCTCCCGAGCATCCCATGTATTTCTGAACTCAATGGCGCTGCGCCGGAGGCCCGTCGAGTGCCGAGGATATCTGTTGCGGATTCATGCGTGTTGTAGATTTTGCACGCCTGAGCGACATCCTGTGAGATTGGGTTGTTATAAGTACGATGTCCTTGACATGCATTTATTTACCTTCCAGTGCTCATCAAACAACTCGCGAAAGCTTGTTTCGGTCTGAGACATCTGTGTTTCCGTCCACATCATGCCATGGTCCACATAGTCGTGATGAGATGTGTGCTCATCTGCGTTGCTTTTCGGGAACCGCGAAGCGCCCTGACAAGGTCTAAAATTCGTCGTCGTGAGCCGGAGCAGCGTTTGTCTATTCCACACGGTATGCATAAAAAAAAATACTCTCGCCGTTTACATTTCTGTGAACAGACAGGATCAACAGACACAACGAGTATATGCAGCTTCTATTGGGACCTACTATCGACTAAGCTATCCCTCAATCATTTCCACCACCCTCGCCTCTAGTGCACATTCGCTTTCATCGTAAACTCATAAGCTGACCTGCCCGTCTGACACGCTCCAAGTACTCCAAGGGTGCCAGTTGTCAATCACATAAAAACTAGGGCGCTTTGGCGTGGATTGGCGGCATACCACTTTTGTACTGAATCTCGAGGGACAGTCACCTTGTTCAACACGACATCAATCAGACCTGAAGTACATCGGTGCATGGCTCGTTTAACCACTTCTGCTTTCATTTTGGAATTTCTGCGTTCATCGTGCACCTATGGGGTTTTTCATCATTATCCACAGACAAATCTTTATTATACATAAGATTAGATAGTCCATGTATATATTTTCTCCCGCTCGTCCCCGACTTGACCACTCCGGCTACGGAGACTCGAGTGTAAGAACCAAGATAATAATCAGAATATGGCAATGAGTAGACATGGTGTGTTTCGTGACAAGTCCACGTACCTTTATCGAAAGCCATGCTCCTTGTATATTCCTATTTCACCTTCACCTTCATCACAAGCATTACTCATACTGTCGGAAAAATCACAAAAAAGGTATCCGTGTGAATACTGTGTCTATAGAGGTGTATCAGTCCATCAGGATTTCGGCCAGTGTGTCCACCCCGTCTCCGTAAGTCAGAGCCTATATAGAGTAAACAATGGATGCAGTGGAGCAGTGGTGATGCTCATCCATATACCTATATACACTTGTATCGTAATTTTGGTTGGTGATAAAGTGAATTTGCATAAGTCAGAGCCTATGTAGAGCATAGAGAATGTTGCGACTCATTGCAGGGAATATTGCTACATGCTGACAATTACTGAATCAAAACCTTTACACTCTCTTTGGTGGCACACTGGTCCTAATAAAAATGAATTCGCATTTTTCAAGTTCAGGTACATGATTGATAGGACTACTACTAATCATAATGGAGTATACATATCTAGGTCTAAGACGAGGTATAATGCTGACATGTGGACCACAAACCACAAGTAACTACAAGTCAAACTTTAAGGTTCAAGGCTGCTCAGTTGTGTGGTCTGTGGATGCGATGGAATATCATAGCAAGCATGAGACAGTGCATGGAAGGAGAGAGGAGTCAAACATGTGTCAATAGGAAAACGTAGCATGTCTGAATTAAAGATGTTCCACTTACTGTGGACTCAGAGGGCAGCTGAGACCAAGCTGAATGAACTTAGGCGAAAATGTGTTGAGAAACTTGAAGCCTTGAGTAGCGTCGCTTTATATGTTCTTTATATTCTCCGACCTGACGCAATGCTCGGGAAGAAAATGGAGCAGTGGAGTCAGCCATGGGGCCTGGTGGGGCCCCCCGAGATGGATTTTCCGGTCTCTTAGCAATGACAGAGACGAAGTAAATTCAAGTATCTGTGATGGGCAGTGTTGATATAACTGGTTAGTTATACCAACAGGATAGGTAATATTATATCTTTCAGCTTCGTATCGAGGCATATTCAGGGCTGATAGGTAATCTAGGCCGAATTGATAGAGGTGTATCTTCCAGTTAGGCTCCAACGGTCACTTACACACCACTGATACACCGCTGATACACCACTTATTCGTCAGTCTGAGTGGACTGATCCTCACCTATAAACCCGTCAGCGACTGCAAGGGTATATATGCAAATCGTGATTTTTCCGACAACACTGTGCTCGCCTTACCCCTATCACCCCCACTATGAGAATAGCCAGGTAGGAATTCCAGCCAGAATGGGGGCAAAAGTTAAAATTCGTCCAGTATATGATCAATTATAAAAATTTACCTTTGATTATCAAATATATTTTATTATACATGAGGAGTGAATTTTTAACCTATCGGTATATTGAGTTCCTATGTTGAAAATGATAAGAATTCCGCCTTAGACCACTGAAATTCTTTGAGTCTTTCGTCTGAATTTATCATGTTAAGGTGTTTAAATTTCTACTAACCTTGTGCTTCAAAGTCTGTAGGTAGTCAGAGCTTCATCACAAGAAACATGTACAGGGATCAATAGTCAACCAACAAATGCTATTTGCGTACTTGATAAGATAAGTCCAAGCAAAGAGATCTACTTAAAACAAACTAGTCGACTTGTACTCCTGCTAAATCAGATCGGTCAATGATTGCCCATTCACCCTTCGCACATGGAATTCTCCCAATAACACATTTAACAGTGTTCATGTCGACAAGCTCTTCACTGCCCCGTTTTTTGTAGTAATAAAGTCCATTAGTACGAAGGTAAACCTTGAGTTCTTGCATCAAGGCCAAAACCACAGTTGTAGGTGTCTTCACTCCCAATCGTTTTGAACGTGGTATAACAATTGCAAATGTGTGTTTCAGTTGGCCGAAGTACTCCTCAGGTACGAACTTGGGTTTTTGGTGCTTCTGATGTGCATATACATCCACAAGCAGCATATACTGAAAGAACAAAGGAGAAAGAAAGGTAATTAGCTGATTTCAAGACCTCGAAAGCCAATCACTCACCCAAGCATATGATGCATCACGGCTATCCTCTGCATCTTTAACCATATCGGAAGCACGTATGAGATCCCCTCTGTCTGAGCATATGACCCGTCCATGCTGCACCACAGGTTGATCAAGCTTCACAATCACTTTCACAACTCTACAATCCACATCAAACTGTGTTGATAAGGCTGCCCATATGTGTCTACGGAGTGGCTTGGGGAGCATTGTTTCCTCCGTTGGAAGAGAAAACTGGTATTGAGGGTCTGTAAAAAATGAGTCACTTAATATGCAGATGTTGGGATTAGTATTACATACACATAGGACAAACAGTTTTGTTATTTTTTACAGGTTTTTGGCACAATTGTAATTCTTCAATGAGGTTATACTTGAGGCAGATCTCTTTGAGTTGTGCTTTGGCAGCAATGAAGGCGCTGAGAGATACATATGGATGTCATCAACTTTGAATTGCACGAAGGAGGATTCCACAGTGCCTCTCCATAGAAAAGGCCCAGGAAACCCAAACAGGGCCATTCTCGCGAATGCTATCTGCTATGTGAAGAAGGGCGTGGATGGTCAATGGGCAGGCGGAGAGGCGATTTGGGTCGTTTTCGTAATATAGCCTGTGAGCGCTATCAGAATCTGTCCCAATTACTAACAAGGTGACTTACTCTTCATACCAGTGAACCCATTTTTGAGACCCTATCTCAATCTCATCCAACATTCCATCAGTGATCTCATATGCAAGGCAGAGCTTGAGGAGGTTGACGAGATCGATAAAATGCTGATAAAACTTTTTGTGGGGGAATCGACCTTGTAAGACAACCGGTGCAATGAACAATGTCCAATTGGCATACATTTCTGCAGTGAACTGCAACTGCTTTGTGGCAATGTTGGGAACTGCAGCTCTGAAGGCAGATGGTATGGATGAACGTGATTCTGCTGTTTCGGTGCCAATTTGCTCCCAGATGTGAGGTGCAATAACATATTGTCACCCAGAATGGTCCAACTCTTTGAAGTTGCCAGTCCAAAATGATATGAGGTTCTTCGTCAGATTCTCCCAAATCAGATGCATGAAGTCGTAGGGAAAGGATTTCGGAAATGACAGCGAGGAAAGGTTGGTGAGGAGGGGAAGCCCTTTAATCCCATACTCCTTGGCAAGTCGACCGTTGGTAGCTACAGTTGGGGCCATGTCAACCTGAGTTGCCTGTTCCAAAAACCGTTGGTGAGTGCGGAGGGGGAGCTTTGCGGCATCATAACTTGCTGGGTCTGCACCTGCAATGTTTTTGCGACAGAGTGGAACATAAAGGGTGCGGTTGATGGCAATTGCAACAATATCGCATAATCGGCAGGGGCGACGACCATTTTGCCCTTTCATATGCAAGAGCATAGAGAGGGCAGGAATCACCCTTTGACGCTAGATTCATGTATGGGGGACTGTATTTGGACAGTACTCACTCATGTGTCCAGACTGTGCTGGACAGTGACTGTCCACAGACAGTGGGGGCTGGGGAGCACTGCTGGGGGGATTTCTGGGGGTGGGGGATGGGTAGGGGGGTGGGTAGGGGTATATAGGGGGTGAAATGGGTCATATTCCGGGGGTAGGAGGATGGGTAGGGGGTTGGGGATAGGGGGGATGGATGGGGGGATACCAGATAGGGACTGATGGCTTATCTGGCTGGGTGGGGGTAGGGGAAATGTTGCCAGATAGATATGATATGGGTATGGGGGCATAGAGAAAAAAATCAGGATCCCGGAATGGGTATTTTCGGGGTGGGGGGATCAGTGGTTGGCGAGCAATTAAGGAAATACACTCTCAGAGCCAGTGATAAATCAAAATAAATCGAAAAAATAATATAAATCGCAAATAGCACGCTCAATTCTGCTCCGATTGGGCTGAAATTTTGAACGCAGCCTCCCACATATGATCCCTATCGACCCTTAAAAAATGTTTTTTTACATGGGTCACTTGAAAAGCCCCTATCTTTGGCCCAAACAGTATCCTGCTCAATATTGCACCGCTCTGGGCATTATTTTGGGTGATCTATATATCGTTAGAAAGCTATTAACAGCCTCTATAAGATCCCACCATCCGATCTGCCAAATTGTACCAGCAACCCAGCAGATCAGGTTTGCTTTTTCAGCCCCTATTTCCCCTACTACAATTATTTCCTCAATATTGCTTCGCTTTTGGCACCCTTTGGGGGTATATATATATCATTAGAAAGGTATTCACTATATCTATCTATTCATGTGGTCTGATCTGCTCTGGTTATTGTGCATTGATTAAATGAGCCCCTATTTACAAATCAAATCTTCGTCCTGATCAGGAATATTAGTGTGATGTCATTAATCCCATTTAATCCCATCAATCCTCATTAATTAGCTTCGCTTTTTTGGGAAATTGGCATCACTGATCTGCTTCCAGGCACTAATGACACCACACTAATTAATTAATCCTCCCCCACAAATATTGCAGCATTAATTGCACCGCTTTTTGGCTATTTTTTATTACACATATATATATCACCAGAAAGCTACAAATGTCTACTTTCAGAATCTGAAAACAGATCATAAATGTTGTGCTTGTGGAGGGAGCAATTGCATTTCGCATTTTGGGTACTAGAGCGTGGGAACACCCCTTGATCCTCCTTCTCCTCCTCGCCCCCTCCGCTTTTTTGGCTTCATTTCTCCACACCCCCTGCAGCTACCAACCTGAAACTTGGCACATCTCTTCATATACATCATTGAATAGCTCTCACCAGCTAAATGTGTACCAAGTTTCAGGTTGGTAGCTGAATCGAAGAATACCTCAACTACTGTCAAGGTCCTCAGCCTCACTCGCCGTCAGTTTGCACTTGCTGCGTTGACCGCCCATGGGTATCAAAAGGCATATGTAGTCTGGGAGGTTTGTGGTCCCGGGATGCAGGTGTCATGGTCCGGATTTGCGTATGTGCGCCCTTATCTGTGATAAACTACTGACTAAGTCTTCCTTTCTTTGTGCAGGGGGGGCAAAGCGAAAGCCCCTGTTATTCAGGACGACTCAGACTTCAATATGATGCAAGTCCAGCTTCGAGAACAATTTCGGCGCTCCAAGGGCAAGCTCAACACTGTCTGCGTTACTTTCAACCTTGACTCCATGGACAGGTTCAAGAATCACAAACGTGTATGCAAGATTTCTCCCTTTTTATTTCCCTTATTAATTTTCACATTAGCCCTTGAGCCCACCTGCGAGTAGTCTTCGCCTGGAGGGTGATCACATCAAGATGTCCATGGGCACTCATGTACGTATTTGATATTTGTCCTATCATCAGTACTGAGTCTCTAATCTCTTTGTTGCTCAGGTTCCTTCCATGGACACCTTTTCAGAAGATCAGATCGCCCTCAGACGTGCTATTGATGACATCAAAGCAATCTGGGTTTGTCAGAAGCATGGGTTTTGCTTCGTTTCAAGTACAGGCGCCCATGTAGAGCTTAACCGCTTCCGAATGGCAGCGTTTGGTTCTGCTGTTGTATGTATTATTCTATTTCTGACTTATTTACCATCATGACTGACTGTGTTCTTATCCTAGGTTGCAGGCACCTGTGAAGTAGCCAAGGGACCGCCTCCTGAGCTTCTCCAGGCATGGGCACCCGAAGTCTCAGCAGTTGGCTCTTCAGCTACTGCCAAGGTTCCTCATGGTCGCTCAGGCCCTGGAAAGGTGACTGAGATGGCCGCCGTTCCTTCCACTATATCAGACCCTGCAACACTTCTTCTTTCCACTGTCGTCCCTATGGTCACGATGATGGCACAACAGACCATGTCAACTGCTATGAGAAGGTCTCGTTGACGTGCTTACTCACCTCCATCTAGCCTTCCACCATCTAGCCCTCCTGTAGCATCTAGCCCCCCTCCTCCTGCTCTTGAGGATGAATTGTCTCTTTTTTTGGATGCCTTTGGACGATCGAAAGGTATATCTGAAGAGATTATCAGGAATGCATGCTTGAAGCTTCAGCTCCAGCACTACTCTCCTGAATCTCTATCAGAATTATCTCTGTCGGTTGAACGTATCCAGGAACTGACTGGTTTTCATGAGGGAGAGGTCTATTCACTCCGTCAATTTGCCCGAAAGTGGTGCGGAAAGGTAGATGCGAAGCGGGCAAAGCATTCTCATGATCATGTTTAGATTTCTCATACCTTATCCTGTCGCATACATCATCTTAGACTTATCACTCGTTTATCACACTTTATCCACACTCGTTTAGACTCTCTTTATTATATATCCCCTGCACAACGCATAATGTTTTAGCCATTGACATATCCACAGTCTGCAAACCAGCCAATCACGTCATCTGGTGTAATCTGTGCAATGGCTTGATTGACAAGCCATGGAATCTGCTCTGGGCCTGTAAATCCAGCCTCATGGCGACGAAGAAATGCCTTTATGGCTGAAAATGCCTCTTCAATTGGATTAAAATCAGGTGAGTATGGCAGGAGATAAACAAGACAAGCGCCTAAAAACAATCAAGTGAATGAGATAAGTGAATACTATTGTAGATATTGTGTATTGCTCACCACATTGATCAACAATCAACTCCCGGATGTCAGCATCATGGTGAATAGCACAGTTATCAAGTAGTACAACACTGTGTTTCCCTGGATATGGGTTGAGTTGGGGTGCCTATGTAGCAAATCATTGTATCAAATCTATATTTTGAGGCATCATACATACTTACAATCTGTTCTTGTAGAAATGTAAGAAAGCAATCCTTTGTGATTGACCCTTCAACAATTTCAAGGGCAATAATTCCATCAGTCGTAAGTGCGGGGAGAATCGAATAGTGCACTCTGCGTAGAAAGGTGGCCCTTCAAACACATTGTGTTCCAATAGGTGACCAACCATACCCTTGCTGCCCTGTCTTATTATCTACTGCACTCTCGTCTAGTGCCACAAATACATCAGGATCGTCATACTGAGCCATCTCCCCTTCCCATACTGATCTGACTTCGTAATCTCTCTCCATAGCAATCTTGGCGATGGTCTTCCGGGTAAGATTCAAGCCATAGAGCTTGCGTGAGATCGTTGCAATTGATGCAGAAACACCACGGATATCCATCAACCGTTGCTGAAGCTCATCTAAGTAGAGAGCAGGATTAGCCTCAAGAAGTGACAATAGAAAATTAGAATCATCATCGGTGAGTGTAGGTGGACAGCCCCTTCGATCTGGGAATGGGTTGCTCGTCTGCCCATAGTTCTGATAATTACTGATTGTATTATAAACTGCACCAATTGAGCAGCCTGCGAGCTGCTGTATGGCGTCCATTGTCATAGGTGAGTCAGGATCAAAGTACCATGATATAATGTGTTGTTTGAGGTCATCGGAAAGAGGCGCGGTCATGGTCGATCTGGTCGAAAATGCTCAGGGGCTCATTATCACATTTGTTTGTCCTAGGTACGCATCACATGGCGATTTTAAAAAAAAATTGAATTTTCACGTAATTATGCAAAGCACTGTAATGAGGATTGATGGGATTAAATGGGATTAATGACATCACACTAATATTCCTGATCAGGACGAAGATTTGATTTGTAAATAGGGGCTCATTTAATCAATGCACAATAACCAGAGCAGATCAGACCACATGAATAGATAGATATAGTGAATACCTTTCTAATGATATATATATACCCCAAAGGGTGCCAAAAGCGAAGCAATATTGAGGAAATAATTGTAGTAGGGGAAATAGGGGCTGAAAAAGCAAACCTGATCTGCTGGGTTGCTGGTACAATTTGGCAGATCGGATGGTGGGATCTTATAGAGGCTGTTAATAGCTTTCTAACGATATATAGATCACCCAAAATAATGCCCAGAGCGGTGCAATATTGAGCAGGATACTGTTTGGGCCAAAGATAGGGGCTTTTCAAGTGACCCATGTAAAAAAACATTTTTTAAGGGTCGATAGGGATCATATGTGGGAGGCTGCGTTCAAAATTTCAGCCCAATCGGAGCAGAATTGAGCGTGCTATTTGCGATTTATATTATTTTTTCGATTTATTTTGATTTATCACTGGCTCTGAGAGTGTATTTCCTTAATTGCTCGCCAACCACTGATCCCCCCACCCCGAAAATACCCATTCCGGGATCCTGATTTTTTTCTCTATGCCCCCATACCCATATCATATCTATCTGGCAACATTTCCCCTACCCCCACCCAGCCAGATAAGCCATCAGTCCCTATCTGGTATCCCCCCATCCATCCCCCCTATCCCCAACCCCCTACCCATCCTCCTACCCCCGGAATATGACCCATTTCACCCCCTATATACCCCTACCCACCCCCCTACCCATCCCCCACCCCCAGAAATCCCCCCAGCAGTGCTCCCCAGCCCCCACTGTCTGTGGACAGTCACTCCCAGTGAAACTCACATCTGAGTGCATCCGAGCAGCACTGAGGAGAGCTGAGAGTGTCTGATCGAAAAAATTTCTCAGATATGCTCATTTGTGCTCCGTAATTTTTCCACTCAACTGAGCACATCTGACGAAAACGAGTGCAGTTTTCTTCAAGCTCGATTGATGAGAACCCACGAAATGTGAGCACATCCGAGAGGATCTGACTTCGACTGAGCATTAAATTTAATAAAATAGTGTAGAATAATTCATTTATTTCTGATTTTATCTGAGCACATCTGAGCTAATATGTCTACATATGATTGACCTTTGCCTGCCCCTGCTCCCTGTGTGCCCTACAGATCTAATGCCAGAGGCCACGATTCTCCTTCATATTCCTAGAAAAATACGAGTATTAATATAAGGCAATAGACTCAGCCTGGCAGCCTGACGCGCAACGAAGATTGAACCCACCTGAGTTGAGCGCTATATGATGTGGTCAGACGTCCGTGGAACTTTGCAACCGGCGTACTTTGATGGGCTTTGAGAGCAAATCGTGATGAAAAAGAAACCAAAGCGGTTGACAATGGACATGAGAAGAGGAAAAATATCAACTTACCTTCTGACAAGACTCACAAGAGCGACTCCGACACCCTGGCCACAGCGGAGCTGATAACTGAAGAGTAGTTTCAGTTCTGGAAACACGAGAAAGAGGCCGCTCTACACTTCTAACCTGATCTTGAATCACATCGTCGCCCTAATCACCCAAAAAAGTACGCATATATGTGCGTTTTTTTTAGCACATTCATTCAAACTAACTCACCTCTGGCATGAAGATGTACTTATCACTGTGACAGACAACCATAGTGTAGTTAGGGAGGCGTGGGCGTGAGCATGGAAGACAAGAGGACGAGGGACGGTAGTGATGTGGGTGAAGTCGGCGGTGGTGGTGGTGGTGGTGGTAGTAGGAAGGAAGGAAGGGGACTTAGACGTATTGAACTTCTTGAGTCTTGACAAAGTATCATATCATGTGATTATTCAGGGCAATGTGTGCTTATCGAAAATTCATTCGAATAACGACTGAAAAAAATTCAATATACATAATAATGCTCAGACAGCCTCATGTTGGCTCAGTAATCCTCAGATTCATTTCATTTAGTACAACGATGAGCAGAGTGCTCATCTACCCACAGATTTTATCACACATTCACAGTTCTGCTCAGACACGCTCAGTTAAAGCGCTACGTGCTCAGATGCGAGTTTCACTGGGAGTCACTGTCCAGCACAGTCTGGACACATGAGTGAGTACTGTCCAAATACAGTCCCCCATACATGAATCTAGCGTCTATGGCTGCAGGGATGTCGCCAAAACCCAAGATGGTATAGGCGTGAAAATGAAACAAGGCCTCTGTCATTGCATCATAGGCCTCAACACCAATTTCGAGCTCGACAAGCTCATCAGTTAATGGGTATGCGAATGAATCCATGTCCCACAGCTTTTTGGGGCCTGGAACAGTGCCGACGTTGATGCAATTCTCCTCTTTAAAATGATCTTCAGGTGGGATGTTATAATTGAAAATGATGATAAGAAAGCCCTAGGGCAATGTCATGATGATTGAGGAAATAAGGAATTGGGGGTTTAGAATCTGGCACTGTTTTACCCAGAAGGGATTGGTAGTGCTGGCCATCAAAGACATCCTTGATTGTTCCAGGGGTGTGTTTGTAGTTGGAGTGGTAGAGCATGGTTGTTGCCGTTTTCTTGTGTGCAAGCATAGCCTTTAGACAAGGAATAAGGGGAATATAGTCAAAGAATTTGCGGGGTTGCCCGTTTGGTTTAAATCGAGGCTGCAAGCATTTTGGATTTGGGCAAACATCTAGCTCCTTGTACTGTGCCACATAGCAAACACAGCTGTTCACGCAACAGCTGTAGTGAACTGGTTGAAGACCTGACAGGAATTTGACGTGTTTCTTTGTCATTGCAAGACTGTCAGGGGATCTCCTGCTACCTCCTATTACTTTCCTTATCATTGTCTCTCTTGTCTCTCCTTTCCCCTATTTCCCTTTCTCTATTTCATTATCTGGACATACCATGGACTCATAGATATTATATTACACTCTCCTTTAGTTGCCATTCATTCATTATTTAGTTGTTGCCACTGTTACATAGTCATTCCTTTGTGTTTCCCTTTGTTTGTTTCCAAAGGCATTGTTTGGCATCAAGGCTGATGCCAATGCCAGCTCATCACTTAAATAGCTGTTCCACCTGGGTTTGATCCTTTACCTCTTTCTCTTTGGATCTCCCCCAGGTGAGTATACTTCCTGTATTTATGTAGAGCTGATATATATCTTTGGATCTCCCCCAGGACTTGTGTGTGTCTGAGGTGCCCTTACAAAGACTTTGCTGACCACTGTCTGGGAATACATTGAAAAGCTTGTCAAAGGTGCTTTCGGTGAGGTGGTCTTTGACCTTTAGGGTATAAATTTTGAGTAGTTTGATCTCAGAATCGTCCAAAGCCTGAGGGCCTATTACTTTGTTAGCATCATGAGTTGCAGGGCTTCTGAAATATCAACATACCTGCCATAGCAGCAGCAGCTTCACGTCTAAATTCCTCACGGAATGATTGGTCGTTGATGTCCCCACATCGGTCATCCACCGATAGAGCATCAGACTGAATGCTCTGCGTATCCCACCCATCATCATCATCGTCCACTGCCTTTACACTATCCTCTTTGCCCTCATCCTCGTCCACCGTGTCCTCCTCGTCCTCTTCCTCTGCATTCGCGTCCTCTTCACCCTTTCCCTCTGTGCGCTTGCCCACAACATCCATATGCTCTACAATATCCACGTGTTCCCCATCTCTAGTTCCATCCACTGGCATGCCACTCCCCGTTGCAAGGAGGCCTCTCCTGCCCTCCTGCTGCTCTTGTTGGTGCCTAGCAGTGGACCTTAGCGTGTATGCCCTGGTCCTTGAGAGAAACACTTTCATCTGCAGTGTAGCAGCTGGTCTGTCGTCGTTGGTGTTAGTACTTGCAGTGCTCTGCTGTTCTTGGGCATGACAGGTAATGCAGGTCCTGGATGGGGCCTTGATGTGGGGAGATGACTGACAGGGAGATGATGCCAAATACCGATGTAATTCAGTGCCACAGGAGTGAATCCTGTTCACACATGCGCTTGTCATGCCCTTGCCCCATAGATGTCGAGAGCGTGTGGCTGGGGATACTTTTGGCTTGCGACAACCACAGGTGCAAGGAACCAGGTTGGATGTCTGCCTGTTTTTGCCTTTCCTGGGCATGAGTGCTTGGATGTTGACGATAAGGATTAACGGGGAATGACAATGACGAGGTTACTATCCAATAGAAGAAGGGAGTGGGGGTATAAATGGTGAGCCACATCTGTGTGTCCCTAAGCCAGGTTCATCGGGAAATGCAGAGCGGACTTGAATCCAATGCTTGTGGTGTATGTGTAGCAGATGAATCCAAGTGCCAAGACCGAGTTTCTGCATCCAAACTGTGAGCAAGGGACAAGGGTTAGCATGCCATGAATGCGTCTGAGTGCTGGATGACATACATGTAATGGAGAGAGGTCGGAGGCAGTATGATACTGGTCAACATCTGGTCTTCATGGGCAGCATGTCTGGGGGGTATTGAGGGTTGATCTCCTCCAGTCCTTTCCCGCTGTGGTGCGCATAACCGAAATACTTCTTACAAACTTTGCTGTTAGTCCATGGGACTCAGATGGGGTGGGCGATCAACTGGTTGTCTGAGCCTCTGCGCGACAGCCGAGCCTGGATTTCCACAAGGTGTGCTTTGCTGCAAAATAAAACAAAGAGAATTTCAGTGCATATGAAAGTAAAAGTTGGAATTAAGGACTCACTGTTAGTATGCAACTGGTTTAATAACTAGCCCATCCTACATGTATAGAAAGAGGATTAAAACAGCAGACCGACATCAACATCTTAGTCTGCTTAAATCGACTGAGTTGATGACCAACATCAATGTCTTAGTCACCAAGTCGAGAGAAAGGAAAGGACAGGGAAAGGATATGAAAGGGGAGGGGAGCAGATGATGGGAGAGAGGAGAGGTAAGACAGAGAGGTGAGAAGGTGAGAGAGAGGAGAGGGAGAGTTAAAAAGGACGAGACAGGAAATGATGAAGAGAAAGAGAAACAGATAAAGTTGGGCAACAACGACAACGACAGCAGCAACTGCTGAGGCGATCCAACCAGCCATGACGACGACATGATGAAGGTCGAGAACAACAGCAACACTGATGTCAAGTCAACCATGATGATCACGATTACCAAATTCCAGTCACGTGAGTCTGGTTCAACCCCAACTTGGCAAGCCAAACTTGTCCTTCACCTTGTAAGGGATAGGAATGCCCAGAAGCCAAGTTGATAATCGAGTGAGGAATCATCCTGATCCCCACTGGCCTATATACTACATCGGATAAACTATCTACCGGTATGCTGTGCACTAAATCTAAGAATAGGCTAAGGCTATGCGATATCAAATGATGGTGACGAAACAATCAGGAAAGGAGGCTGCGCACTACGACAGGGGTATCAATGATGCAACGGGCGGCTGTACAGTGATCTAGAGATGATGACCAGGCTGTGCACCGTAACCGCGCCAGGGTGGGGGTTCTGTGACAGATCCCCTGACACTATCTCCCCATCTAGATTTGCTGCCCCAGCAAATCCCTTAGCTTCCACGTCTACCGCCTCGTCCACTGCGCTCCCGGAAAACCACACCGCGACCACCCCTTGAAGGAGCGGTGGGGGGGATAGGGTTCCCAAGAGTGGGCGCAAGTGCTGAGAAGTGGGCTCTCATCGCATCAATGCTCATTGGCGAGCCAGGCGAGAGTGCCGGGGTAGGATTGGCGGTCTGCATCACGGCTGTAGGCGCGATGGGAGTGTTGGGCTGGTTCACAGGTGTCGTCGAAGCTGATCGAGCACCTGGGGTAGCCACCAGTGAAGGTGGGGCGGCCGTGTTCATGACGATGGAGGGGACGACCGGAGTAGAGCCTGGAGCAGGGGTAGGAGTTGCCGACGGTGCTGCAGGGGTTAGAGCGGCGGACTGAGGAATTGATGGTGGCGAGGGGGGCTGAGTGGCCGGAGCAGCCTGAACAATGGGAACAGGGGCTTCACGGAACTTCCCAGCGGTTGGCCTCCCACTGGCATCACGAGCGGGACCCGGAGCATCCTGCTGCCTAGGAGCGCGGACTCGACGACGAGCGAGCCGCTTGCCCAATACGACGAGGGCATTACCAACTTGAGAGTCGGTACCGCGAATAGAGACGTGGCGGGCACCAGCTGATCCGTCCTTTACCTCAAAGGCTCGGATGTGCGCACCAGATAAGTCATGGATCTGTTTAAGACCCCTTCCACCTCGCCCAACCAGGTGCGCTGCCATCGCGTCGGGTACAATGACAGTGAGCAACTGCTGATTGGGTTTGTCGTCCTTCTGAGGGTAGGTGCCCGACATATGAAGGTGGGTGGGAATAGTGCCTTGTGGGGGAGTAGGAGCCGGTGGGGCGGGAGGCTCAGCCTTCTTCCGCTGACGGCGAGAGGGTTGGGTAGGTGCGATAGCTGCAATAGTCTGTTGGGTAGAGAGCTGGTTGGTGACAGAGCGAAGCTCCTCCTGGAGCAGCCTCATCCGCTCATAGAGTTGGTCGAACTGTTCAGTGACGAATTCTTCCAAGGACATCTCTGGTGTAGTAGACATTGGGAGCAGGGTGTGGGCGAAGGGTAGGGCTTGTAGGATGAGGAGTAGATGGTGTGCAGTGAGCTAGGGAGGTGCAGACTGCTGTAGAGACTCGATTATGATGTAAGGGATAGGAATGCCCAGAAGCCAAGTTGATAATCGAGTGAGGAATCATCCTGATCCCCACTGGCCTATATACTACATCGGATAAACTATCTACCGGTATGCTGTGCACTAAATCTAAGAATAGGCTAAGGCTATGCGATATCAAATGATGGTGACGAAACAATCAGGAAAGGAGGCTGCGCACTACGACAGGGGTATCAATGATGCAACGGGCGGCTGTACAGTGATCTAGAGATGATGACCAGGCTGTGCACCGTAACCGCGCCAGGGTGGGGGTTCTGTGACAGATCCCCTGACACACCTATCCACTCCCATCGCCGCTGAAGCTACAACACCCCGCCCTTCAACTCCGCTTCACCAGAATCGATACATCCCTCAAATGGTGAGGCGCTCATGCTTCTAATCCTCATGAATTGGCAACATCATCGCTTCCACATTCGCTCTCCCTCCTTTCCCGATGGTTGAGTAAGACATTGACGTTGCTCGGCCCAGGATAAGACATTGACGTCGTCCTGATCTCCCCGCATTGCCATTGCCATTGCTTTCTGAACGTTTGCGTGTAGAGGTCGTGCTAAAGCCATGCATGGCTTCTACGCTCTACCCTCACATCACAACAAATCAATCTGCTTCCTGCAGTGAAACAGCTAGCACTTGACTAACTTCGCCTGTCTCATAGGTCCTCCTGTATGTCCTTCATTTCTCCTTGTATTCCATTTTCTTGTATACTCACTTCCTTCAGGCCTTCAATATGTCTTCAAATCTCTTTTCTGAACAACTTATATTGGCTTCGCGTAATCCCCAGAGTGAGTTTCACCCTGCCTCATTCTGGTGCTCCTGGTCGATGAACTAATGGCGTATCACAGTGAAATTAGGTCCCTTTGATGGCAAAGTTGCTGCACATATTACTATGAATCCCAACGAACAGCTTATATGCACAACCCCCAACCAAGACATTGTACCCTGTCCCCCTTACACAACTGTCCATAGCTTACGAATTCGGGCTGACCTGCGCTACAGTATCCATGACCACACTCTGTTCCTGCAGCCCTATGTCGCATACTATTCTCATCTGGGTGCTATTCCCAGAAAGCCAACCAATGAAGACCATCCACTCTCAATTATATGGTGGAATCTGACCCCCAATGATTTTATTGCATTGACTGGTGGCATCCTTTTGGGTACAGGTTCATTGGCAACGAATACTCTCAACGCATTCCAAACCATGGAACAACAGGTTCAGGCCCATGTTGTGAAGTACTGCGAACATAGTGACTGACCACCCCCAAAGCATGCACTTGACCTTATTGCAACCATTGCCACCACCTTGTCAAATGCCCTCATTTGCCTATCCTCTCTCCAGACAACATATACCCAAATGCGATTCACCATCACAGAGTTCCAGCACTACTACCTAGAACTTGTCAGGCTACTGGACTACATGGAGATCTACCAACCACGAATGCGAGGGCAGGTGCCCGCAGCATCCTCTGTGGATGACTGCATCGGTGTCTTCACCCTCAATGAAGTGGTGGTTCAGGACTTTTATCGTGCTGGTTTACCTGTGTGATACCTTCATCATTGGAAGGGCGGACCTTTTGAAAGCAACGTCCTCGAGATTGTGTCACCCACCCCGTCTGATGCGAGAATGGATGACTATGATCCCCCTTTTCCAACCATCTATACAGGCTTGTTGGGCGGCTGTGATGTTGTGGATGCCATACATCACTTCTCGCACAACTGGTTGTCTTACAAAGACCCGTTTGAAGGCAACAGTGTTCGACATACTCCTGGTAAGATTTCTGGTGTTGTGGAAAAGTAGACATACTAATCTTTGTGCTAGGTCCATCGTCAACAGCACCATCGTCCTCGTCTCTTGCCCACTCCACAGCGCCAATATCCAAGCAACATACAAAACCATGAACTGGTAGGTACTTGCATCACACTAATGATGAACAACGGCTCATATCTCTTCAAAGGCAAACCAAAAATTGAAGGTCGAAACAAATTTGCCCCACTGGAGAGCAACCTAGCTCTGTTCTCAATCCCAGCTTGGGCCCAAGGTCTTACAGCAGTTGACACATCTTTTTCCAACCTAGTTCAGCAAACCAAGACGTTGGCACACCTCGGTGCCTATACCTTTCCTGATCCTGCTCTTTTTGTCACTGCGAATTCAGATGGGAAGAAGGCTCTTCTTCTCACAATGTGGCTTATGTGTCGTGAGGCATGGCTAGCATGTGTGGCTTCTCACGATGATGTGGTGCTTCCTGCCCAAGGATGGCGTGAGGTCCTCTTCATGGATTTCACCGCCACTCCCTTGCTCAGCGATACCAAGGCTAGTGCTCGCCAAGAAGAGGCCCTTCGGAAATTCAAACTGGAAACACTACGAGCATTTCACAATGACCCGCAGTATGCCACTGGTCAACCAATGAAATGGAATGGTGCTTTGTACACCCCCGGTCGGCTTCCACCTGCAAATGTTGTCCAAGAAGTCCTGTGGGAGCTCTATGAGCTTAATTTCACGTACGCACTGCAGGCGTTAGACTGACATGCATGCATTGGTCTTGACACCAGTGATCTCAATGCAGTTTACGAACGGCAGATTATCATCACCTGCTGCTTCCTGTTTCTCGCATTCAAGCAACCCACTGAGCTGATGCTGACTGCGAACAGAGGTCTGGCAGCGAACACTGCTGTGGATCAGTTGCCACATCTTCTTCAGCTTGCCAAGCTGATGAGCTCTTGGGAAGGGAACAAGCCAGCCATTTTTGCACTCCATGAGTGCAAATCTCAAGACAGCATTTCACAGGCACAGATAGCTGAATTGGAACGGGCAGTAGTATGCTTTTACTGTCAAACATTCTATAACTATTTTGGACATGCAGCGCAAATCCCACACTGCCTCTTCTACATGCAATAAATTGTCTATGCATTCAACATTATTTATTTATTTTGTACGTTTTTCTGGATATTCTTATTATCAAGAGGAAGAAAGCTAACAGCTACAACGACCTTTGACAGATACATCAACAGAACCTGATTGTCGTATTTTTATCTTAACTGTAGCAGCCTATTTTTGAACTTGTGAGTCAATATCTCCCTTTCCCATAGCTTTGACCGCTTACAATTTCATCCCCGCAGTTTTGACACATGTTGGTGACCTTGCGTTTCTTGCCCCTTGTAGTGGAGGGGACTAAAATCCTGTCTTGTTGGCTATTTCCTCGAGTCACATTCTTGGAGGCTGTGATGGCAGCTTCTTGCCCTCGTCTACCAACCTTATTCATCACGACTGCCTGATCATCATCAATTTCATTACCCCCTGTCGCCTGTGCTTCCTGATTCTCTTTATTTTTTACCATTGCCACCCTCACCTCTTCCTGACCTCCTGGATCATCATCCTCAACATTTCCCATTGTTGTTATGACCCCTTCCGCCTCAAGAGCATCACCTATAGCTACGCCCGGTGATGAGCAGCGCGCCCATCTACCTCCGTTTTCGCGTTTTCGGACTATTTCAGCGACTCGCCGCTCACGCGCTTATGCCGTGGCATCGCGCTCACACATGCACACTATTATGCCTGCACTACCAACCATCTTTAATTTCATGCCATCTTTTCATTAATTTATTCAAAAACCATTATTCCATCTTTTGTTTCTTTGTTTCATATGACAACCTCCATCATTCTTCTTTCATTTTCTCATATGCATGTTGTAAATACATTTTCCAGTAGCTACAATATCTTTGTATCTTAGCCTACCTGGAGAAAATTAGATCATTCTTACTGCCCACATTTCGTGTCTAAGCTTGGTTTCACCCTCGATTCGTTGTAGCAGTCATACCAGCCGTCGTCTGGTTCGTTTTCAGTCGTATTTCGTCGTCTCTCAGTCTCTCAGCGTCGCCAGCCGTGTCTGGTTTGATTTTATTGCTTATTCTTCGTCTCCTCGTCGTCCTACGTAGCCACCGTCGTTGGCTTTCGTTCCTAGTCGCCACTGTCGCCGGTTTCTGCTCTCTTATCGCTTCGTTTCGTCTCTCAGTGTCGCTGTTGCCGACCTGAAGCCCTCTCCATCATCCTCATCCTTAACTCTTCAAACCTCAGCTCTCCGGACCCCACGAACCCGTACACGAGCGCTCATTCTCATCATTCACCTCACTCACCAACGCCCTCACCCTCACACGTCAACTCACACTCATATTTGGGTTTTGTTTTCATTGCCCATTTCTCCTCCCACCGTTGCGCTCATCATCACCGGCTCTTCTCCATGATGCACTTCGTCTTCGTCTTCAACATTATCAGCCAGAGTTATACTCACATCATCATCTTCGGGGGGGTTTATAATCATGCCAACATGGTGTGGGCAAGGTCCCTTGCTTCAGCTTTCTGACGTCGGCACTGCATAATCACTAAAAACAATGGTAAGTCTATTATTTCTACATTTTGTATGAGCATCAGCTTACCATGCCACTCAGGATCCGGGGTATGGCCGCCCAAATTCCCATCGCTGCTCTGGGTTGTCTCTTCAACATTAACATTGTCATCTTCAAGCTCTTCGCGACCTCCAGCTTTGTTCCCCGTATCACCTGTGCTTTCAGTTTCACTTTCAGTTTTGCCCCCAGCTTCGTTTTCGGTATCACTTCTGCTGTGAGTACTAACATCAGTCTTGCTCTCGTTGAGATGACACTGATGCTGCTTGTTTTCTAGGCTCTCTTCATCCTGGCTGTCTTCGACTTTGGACCAAGAATCTGGTGAGGCGGTTAACCAACGTTTTCTTATTTAAGTCTTTACTCACCAAATCTATTGAGTCTACGCTGTGGTGGAGGTGGATACAACATTTGAATCTGTGAGTGAACTTGCGATTGATGCTGACAAAGCTGATTGTAACACCAGCACTCGTTGGGGTCAAGTGGCTGCAATGTGTATATGGAATGTGCACAAGGAGAGGAAGGATAACAACGAGAGAAGGGTGAAGTCATGCATGAGTTAATAGCAAGCGACTTCTTATATTTTCGATGTGCGCTGATATCTAAAATAGGTAAGCACGCCCTTTTTGCAACCCTGAAATATGGCGTTACAATCTTTCATTGCCATCATCAGTGAATGCACCCAACTACACACCTGACCATTCTTGCCCTCTCTGCTAGTGAATTTATAAGGTATAGTTGTCAAATTTTTACTCTTAAGTGATAAATTATACCGAAAATCATCACAGGCTCTCTGGTACTCCTTGTTCAATGCCTCAGTAGTGCCTGGACAGGCCCGAGTATCAAGCACTTACGACGGAGAAAACACTGTCTCTCCAAGAGCAGTTGGTTACCCGCATCGCAGGGTGAGTTCTCTTTCCTGAGGAGGTGGCTGAGACACTTGTTGATCTGCCTTTTTATAATCTAATTTGTTTTAATTCATGGAGATGGTGGCATTGTAATTCAGTTGCTCGACAAATTGAGAAACCTGAAGAAAAAAAAAGTGCAGGTTTTTTTCATATAAAAGCCTTCTCGTTTACCCTCAATTCATTAACCAAGTTCTCCTTGTCTCAATGGCTCACACCAAAGCATCCTTGAAAGCTGCCAAAGAAAACAAGAAGCCTACGGCTGCCCCCAAGGCGACTTCGAAAGCTTCTAACAAGAACAAGAAAGGCACCAACGCTGCGGACAACCACGACACACCAGCATCCCAACCCAAGCGCAAGGGGAGAGCAGCAGCCAAAGCGGCTGCTGTTCTTCAATCTATCGACACGAATGTCGACACAGCAGGTGATGCACAAGCTGGTGCAACCGTCGCTACTGATATGCAGCCCTCTACGGCCAAGGCACCCGATGGCACTGATGCTCTCCAAGCAGAAAATGCATCACTCGCAGCGCAGCTTGAGAAAACTAATGGTATGTTTGTCATCTTAATAGCTGTCCTTAGATAGTGCTGATGTTGTCTTTTCAAAGCATGACTAGATGCAGTCAATGGTATGTCTTGAATTTTGCCCCATTGCCTTCTCTCATCTATTTTTCTCACAGCTACTCTTATGTGTATCAAGGTGCGGAAGGATGATAAGCCAGCCCCCAAGGAGTTGATTCTGGAACCCAAGAAGAAGCCGTATAGTCTCGTCAAGGCAATGGGCCTTGTCAATGATAAGCTCCTGTATAATGCCTGCTGGGTATGTGCTTTATATCCTACTTTTACAGGTTTCCGTTGCTCACTATATCCATTTTATTCACTAGGCTGCTGTTCATGAAACGGTCAAGGCAAAATTCAAAGTGTACCAATTGGATTGGAGAAAACAGGATGCAGCATTCATTGCTGATGCCCGTGCTTTGGTATGTTTAATATACTTTATTCTACAGTTATTATTGACTACTATATACCTCAGATCAAGAAACGCGAGCCCGTTCTGCAGAGGTACGAACGAGGGTGGGCCACTCTGGAAATGATGCGAAGGTACATGAAGGGTAGGCGCGCCTACAAGGCCCTTCTTGCGAAGCTCGAGGCTGACCATTACGCTGCTGCCGCAAGACTCTTTGGAGGTATCAACCTGTCTGCCGCTAGGCAACCACTCCCTATTGTTCCGGATTCAGATGTCGAGGAAGATCACAGCGAGACTGCTGCATTGACAAAGGTCCGCACATTAAGGAAGAAGGTTGTGGCAACAGTGGAGGATACTGATAGTGAGGAGGAGGAAGTGATGGAGAAACGGAAGGGGAATGGGATGAAGAGGAAGAGGGCTAACGAAGATGAAGTGGAGGAAGATGAAGTGGTCGAGAAGCCAAAGGGGAAGGCGAAGGCGAAGGGAGAGGGGAAGGCGAAAGCGAAGGGGAACGGGAAGGGGAACGGGGCTTATAGGAAGAGGGCTCGGCTTGTTGAGTCGAGCAGTGAAGATGAGTCTGGGTCTGATGAGCAGAGTTCTAGTGATCCAGACAATGAAGAAGAGGTGCCCGTCAAGGCAAAGAACAGCAAGGCTCATGAAGCCAAGAAGGCTAAGATTTCGAATTAATCATTGCTGCGATGTTTATTTTATATCTCAATATGTCTAGTATCCCTCACTATTTCGCTTTTTTATATTCAGTTTTGGAGTCTTTTTTTGTTCACTAATAATGGCTTGTTAATCGCTCTTATTTCCTCTAGTATCCATCAAATATTATACCTGTTTTTGTCGCACCGTTGAATGCAATATTTTTGCTGTCTTTTAGTTTGAACCTTAAGTGGCTGAAAGTGCTCATATTTCGAAAGAAATTTTGCTTTGATACGTGTGGTTTTTAGCGCTCATCATCCACTCACTACACATCCCAGATCTATTCGTATCCCCACGAAAATACCTCTGAAAGCGACATACTCCGCTCCTGGAATTCTTACCTGTCATGACGACAACCTAAATCTCGCGATTCACGGAGATTGAGAGTGAAGTGGGTAGTTTGGTGTTGGTACACATGATGAGTGGCGCTGTGGAGGGGGAGGTCGTTAGCGAGATATGACGGGATAGGAAAACTGTAAGGGAGAGAGGAGACGAGGGAAGGAAACGTCTCTATCTGAACGTGAAGCATCACCTACTAGGCGCGTTATGGTCGACTGTTCTTTCCCTCACTCCATCTGATCCTTCTGGTCCCTCATAAACCGTTTTACCTGCACCCACGCTGCCTCATCACCCCTCACTTCAACATCAGTATCATCACCTATATCACCCGCTCGTCCATCAACAAATATGACGACTGTTGCTTACTCTGAGCAAGACTCGGAACGAGGCAAAAACCGTAAAGGAAGCGGTGATGGTCGGTGGGCTGAGAGAATTTATGAGTCACAAGGAGAAGTACGTGAAATCAATACCACAACTGGCTGCGCGAAAGAATGGTCCTCGTCGCTTATACGCTTCCTAGGCAGGTCTATTCCAAGCGTAGGAGTCGCCATCGTTCAAATTGAGAGTCCTGGAATAGGTGGTGGAGAGGGAGAAGAGGGATGTGAGGGCGGTGTTAACGGATATGAGGACCGCGCATCTCTTGTAAAATGCAGAAGCCAAGGATATGACTTCCAATTCTCTCTCTCGGCTCATCACCAGGTGGTATCCAGCGGCTCTATCACCTGTCATCCCTTTCATTGAATCTTCGTTTGTAACCGTCCTCTCCGCCTGCAAGTCCTCATCCGAAATTATAAGGTTTGGGCGCGGACGTGCAATTTGTTCCTGAGTCACCCAATGCAGATGACACGCGCATGTTCTGTTATCCTCACAGAACGGAGACATCGCGACCTAACCGTTGATTGGCTTGCGCTCCAGAGCAACCCATGTATTTCTGAACTCAATGGCGTTGTCCCAGGCCATCGAGTGCCGAAGATATCTAGTGCGGATGCATGCGTGTTTGTAGATTTTACAGGTGTCAGCGACGTCCTGTGAGATTGGGTTGTTAGAAGTCTCCAGTTCTCACCAAACAACTCTCGAAACCTTGTTTCGGTCTGAGACATCTGTGTGTCCGTCCACATCATGCCAGTCCACATAGTCGCGATGAGATGTCTGCTCATCTGCGTTGCTTTTCGGGAACCGCGAAGCGCCCTGACAAGGTCTAAAATTCGTCGTCGTGAGCCGGAGCAGCGTTTGTCTATGCCACACGGTATGCATAAAAAAAAATACTCTCGCCGTTTACATTTCTGTGAACAGACAGGATCAACAGACACAACGAGTATATGCAGCTTCTATTGGGACCTACTATCGACTAAGCTATCCCTCAATCATTTCCACCACCCTCGCCTCTAGTGCACATTCGCTTTCATCGTAAACTCATAAGCTGACCTGCCCGTCTGACACGCTCCAAGTACTCCAAGGGTGCCAGTTGTCAATCACATAAAAACTAGGGCGCTTTGGCGTGGATTGGCGGCATACCACTTTTGTACTGAATCTCGAGGGACAGTCACCTTGTTCAACACGACATCAATCAGACCTGAAGTACATCGGTGCATGGCTCGTTTAACCACTTCTGCTTTCATTTTGGAATTTCTGCGTTCATCGTGCACCTATGGGGTTTTTCATCATTATCCACAGACAAATCTTTATTATACATAAGATTAGATAGTCCATGTATATATTTTCTCCCGCTCGTCCCCGACTTGACCACTCCGGCTACGGAGACTCGAGTGTAAGAACCAAGATAATAATCAGAATATGGCAATGAGTAGACATGGTGTGTTTCGTGACAAGTCCACGTACCTTTATCGAAAGCCATGCTCCTTGTATATTCCTATTTCACCTTCACCTTCATCACAAGCATTACTCATACACTGTGCTCGCCTTACCCCTATCACCCCATTAGTGCCCTCCACTAAATTGACGTTCCGAGAGAAATGCGCACTGTGAGCCGTACTTTTGCCAATCGGGGAAGGAAGTTTTATGACAGCGGATTTTGGACTGTCGATCGTGCGCGGTAATAGTCTGCCACGACATCGAGACCGAATTCGCGCGGCGATTGGCCAGACAAGCAAGCAGATGTCAAGTGAGGCAAGTTGTATATTAATGAAAGTAGGGTTATGACTTGACCTGGTCCCAAGCGAACAATTGACACGCCATCCAAAATCTCAACACAGTCTATCGAAGACCACAAGTGCCCTGATCTCTGCCATGAGACTATTTTTGGCCACAGCATTTGATGTTGAGAGAGAGATGGAGGATTGGAATTGGTGATGATGGCTATCGTTGTTGCTGATCCCATTCACAAAGTATTTACAACATGTTTGGATTACTACATTTACTTGGAATCGTTAAACCAACTTCGTATTTGCAATTGAATCAACTCAGAGCTGAAGTCCCTCCTACGCGACGCGCTCTATCACGTGCTGTGCCACACGCACACCAAATTTGGAAAATACTAACTTTGAGTCGCGCCATCAAGCCACTCTGCTCTCTTCGCTGCGGACCACCACCGATGTCCTTTTCTTCCTCCTCTAGATGAAAAATTATCTGCTTACCGCAAATTTCTTTTCGCATATTTTCTCTTGGAGGTTTATAGCTGTCGTGGGATTAAGGGATACGTAGCGTTATGGTTGGATGTGTTGTCTGCTCTACCTGTCGACAACACGCTGGCCACGGTTCAGGCGGATGTGGCATAAGGTTGGGCTGTCTCTCCTCTTTTGAAAGGAATTAGAATACCTATAGGTGAGTCAATTATCCTGATTATATGTTAACTGACCTGAATCTGATGCACCTTCAATTCTCCCAGTGTATCTAGGTAGAACAATACTACGTTCTTTTGCGTTTTAAATGCTCTAGACACAACCATGTCGTCTCTGTTCCCGGAAATCATCCACTGTGTCGACGACTGATATCAGAACAGCAAGTCTGAGCTCACCAAAGCGGGATATGCGTGATATCCTGGTGCTACTGAATCAACGATGGAAGGAGGTGAACCCAGAGCAGTGGTGGGAGCCGTCGTTGTCACTGTAGTGGGCCGATATCAGCCTTCAGGCGTTGAGGTTGATATTACACCGACTCATGGCTAGTCCTCATTCACCTCATGGAGGATCAAAAATGGCATCCAAAGTTCCCCGTTCTCTTATTCTCGCAGCGCTGACTTGGAATCAAGTATGACATTGTCGTCAATATCTGCGTTTTCGGATTTGACTTCTACCAGTTCTCCCTCACTTCCCCCTGGTCACCTCTCTCCTCGTGTCTACACCCCTTCAACAGGGACCACCGCCCCAACTCCGCCTCGTGGAGGCCCGCCTTCAGTCTTACTAGCCGTTGTCATTAGGCCGGACGTGGTAGGAACGAGACAAGGAGGACTTGCAGAAGAAGGATTATGCCAGCGTCGGGATGGGAACCCAAAACCTCCGCCTCTGTTTTCGCCTCATTCTCATCCCGCATTCTATATCCTGCACCTGCACCTGCACCTGCACCACTCTCTTTCCTCGTCCACCTGCATCTAATACTACTGGGCATCCCTGAACTGCCAGCACAACCCTCACCTAAACACCTCACAAAACGATGCTAGACCCTGCACAAATGCTTACTCGTCACGACGTGATATCGCGGAGATTACGAGGCAAGGGCAGCTTGTTGTTGGTGGTGATGATGAGTGGCGCTTTGGAGAGGGAGGTTGTTGCATCGATGAGTGGAAAGGGAGGCGAAAACGGGAGAACGGGATGGAAGAACCGAATGAAGAGAGGAGACAGGGAAGGAAACGTTAATGTTGTTGTTGAGCAGGGACGTTGTTGTTGACAAGAACACGAGCGGGGTTGAAGTGATGGGGGCGGAGAGAGAACGTGAAATATCGCCCGGACTGGTCGTGGTCGACTACCGATTCCCTCCATCACATCTGGTGGTTCTGGTCCCTCATTCTCATACACCAATTTATATGCACTCCCGCCGCCTCCAACTTCAATGTCAGCTGCATCATCCGTGACTTCAACATTGGCATCGTCACCAATATCACCCGCTCGTCTATCAATACATACGATGACCGATACTTACTCTAAGGAACAACGAGGCGAAAATCGTAAAAGAGGTCAGCCTGGGTGGGCTGTGCGAATTGTAGAGGAACGGAGAGAAGGAGGGGGTAGTCAAGCGAGAGGGGACGAAAAACCAGAGAGAGAAAGGGAAAGACGCAAAATCGCCACCACTGGTTCTGTGAAAAGACTGGTTCTCGTCGCTTACGCGCTCTAGATGGGGATCTATAGCGAGTGTACGAGTCGCCATTGTTCAAAGCGAGAGTTCTGGGATAGGTGGTGAAGAGGGAGAAGAGGGAGAAGAGGGTGGCGTCGGAGGATATAAGGACTGCACCTGATGAGGTGGAGAAACCCGCCTATTCTGCGGTGGGAAGGGCGGGGATGAGGGTGATAGATAGGGAGAGTGTGAGGGACGCGCGGGAGGGGAGTGACTGTTACCGCCTATAGAAATCAATGTCTTCCTACATCGCCTCAGATTGAAATGGGTATCCCGACGTTTACGATGTCGTCGTCAATCACGTTACCACTTCCCAGTACCACCTCCGAGATTCAACCTGCGAGTTCTCTAACCTCACTTTCTGCTCTTTCTCTACCCCTGGATGATCGTTCCACTTCCCCCAGCGTGATATCGACGTCAACGTCGGGGGCGTCGCCGTTCCCAACCCATTCCACTCCGCGCGCCATCTCAACTGCAGCTCCCGATTACGCTCAATACTACTCATGCCAAAATGCAACTTGTCATCGTTGGATTTGAGAGTGTCACGATATGAAAGTAATGGATGATTCTATAAAGAGAACGACTCATTCGTAGTGCGCGTTAGTCGCGGTCAGGCGCTTTAGACTAGGTATATTATGTGAATAAACTTCCATTGTGTGCCTCGCACCAGCAACCTCTTACTACGCTCGGTATTCAGTGAAATTCTTGTGAGATCGCCCCGTTTTGTCTCCTGCATTCCTCAGCTCGCTATTATCGCTCATGTCAAAGACTCATCACATGAATTACGCCCAACGATCGTGAGCCCTCACAGTTGACATTCCCTTGAATTCGAGAATATTATCCATGAGTATCACGAATGCGACAAGAGTGGCACGCTTGAGACACATAAAGGTACCCATGGACAGATTAATTACAGCACAATATTGACGAGAGGATGTAGATAGAGAACTAGAGATACGAAATGTAGATAGGAAAATCCAAAATGAAAGGACATGTGAACATTGAGCTATAAAGGAAGAGAGAATATTCAAACAAAAAAAAGATGAGAGAGAAAAGAGAGTTGGATGGAGAGTGGATGAAACTGAAACACTATATCAGTGCATGGCTATTGTTTGACTTGGTAGCAAAAGACTTACTGGAGTCTGGTCATGGCAGCTTAACATCAGCAATGTCTGGGTTGGCTCCGGAGTGCTCCGTAGTGCTCCGTAGCACTGTAGTGCTGTAGCAAAGGGTACCCCTTATGGAGTTTCCCCATTAGGGTCAGTAGCGCTCTGTAGCGCCCCCTTGTTGCTACATGATGCTACAGACTGCTACAGGTGCTACAGAGCACTACAGACTGCTACATAGGTAGACCACTACATATACAAATTGCCCTTCCAAATAGCACATATAACGCATGAAATCACTCATAAGATTGTAAAACAAAATTAATATATCATTCAAAACCTAACTAATACACAAGTAATACCGCATACAATACAGATAGGGAATGTCCTGGACCTGTGGCATACCCTACCTGTGTACCTGCGGGTTTTCTATGCAAAACAAGTCCAAGAATGTCGAAAACGGACAATTTTTGGGCAAGATATGCTCAAAATGCGAAGCCTTTCGCATTTTGAGCATATCTAGCCCAATTCTGGGCCGTTTTGGGCGCTCTTGGGCCTGTTTTGAAGCTCACAGGTACACCAAGGCTGACCCACACCTGTACCTGCGCCCAACCCAACCCATAACCTGTCCAAGTCACCTGTACCCTTGACTTTCCCTAAATACAGAGATAACCAAGAGAATAGCAAGAATGGCAATAAGCGATAATAAAGGTCAAGAATTTATGCTCTAAATAAATATATTAATGAGGTACAGTATAACAATAAATAAAATAGAACTCACCAAGGGTTATATATGACATGTAGAGGAAGGTCATGATGACGAAGAACTAGAAAAGACATCAAAGCAGAGCGTGAGAAAGTCTGGAAGTCATACTCATAACATTCACATACCTATGAAAACCCATCTCCTATGCTCAAACAGACATAATAAAGCACCTATAATAATAGAAGTAATAGAAGAATGTCATAAATAGAAAAAGAAAGAAAAAAAATAAAAGGAATCTCACCAATATATGTTAAAGTGCAGGTAAAATCTACTGCTAAAGCAGCGATAACATCCTATAATGTAGTAGTCAGCCACTTGGTTCCATAATAATAAACACTTACCAGGTCTCTTAAATATATATATATAGAACCATTAAAGCACCTGTGGGATGGGGAAATATGGTAGATGTGGACGAAGATGATAGTTGAGGAAAGAAGAGAGTGCGATCAAAATTGCTTATTTTGGAATCATTTTGGTTCGTGTTTTGATTAATCAGCATTTTCCCATCTCATATGTTTCACCAAAGCGGACAATGGACTTCAAAAAAAAATGACAAGTCCAGTCTCGAAATTCACTACTATTCTGTTATATACAATTATTTGTAGTCTAGCACCTAGTTGACATTGGTTTTTAATAATATAAGTAATTTCTGGCATGACTTTAAGAGAGGGCACTCCCTATAGCTACATAATTACCATACCATGGTAGGTAGCAGTACACAGAGGGGGAGGTAATGCATGTAGTGCTACAGAGCACTAACTTGCTAGTCGTTGCTACCACTGCCATCATGGATGCTACAGCTGCTACTGTTGCCATGATGCATGCTACAGCCATCAGTGGCTATGCTACAACCCAAAATCGGAAATTGCTGATGAACAATCCCTGCTCCTGTGAAGCTTCTTTTCCAGATGCTTTGCTGAATCGATGACCCTACCAAAGGGCCCTTTCTTCTGTGTTATAGGATTCAGGGTGGGTGTGAAGGAATCAGAGGGTTCAGGGGTAGGAGGAGTGTCCAGTGCTGGGCTGAATTCTTCCAACTCCTTCTTGAATTTCACAAGAAGGCCCTGCATTTCCTCAAGTTGTGGAACAAGGGTGGCTATGAGCTGCTCATCTGATTGCTCTCTTGCATCCTGCAAATCTGACTGAATGATGGTTTGTTGTAATTGAAGACCCTGTATTTGTGTTTGGAGGTCATTGTATAGATCTGATGCGAATGGGGTTTGTCGGAGGGGCTGTGAAATTGATTCCTTAAGGAGATAGTCAGTGCTGAAATATTGTCCCAAAGCACCATCTAAAATTATCAGTGCAGACTCCTGTGTGTTTTGAAACCTGACAATATGACTTCCACTGCTGATGTATTTCTAATGAGTGATGGGAATGTCATTGATCAATACTGCAAGAAATTTCCGAGATTAGCATACCTTCCAGATTTTGTCTTGAAGCTCACTGAAATTGCTTTCTGCACGCCTTGAGGCACTTTCACCCCAAACAAGGTCCCACATTGTAGAAACGATTGTAATTAAACTGGCTGACTCTGGTCCTGTCAAGGCTTCAAAGGTTCGCAGCACCCGCCTTTGACTTCCAGGAAGGCGTGGGTTGTGTATAGGTGTGAAGTAAAGAATACGGAAGTATGTATTGCTAAGCTTGAGGTCAGTGTGTGTCTCAAGAAAGAGAAGACTGGGGCTCACTTGTTTGCCTGAATCATGTTTCTCAACATGGAGACTATACCCATTGACGAGATTTTGGTATCTGCGAAGCCTGGAACATCCACGAGGTAAATCGGGATCCCTTGCTTAGATTTGATATTCACGATCTGATAAATGTTTACTGATTGTGTAAACCCTTCCAACTTATTGCTGGAAAGGCCGTGTGTAGTGTTTGGTGCGAGCGATTCTATGAACTGCAATGGCAATGGTGATTCTATTTTGTAAGCTGCTGTCCATTTGATGGGTATGTAACTTACTGTACTCTTCCCTGATCCTGTCGGCCCAAGCAAGCTATGCATACATGTATCAGTCATAATCTCGCAGTGGAATTGATCACTTACACAAATACATGATAACTGAAACCCCCATCTAATGGCTCTGCTCTTGAGACCTGCTCTACTGACACAGCTCCTGAAACTGTAATATTTTTGAGCTTGGGTGCAAATTCCGGGATTGTGGACATTGAAAGGTATTAGCAAGAGAAGAAGTAGACTTGGTATGTTAAAGGCAAGATGGGTGTGTGACAAGTGACCGAAATTCGCGAGTCTGACTATGTATATTCACGAGGTGGCCACGAGGATTTCTATTCTGGTTGATCAACAAGATACGACTGGTGCGACGGGCAATCGAATTTCTATGTTCCCGTTGACGAAGGGATTGTTATTGGTGTGGTGTGACAGGCAACATGTCATTCATCATCCTCAGATTTGAAGACTGAATGGGTCAGCATCGACGACCGAGTACGGTATTGCATGCCTTTATTAATTCCTGATCCTTCAGAACTTTTGTTCCCTTAATTTTTACCAATAATAACATGATATCAAATGAAAAAATGGGCATACTCGTGACGACGTGGAAAGCAAAGACAGGTTTCGACGCGGCTTTATGGATTAACACGGCGCAGAAACTGATTGGTGATCCATGATACCACACATTGGTAAACGTTGTGGACTCCAAATAGACAAAAATAATCACCATTCCACGAACAAGTGGCCGCTCCTCTGACTTCACAGCTAAAACGCTCAATTTCAAATTCAAACCCAAGCCCCTGTCTGCGTCGGTGCATCAAATCAGAATGCGCACGTGCCATGCATCTCATTCCCCAAATTTGGAAATCCCAACTTTGACTGGTGGCGTCACAGCTTTCCTCATTATTGACCACCAACACCTCGTCTTCCTCCCCTAGGTCCCAAAATTATCTTTTTATGGGATCCCTCCTTCCCGTATTGGATGATTTAAAACTTTAAAGACTCGTGGCTATTGTTGGACGACGGGATACTGTGGATGGAGTCGTTGGATGTGTTCCTTCTGCCTGCCATTGTCGTGTTGGGCATGGTTCAGGCCGCTGGGCTTTATTTTCTCTTTGAAAAGGGTTAGGACGTCATATATGTGAGTGAATTATCCTCTTTTTCCTTTACTTGACCTGGCTCTGACGCAGTTTCAACGCTCCCAGTGTATTTAGGCAGAACAAATTCTATTTTCTTTTGGTGTTTTATGTAACTATCTGTGGAGTGAAAACAAAACCCTACCATAAGCCTTCATATGCCCCTCAAGTTCCCGTGTACTATCCCTTATTTCCCAACTCAGGGTATGCTCTAGACACGACGACGTCATCCCGTTCTCGGAGATCATCCACCACGTCAACGACTGGTATCAACGAGGTCTGGGCTCGCCAAAGTGGCGCATATGTGACGTCCTGGTGCTACTGGAACAACCATTAGAGGAGTTGAAGGTGCAGTGGTGGCACTGACCCCTGCCTAATCCGTGCTCGTCTCATGGAGGATAAAACATGTCACCCACAGTCCCCGTCCTTTTATTCTCGTGACGCCGACTCATTTACGACGACCTCGTCAACATCCGCATCTTTGGAGCACGATGCTTCAGCTACACTCCATGGTCCACTCGCCCCTGCTTCTTCTGGAGCAAGGTCACACATTTCACCCTCCATCCATGCTCGTCGTGGTATATCAAGCAGGAGGGAGCCGGTGTGATAAATCCCCACCCTGTCATCCGCTTCAACACTGGCTTCAATCACACCCGTCATCGCCATCGCCTTCTACGCTTTCGTCAACCACTATTACTCTCATCATCGCCCCCCAGGTTGTCCTTTAATCAGTACACGTCTACTAGTTCTCCCTCCCCTCCCCGGATCTCCTCTCCCCGTGTCCACACCCGTTCAACGACACTTTCAGTTACCACCGCTCCAGCTCCACCACTTCCTGCCCCTTGTGAAGTCCGTCTTCAGTCGTACCTGCCGTTGTATTGAGGTCAGGTGTCTTAGGAACGACGCAAGGAGGATGTGAAGGAGAAGGATTACGCCAGTGTCGCGATGGCCAACCTCAAACCTCCGCCTCTGTTTTCACCACCCCATCCTAACTCCGCATTCCACATCCACCAGCACCAGCACCTCTCTCCCCTGGTTCACCTTCACCTAGTGCCACTGGACATCTCTGAACCTGAAGCACAACCCTTGCCCAAAACTCACAGAACGACGCTGAACTCTGCACAATCCTTACCTGTTGCTGCGCGATATCGCAAATACAGGAGATCGTGAGTGAAGCGGGCAGCTCGGCGTTGGTGGGGATGATGAGTTGGGCTATGGAGGGGAGGTTGTGCGATGAACGGAAAGGGAGGGGAGAACGGGATAGAAGAACTGAGGGAGGGAGAGAAGATGGGGAAGGAAACATCTATGATGCTGTTGAGCATGGACGTTGATGTTGACGAGAACACGAGCGGGTTGAAGGGAAGGGAAGGAGAGAGAAGTGAAAAACCACTCGGACGCGTCAAAGTCATCTCCGATTCCCCCACTTCGTCCCATCCTTCTGGTCCCTCATGCACCTTTTCACCTGCACCCGCGCCGCCTCCAACATCAACATCAGCTGCATCACCTCTGACTTCAACATCATCACTTTCACCTGTATTGCCTGCTCCTATATCAACAGATACGATGACCAATACATATCCTCCGGAAGAACGAGGAGAAGACCGGGAAAGAGAGGCTGAAGGAGGCTGGCTGGAGCTGAGGAGGCGGTAGTCAGACTAGAAAGGGGGAGGAAACGAGCCAGAGAGTAAAAGACGTGAACACCACCGGTCGGCGCTGGTGGATCGGTGAACGGACAGGTTGTCCTCAGTCATGCGTTCTAGATGAGGGGGTTTGGCGGGTGTATGAGTCTTCATCGTTCAAATTCGACGAGAAGGACGAGCGGCGCAGGACGGTTTCTCTGCACTGTTGGTTGTCGGTTGGGATGAGGAAAACGTGGGCTGAAAGCAACGGGCGAGCTGCAGGTGTATTGGTAGCATATGTGGCTATGAGCAGTGGACCATCGTCTTTGGGGAATGTAGACGATGGATATCCTCCCGGAGTTCCTTACAATTTTTATCCCCGCCTTCTTTTCTCTCCTACCTCAGCCTGGCTTCTATACCTCCTGTGTCTGCAACTGTGGTTCAAGCATGCTCCGGTGTCTCAACACCCCACACGATGGCTACTACACTGGCCCACTCCCATTATCCTTCCTTCAACCGCCAACTTGCGATCGTGCACCCGATCTTCTGTAAGTACTGGCTACTACTGCCCTTCCAGCGTCCCCAATTGACTCACGATCCCTGCCTGTGATCACTAGGTGCTTGGAATCTGTATCGCGACTCGCCAGCACGATAAGAAATGGTGTCACAAACCCCATCCCCTCTGACAACGAAAACATGTGTACCACGTCATCAATTTTCATCATACATTTCTTCCCCCACTCCCGCTACGACCATGCCATGACCAGAGGTCATGGTCATGTTGTCTGTTTGGTCAACGCGACGGTGAGGTCAATACCCCGCGCCGCTCAGTCGAGAGTTGAAAGGCTGTGATGTTGCCATTGGGCGTTGGGAGAGGAAATTGATGGCGGGGTGACGTTGGCGTCGCAGTCACTTTGACCTCTACCAAAAGCCTGGATCCACTGGTGGACCTCACTCCTTTTGTAAGAGGAACATTGACATCGTATCCTGCCCTTCATTGACTTTTGTTGGCTCTAGATGTCGCTGATGGTCCTGGAAGCGTCGTTGTTGAAGGACGGCGGATTATCGGATTGGGTTCAGGGTTGGGGTTAGACAGAATTGGGAGTGGCAACTACGATGGGGTTATGATAACTCTGAGTACGGTGACTGTCGGGGGTGCGAGTGGGCAAATGGTTGGGATGCGGATGTGTATGTTTGGGGTAGTAGAGAGGCGGGAAGCGAGCATGGTTAAGTTGGATCGTGGGGGAGCTTTGGGCCAGCCGTCATCATGGGTTACAGACATTATGACTCATTTGGGCGGCATATATTGGCGTGTAATATTTTGCTGAGGCTCTTAAGTGTTCGGGGACTGACTCTAAATCAGATTCGTTCTGTCTGTTGGCACTGTTTGGTCGTTTTATCTTATTTCAAAAGGGTTTGATTCAATACAAGTGAGTCATTTATCCAGATTTCCTCTTCACCGAGCTGGTTCTGACGTACCTTCAGCGCTTTCAATGTATTTAGGTTCAATCAATATCATTCCTTTCGCGTCTTAATCTATGTGATGTGCGCATCTAATCCTACCATACACCACGAATTGTCCTGTCGTCCCTCTCTACCTTCGGCTCACGACCATGTCATGCCCGTTCTCTGGAATTTTTAACGATCCGTATCACTTAGGGAAAGTGGGGAGTCCGTGGCGTCCCGGTGCACCAGGAACAACGCTTGGAGGAAATGTAGCAAGCACGATCAAAAGCGACATCGGCAGTCTGAGTCTCTTATTATCGTAATCTCGTCGCGCCAATCCCTGCTATGACGATGTTGTCCCCTCCTTGTGCGGCTGTCGAGCCCCATACTCTCTTTATGAACACTCTGTACCTTTTTGATCGCTTCAGGTGTATGGTCTCAATGTTCTACTTTCATCCTACTCTTCAAATCTTCGTGGTATAGCTAGTCGCGCCCAGCGGAAAGAATTTGGCTGTACATCCCCGCCCCGTGGTCTGGTCCAACTGCGGCTTCAGCTCTACACCCATCATCGCACATCCGGTGCCCCTCATCATCACTGTCCACCATATCCTCAACCTCCACACTCGTAAATGACCCTGCGGGCTGGCTTGCAGTCAATACAGCAGCCAATATTGTCCCTACCACGTTTGATCCTACCACGTCAGTAGATGTAACTAAAGGGCAGTCCTAGGTGCTATGGAGAGTGTCGTTGAAGCAATAAGGGGAGATGTGGATTGGAGATCGGGGATTTGAAGGAGGAGATGAAGGAGAGGCATTCCGCGGGTTTGGACAATAGGAAACTCAAAGCCGCTGCTTCCATCGTCCGACTTGATATCCGTATTCCTACCACCTAATGCGCCCGCGACTCCAGCACCAGTCTCAACACCAGCACTCGCACTCTTCCTCCATCCACCACACGTGCCAGGTCCACCAGTATCCCCACGAAAAACCTCTCAAAGTGACAAGCTCCGCTCCTAGAATTCTTACCGACCTAAATCCCACCATTCGCCGAGATTGAGAGTGAAGTGGGTAGTCTGGCGTTGGTGCAGATGATGCGTGGCGCTGTGGAGGGGGAGGTTGTTGTGATCAGCAGGAATGGAAAGGGGAGAGCGAGAGACAGCGAGATGGAAAAAATGAAGGGGTGAGAGGATATGAGGCAAGGAAACGTCTATGTTGTTGTTTGGTAGGGACGTTGAGGCTGACGAGAACAAGAGCGGAGTCGAAGTGAAGGGGGAGGCGGGAGAACGTGAAGTATCACATGGGCGCGTTATAGTTGATTGCTGATTCCCTCACTGCATCTGATCCTTCTGGTCTCTCGTACACTGTTTTACTTGCACCCGCGTCGCATCATCACCCCTCACTTCAACATCAGCATCGTCACCTATATCACCCATTTATCTGCCTACAAATACGATAACTGATACTCAGCCGGAGGAAGAACGAGGCGAAAACCGTAAAAGAAGAGGTGAAGGTGGGTGGGCCGAGACGAATTTACGAGTCAGAAAGAGAAGTACATGAGATCAACACCACCGCTGGCTGCGTGAAAGAACATTTCTCGTCGCTCACGCGCTTTCGAACGCGATACCGCAAATAGCGGAGATTGCGAGGCAAGGGGGCAGCTTGGCGTTGGTGGGATGATGAGTGACGTTGTGGAGGGAGAGGTTTTTGCAGTGGACAGGGACGCGAGAACAGGAAAACGGGATGGAAGAACTGAACGGAGGAGAGGAGAGAGGGAAGGAAACATCTACGATCTTGTTGGGCAGGGACATTGACGTTGATGAGTGCATGAGCCGGGTTGAACTGACGGGGGAGGAGAGAGAACGTGAAATAAGGGTCCTGGGATAGGTGGGAGGGAGAAGAGGGATGTGAGGGCGGCGTTGGACGATATAAGGACTGCATCTGATGAGGTGGAGAAAGTCGCTTATTCTGCAATGAGGGTGATAGATACGGAGAGTGAGGGAGATGTGGGGGAGAAGTGACTGTTACCGCCTGTAGAGATCAATGTCTTCCTACATCGCCTCCGCTTGGAATGGGTATCCCAATATTTACGATGTCGTTGTCAATCGCGTTACCACTCCCCAGTACCACCTCCGAGATTCAACCTGTGAGTTCTCTAACCTCACTTTCCACTCTTTCTCTACCCCTAGATAATCGTTCCACTTTCCCCAGCGTGATATTGACATCAATGTTGGTTACGTCGCCGTCCCCAACCCATTTCACTCTGTGCATCAGCAATGTCTGGGTCTGCTATGGAGTGGTACATAGTGCTCTGTAGCACTGTAGCGCCATAGCAGAGGGTACCCCTTACGTAGTTTCCCCATTAGGATATGTAGCGCTCTGTAGCACCCCCTTGTTGCTACAGGGTGCTACAGACTGCTATAGGGTGCTACAGAGCGCTACATAGGTAGATCACCTCATGTACAAACCACCCTTCAAATAGTGCATATAAATCAAGAAATCACTCATTTGATTAAAGATAAAGCCAAAAATAATATATCATTTGAAAACTAACTAATACACCAGTGTTACTACATATGCGACAGAGATAGTCAAGGGTAAGGAAATAGTGCAAATAAAAAGAACAGTAAATAAACATCAAACTAAAGGGACAAATGGAAATGGTAAGGAAGGAATGGAAGGTGACACATATTCTATAAAAATGTGAAGCTTGGTAGAGGAGAGGAGCAGGGTAGGAGGAGCAGATTCAAAAAAACTAGGGAACGTCATGGGTAACCCTCAGATACAAAATCACTGACCTGTACCCGTACCCATGGCGTACCCTACCCGTGTACCCACGGGTTCTCCGCGCAAAACAAACCCAAGAACGTCCAAAACGGTCAAGCTTTGGGCAAGATATGGCTGAAATACGAAGCCTTTCGTATTTCAAGCATATCTTGCTTGATTCTGCACCGTTTCGGGCGCTCTTGGGCTCATTTTGAAGCTCACAGGTATGCCGAAGCCAACCCGTACCCGTACCCGCGCCTAACCCGACCTGCAACGCGTCCAGGTTGGGCATACCCTTGACTTTCCCTAAAAAAAACCAAGAGCCTAAAGGCGTTGGAATAGTGACAAGTCATGGAAAAGATTATGAATTAATGATCTAAATAGATGTATGTATCAATAAGCCATAGTATAGAAATGAATAAAACAGTGCTCACCAAGAGACATAAACAACATGTACAGGGAGTCATGATGCGATGGACTAGAAAGACATGGTAAAGGAGCGTGAGAGAGTTCAGACACAAAGTCGGAGTATTCACATACCTATAAAAACCAATCTCCTGGGCTCAAACAGACACAATACAGCACCTATAATAATAAAACAATAGAAGAGTGTCATAAATAGAAAAAGAAATAAATAAAATAAAAGGAATCTCACTGAAATATGTTAAAGTGCATGTAAAATCTACTGCTAAAGCAGCGATAATGTCCTGTGAGATAGTAGTCAGCCACTTGGTTCCATAATAATAAACACTTACCAGGTCTCTTAAATATATACATATAGAACCATTAGAGCACCTGTGGGATGGGGAAATATGGTAGATGTGGACGAAGATGATAGTTGAGGAAAGAAGAGAGTGCGATCAAAATTACTCTTTTTGGAATCATTTTGGTTTGTTTTTGATTAATCAGCATTTTCCCATCTCATATGTTTCACAAAAGCGGACAATGGACTTTAAAAAAAAAAAGATAAGTCCAACTCATTGGTCTCGAAATTCACTACTATTCTGTTATTTACATATTACATTACAATTATTTGTAGTCTAGCATATAGTTTATATTGGTTTTAATAATATAAGTAATTTCTGGCATGACTTTAAGAGAGGGCACTCCCTATAGCTATGTAATTACCATACCATGGTAGGTAGCAGTACACAGAGGGGGAGGTAATGTATGTAGTGCTACAGAGCACTAACTTGCTAGTCATTGCTACCACTGCCATCATGGATGCTACAGTTGCTACTGTTGCCATGATGCACGCTACAACCATCAGTGGCTATGCTACAACCCAAAATCGGAAATTGCTGATGTGCGCCATGTCAACTGCGGTTCCCAGTTACGCTTAATGCTACTCACACCAAAACACAACTTGCCGTCGTTGGATTTGATAGCGTCACAATATGGAAGTAATGGATGATTCTATAAAGAGGAAGACTCATTCGTAGTGCGCGTTAGTCACGGTCAGGCACTTTAGACTAGGTATATTATTTGAATCAACTTCTGTTGTGTGCCCCGCACCAACGATCTCTTACTATGCTCAGTTTTCAGTGAATAACGACATTCTTCTTTCATCACTATTTATTGTGAGCTACACTGCCCCTCCTCTCTCTGCTTCTCATGATATTGCCCTGTTTTGTCTCCTGTAATCCTCAGCTCACTATCACTCATGTAAAAGCCTCATCTCATGAATTAAGCCCAATGATTGTGCACCCTTACAGTTGACATTACCTTGAATGTGAGAATATTATCAATGTGTATCACCAATGCAATGAGAGTGGCATGCTTGAGATACATAAGGAAAGATACCCATGGATAGATTAATTACAGAACAATATTGATGATAGGATGTAGCAAGAGAATTAGAGATGGGAAATGCAGATAGGAAAATCAAAAATGAAAGGAGACGTGAACATTGAGCAGAGAGAATCTTCAAACAAAAAAAAAATGAAAGAGAAAAGACATTGTATGAACAGTGGATGAAACTGAAACACTATATCAGTGCATGACTATTGTTTGACTTGGTAGCAAGAGACTTACTGGAGTCTGGTCATGGAAGCTTAACAATCCCTGCTCCTGTGAAGCTTCTTTTCCAGACACTTCACTGAATCAATGACCCTGCCAAAGGGCCCTTTCTTCTGCATTATAGCAGGTTCAGGGGTAGGAGAAGTGTCAGGTACTGGCCCGAATTCTTCTAACTCCTTCTCAAATTTTGCAAGAAGGCCCTGCACTTCCTCGAGTTGTGGAATAAGGGTGGCTTTGAGTTGCTTGTCTGATCGCTCTGTTGCATCCTGCAAATCCGACTGAATGTTGGATTGTTGTAATTGAAGACCCTGGATTTGTATTTGGAGGTCTTTGTATAGATCAGATGCGAATGGGGTTTGTCGGAGGGACTGTGAAATTGATTCCCTAAGGGGATAGTCTTCTGTAAATCCTCGATCAAAAGCAGCATCTAAAATTGTCAGTGCAGACACCTGCGTGTTTTGAAACCTGACAATATCACTTCCACTGCTGATGTATTTCTAATGAGTGATGGGAATGTCATTGATAATACCACAAGAAATTTCCAAGATTAGCATACCTTCCAGATTTTGTCTCGAAGCTCGCTGAAATTGCTTTCTGCACGCCTCAAGGCACTTTCGCCCCAAACAAGGTCCCACATTGTAGAAATGATTGTAATGAGCCCAGCTGACCCTGGTCCTGTCAAGGCTTCAAAGGTTCGCAGCACCCGCCTTTGACTTCCAGGAAGGCGTGGGTTGTGTATAGGTGTGAAGTAAAGAATATAGAAGTAAGGATTGCTAAGCTTGAGGTCAGTGTGTGTCTCAGGAAAGAGACAGCTGGGGCTCACTTGTTTGCCTGAATCACGTTTCTCAACATGGAGACTATACCCATTGACGAGATTTTGCTATCTGCAAAGCCCGGAACATCCACAAGGTAAGTTAGCATCGATGATCAAGCATAGTATTGCACTTCTTTATTACTCCCTGATCCTTCAAAACTTCAGTTCCCTCAATTTTTGCTGATACTATCATGGTATCAAGTAAAAAAATGGGTGCACTTCCGACGATGTATAAATCAAAGGCGGGCTTCAAGCCTTCGACACAGCTTTAGGGATTGACATGGCGCAGAAACTGATTACCGATCCATGATACCACACATTGCTAAACCTTACGGACTCCAAAGAGGCCAAACTAGTCACTATCGCATAAACAAGCGTCCGCTCCTCTGACTTCACAGCAAAGACGCTCAAATTCCGCGTCGATGCACCAATCAGAGCTGCGCACGTGCCATGCACCGCATTCCGCAAATTTGGAAATCCCAACTTTTGACTAGTGGCGTCACATCTCCTCATTATTGACCACCACGGAGACCTCGTCTTCCTCCCCTAAAATTACGTTTTTATGGAATCCTTCCTTTCCCTTATTTGATGATTTAAAACTTTATAGACTTGTGGCCATTGTTGGATGACGGGGTACTGTGGATGGAGTCGTTGATGTGGTTGGATGTGTTCGTTCTGCCTGCTATTGACGCGTTGGGCATGTTTCAGGCTGCTGGGCTGTATCTTCTCGTTTAAAAGGGTTTGGACGTCATATATGTGAGTTAATGATTCTGTTTTTCCACTACTTGACCTGGCTCTGACGCAGTTTCAACGCACCCAGTGTATTTAGGCAGAACAAATTCTATTTTCTCTTGGTGTTTTAACTATCTGTGGAGTGAAAACAAAACCCTACCATAACCCTTCACATGCCCCTCAAGTTCCCGTGTACTATCCCTTGTTCCCAACTCAGGGTATGCTCTAGACACGACGACGTCATCCCGTTCTCGGAGATCATCCACCACGTCAACGACTGGTATCAACGAGGTCTGGGCTCGCCAAAGTGGCGCATATGTGACGTCCAGGTGCTACTGAAACAACTACCAGAGGAGCTGAAGAAGGAGCAGTGGTGGGACCGACCCCTGCCTAATCTGTGCTCGTCTCATGGAGGATAACTACAGTCCCCGTCCTTTTATTCTCGTGACGCCGACTTATTTATGACAACCTCGTCAACATCTGCATCTTTAGAGCACGATGCTTCAGCTACACTCTATGGTCCACGCGCCCTGCCTCTTCTGGAGCAAGGTCACGAATTTCACCCTCCATCCATGCTCGTCGTGGTATATCAAGCAGGAGGGAGCCGGTGTGATAAATCCCCACCCCGTCATCCGCTTCAACACTGGCTTCAATCACATTCGTCATCGCCATCGCCTTCTACGCTTTCGTCAACCACTATTACTCTCGTCGTCATCTTCCAAGTTGTCCTGCAATCGGTCCACTTCTATTAGTTCTCCCTCCCCTCGCCGGATCTCCTCTCTGCTTGTGGCCACACCCGTTCAATGACACTTTCAGTTACCACCGCCCCAGCTCCACCACTTCCTGCCCCTTGTGAACTCCGTCTTCAGTCGTACCTGCCGTCGTGTTGAGGTCAGGTGTCTTAGGAACGACGCAAGGAGGATGTGAAGGAGAAGGATTACGCCAGTGTCGTGATGGCAAACCCCAAAGTTCCGCCTTTGCTTGCACCACCCCATTTAAATTCCGTATCCCACATCCACCAGCGCCAGCATCCCTCTCCCCTCGTTCACTTTCGCCTAGTGCCGCTGGACATCCCTGAACCCCAAGCATAACCTTTCCCAAAAACTCAGAGAACGACGCCGGACTCGGACTCTGCACAATCCTTACTTGTCGCTGCGCGATATCGCAGATAGAGGAGATCGCGAGGGAAGCGGACAGGCTGGCGTTGGTGGGAATGATGAGTGGGGATATGGAAGGGAGGTTGTGGCGAGGAGTGGACAGGGAGGGGAGAACGGGAGCATGGGATGGAAGAACTGAAGGAGAGAGTATGGCGTTGACGAGAACAGCGACACGAGCAGGGCTGAAGTGAACAGAAGGAGAGAATGTGAATTATCACCTAGATGTGTCAAAGTCGTCTGTGATTCCCCCACTCCATCCCCTCCCAATCTTCTGGTTCCTTATGCACCTTTTCACCTGCACCCGCGCCGGTTCCAACATCAATATCAGCTCCATCACCTCCGACTTCAACGCCACCACTTTCACCTTTATCTCCTGCTCTTGTATCAACAAATACGATGACCAGTCCGTATCATCAGGAAGAACGAGGACAAGACGGGGAAAGAGAGGGTGAAGGAGACTGGGTTGATCTGAGGACGGGGTAGTCAAACTAGAAAAGGGGAGGAGACGAGAGAGAGAGAAAACGAGAACACCACCAATCGGCGCTGGTGGATCACCGAAAGGCGAGGTTGTCCTCAGTCACACCTTCTCAATGAGGGGGTTTAGCGCGTATATGAGGCGCCATCGTTCAAATTCGACGAGAAGGACGAGCGGGGCAGGTCGCTTTTTCTGCACTGGTGGTTGTTGGTTGACATGGGGAAATGTGGGCTGAAAGCATCGGGCGAGCTGCAGTTGTATTGGTAGCATATACGGTGGCTCTAAACAGTGGGTCATCGTCTCTGGGGAACATAGACGGTGGATACCCTCCCCGGAGCTGCGTACAATTTTTACCCCCGCCCTCTTTTCTTTCCTACCTCAGCGTGGCTTCTATACCTCCTCTGTCTGCGACTGTGGTTCAAGCATACTCCGGTGTCTCAACACCCCAAACGATGGCTACTACCCCGGCCCACTCCGCTTATACTTCTTTCAACCCCCAACCTGCGATCGTGTACTCAATCTTCTGTAAGTACTGGCTACTACTACCCTTCTGGCGTCCCCAATTGACTTACGATCCTTACCTGTGATCCCTAGGTTGAATAACGACCCGCCAGCGTGATAAGAGATGGTGATCATCAACCTCATCCCCTCCGACAACGACAACACGCCTGCCACGTCATCAATTTTCATCATAGGTTTATTCTCTCCTCCTGCTCCGACTACGCCATTACCAGAGGTCATGGTCATGTTGCCGGTTTGGTCAACGCGACAGTGAGGTCAATACCCCGCGCTGCTCAGTCGAGAGTTGAAAGGGTGTGATGTTGCCGTTGGGAGAGGAAACTGATTTGCAGTGTGACGTTGGAGTCGCAGTCACTTTGACCTCTACCGAAAGCCTGGATCCACCGGTGGACCTCACTCCTTTTGTAAGAGGAACATTGACATCGTATCCTACCCTCACTGAATTTTATTGGCTCTAGGTGTCGCTGACGGTCCAGGAAGCGTCGTTGAAGGTCGGCAGATTGTCGGATTGGATTCAGGGTCGGGGTCAGACAGAAGTGGGCGTTGTAACTACTGATAACTCTGCGTACGATTACTGTTGGGGGTGCGAGTGGAAAGATGGTTGGGATGTGGATGGATACGTTTGGGGTAGCAGAGAGGCGGGAAGCGAGCATGGCCAAGTTGGATCATGAGGGGACTGCCGACTGAGTCGTCGACGTGGGTTACAGACGTTACAACTCATTTGTGCGGGATGTATCCGTGAGTAATCTTACGCTGAGGCTCTTAAGTGTTCGGGGACTGACTCTCAATCAGATTCGTTCTATCTGTTAGCACTGGGTTCGTCGTTCTTTTCTTATTTCAAAAGGGTTTGATTAAATATAAGTGAGTCATTATACAGATTTCTTTCGACTGAGCTGGTTCTGACGCATCTTCAACGGTTTCAGTGTATTTAGGTTCAATAAATATCATTCCTTTCGCGTCTTAATCTATGTGATGTGCGCATCTAATTCTACCATACACACCACGAGTTGTCCTGTCGTCCCTCTCTACCCTCGGCTCACGACCACGTCATGCTACGTTCTCTGGAATTTTTAACGATCAATACCATTTAGGGAAAGTGGGCAGTACGTGGCGTCCCGGTGCACGAGGAACAAACCTTGGAGGAAGTGAAGCAAGCACGATTAGAAGCAACATCGGTAGTCTCCTATCATCTTAATCTCGTAGCACCATTCCCTGCTGTGCCTAGGTTGTCCCATCCTTGTGCGGCTGTAGAGCCCCATATTCCATTTAGGAACACTCTACCTACCCTCTTGGTCTCTTCAGCCGTATGGTCTCGATGTTCTACCTTCACCCAAATTTTGGCTTCCTCGTAGTGTAGCTAGTCGCCCCCGCCAGAAGGGATTTGGCTATATATCCCCACCCCGTTATCTGGTTCAACTGCCGCTTCAGCTCTACACCCACTGTCGCACATCCGGGATCCCTCATTATCACTGTCCACTATAGCCTCAACCTCCACACTTGTAAATTACTCTGCAAGATCGCCTGCAGTCAATACAATAGTTAATATGTTGGCGACATTTCTTTCACCGCCGCTCTCAGCGCCCTCACGAATGACGAACTCGAGCCCCTGATCATTCATCCCAGCAATCTGCGTCATTATTTCAAGTTTTAATACCGTCTTTCCCTCTTTATCTCTCTCCCCAGGCACCCAATGTGCCTCATGTTGCGAATCTAAACGAATCTATATCGACTGGAACATTCTCATTCAGACCACTGTCTGGCATGTGGTTTTATTTCCGACCCATTTATTACGCATGCCTTCATCCACAACTCCAATTCATCATGCACCCCGGCTCAGACTTCAACCCTCCGCCGTACGCGATCCTCAGAACGCGTCACTTCTCTTGAACCAGTCCAGATCTTTCATTATCGCCTAACATGTTGTCGCTCTCGCCTCACCAGTCCCACCTACTCTTGATTAACCCATGTTTCGCTTGATGAGGTATCTCAGATACAGCGCTACAGTATCAATATCATTCGGCCACATTGTACAGACAGCGGTAGTGTATCATGAAGATTCAAACATGTGAGACAAAGGAACACGAGGTCACTGTAGAAAGTCGGGTGCTAACTAAACGAGCGGCCAAAACGCGCCAAATAGAATAAAATCAATTAGTATTGGTAAAGAAACAGACTAAAGCTGCTAACCGGCTCACTTGAGAGAATGAGCTCCACGACATTTCAGAGAATGGATCAGGGGAAGCAGCAGACCCCTGAGCGAAAGCTTTTGAGATGGCACGGACAAATGGGCAGCGTCCTCGGACATTTCCAGCTCGTGTTCCCATTGCCAGTAGAGTATTTTGTATTTGAGGGTTGGAGGAGTGGTGCTGGCTATGACTGACTTGCGGAGATGCTGAGCGGCGATCCCGAATTCCGCTGGGATGGGATGGAAGTCGACAAACTGCTGAATGAACTTGGTGAGTGTCTCATGATTCTCCCTCTGATTCCGCACGAGAATGGTGCTAAGGTCGCTGTTCACTTTCGCATCGGGTTGAGCCAGATCTGATTCGATCATTTGTTTGACCTGAAGAGCACACTCGATGCGCTCATGTAAATCTTGATACAAATGGGCGGATGCTGAAGCCGTCGCGTTGACAAATGAATCTATAAGGTCAGCCTTGTATTCATCCAGCGCTTCCAAAGCAGAATTCTTGGTATTCATAAATCGAGTTATGGATACCGGATACGTTGCGAAAAAGTCCTACACAAGCAGAATTAAAACAGATCCGGGGGACCACAGACAAACTTTATATGTTATGCTTACCTTGCAAACGTGATCTCTCAATTGCGCAAAATTGGACTCTGCTCTCGTTTGAGAGTGTTCACTGTGCAGCATGTCCCACATGGTGGTGATAAATGTCACTTCTCTCTGTGCGTACTTGGGTTCTAGCAGTTGCTTCAGCATCTGGATGGTCCTGCGTCGACTTCCTGGCAGCCTGGTCTCCGAGATTGGGATCAAATATAAAATTTTGTCAACATACTTCGCGCTGAATGTACAAATTAATGGAATTAATGAGGGCTTGATCAGAGGGATTATCTTACCCCTTGTCCTTTAATCGCTTTCGAATCATCTTGATAATTTCAACTTCGGATATCTTCGAGTCAGAAAACCCAGGCGTATCGACCAGATACAGTTGGCGTTTATGACGTGACACATTTATAACCCGGTATACATTTACATTCTGTGTATACCCTTCTAGTTGATCTTTAGAGATCAAAAGGTGCTGAGTTTCGCCCGTGAGAGCTTCGATGAACTTCAGACACATCAATGTCAAAATATTTAGATACATGAGAGAGAAACGTTGACTGACAGAGCTTTTTCCGGATCCTGTGGGTCCGATGATGCTGTATAAATTCATTGACTCAAAACTGTGTGCAAGATACATTTTGACAAATCTCACATACAGATATACGTACGAGGCCTGGGGGATACGACCAGTCACTAGTTGGATAGAAATGTCACCGCCGTTGAGTCTAATGTTGTCAAGTTTAGGCAATTCCATGAGAAAGGTGCATGAGGAAAGGTCAGACTCGGAAAGTGCAGATGGTGCTCAGTTGATGAGAGGAAAGAAGTAACTGACAGGCCTAATCCTATGTATTGCACAACGATCCGTATTTTTGTGTTCACAGCCATTCTTCTGAAGTGACACATTGATATTTTTGTTCAGCTGGATCTCTCCATCCTTCCCAGTGTCGTGAATGTTTTGAAATATAAGGGTCCGATATTTTTAAATATGAGTTGCACAGTGTGTGATTGGCTGATTTCTATTTTGGAGTGAAAAGTGCTTCTCTCTGCCGAGTTTTGGACGAGGTCAGAGTAGAACGTGGGAGGAGAAGAATGTTGCACGCGGTGGGTAATGAAAAAGAAAAGGTGGATGTGACCCAAGAATTTTTGGTGGCTTATTTCTCGCGAAAAGTGCACTAATGAAGAGGGTGCAAGTAGGGGATTGAAGCGTGTAGAGCGTAAAGCAAAGCTAATCGCCCGCGCGGGATATCGGGTGAGCGGACAGGCCAGGGGCTTGCGATGTTGGTGTGGTTTGCGTGCAATCGTTGTTCAGATAAGATAAGGTTCGGACTCTACCTCCCTTCAAGTCACCCATGTTTTAAATTTGAGTACCCGTCCCTTGGTGCTTTGCATTGTTTGCAAGCTACAACGTCATCGATTCCAGAACCCCTTCCTGTGTTACGGTTTACCAGTCTCGCTTTTGCTGCATACAGCTTGAACGTAGCCACATTCCCCAATTGGAGTTACGCGGTGCAAGTCCTCGTTGAACGAGCTGCGACTGACCTTTTTGCGCTATCGTTACACAACCAACTCGCATCCCGGCTCTCGGCTTGATGGTCTCATGTGATGCGCGCTACCCATCCACTTCACCACCTCCTTACTTGGCTCCATTACTTCAAAGCCGTTGAACCTCTCATCATCCGTCCGTCCAAGTCTTAATAATAAGTTCCACACGCGCACGAGAGACCACACGTTTCGAGTGCCTCTAGCGATTAGACATGTGTACCACCCAAATCCCTGTAGGGCCTAGTCTCATGTCACCTATTCACCGCTAATCAATTCATGATCGTTTGTGACTCGTGTTCAACAAGCCAAGCACCTTGTCCAGGCTCAATGCCGGATTTGGTACTTGCTGGGAGCGGTCGGCGAACAGGCGCTCGTGTGGTTTTGTAGGGTGTCACGGTAAGTTCCCTTCCCTGTTCTATTACTCTCCTGCTTACTGACGTTGAGAGGTGCGCTCTCGAGGCCGTAAATACACCGGTCTCATCACCGCCATGAGACATCTCACAAAGCGCCACGCCCCGCTCGATTTATACCAATCACGAGTGTACGAGGCAGTTCGGTGTTGGTTGAGATTATGGGCAGAGCTTTAGAGGATTTTGGTGAAACCGCGAGCTCCGGTGGAAAGGGAAGAGCGAGAGACGACAGGGTGCAAGATCTGAATGGGAAGGATGAAGCGCCCGCGTCGCTGAGTAGAAAGATCGGGATTGTTGTTGACGAGAACGAGAGCGAGAGTGAACGTGAACGTGAATCATTACCTGCACGCCTCACAATCGGCTCTGATCCCCCCGCTCCATCCTACCCCTGGTCCCTCATACCCTGCTGCACCCGCATCTGCGCTGTCCCAACTTGAACACTAACTATGCCACCTCTGGCTTCAATAACGCCACCAGCACATGTATCATCCGCTCTTCTCTCACCAAAGGACGACCGATCCGTACCCTGAGGAAGAACGGGCGAAGACGGGAAAAGGAGGTGAAGGAGAGTGATTGAGCGAATTGAGGAGGGAGGGAGAGGAGGAGGCGGTAGTCGAGGCTAAATGCGAGGCGAAAACGAGTCGGAAGAGAAAGACGCGAAATCACCGCCAGCACTGGCTCCGCGAACGGTCGGTTCTCATCGCTTACGCGCTCCGAAGGGAAAACCATAGCGAGTGTAGGAGTCGAAATGGTTCGAAGCGGGAATTCCGGGTTACGTCGTGGAGAGGGAGAAGAGAGGGGTGTGAGATGATGAGGTGGAGAAAGCGGGCGATGTTGTTGTCAGGGAGAGCGGGATTTGAGTGAGAGAGATACGCGAGGAGGCGGACTGTGACGGCCTGAGGAGGTCAATCCATTCCCTACGACGCATGAGCTTGGCAAGGGTGTCCTGATGTTTATGATGTCGTCATTAATCGCGTTATCATTGGCACAAATGCGCACGTGCCGTCATGCGCAATCTCCAAATTTGGAAATCCCAACTTGCACTTCAGTTCATGTCGTCACACTTCTCTCCTCATTGACGACCACCGGCCTCCTTTTTTGCCTCCTCCGCTCCCTCATTCATAATTTAAAATATATCTTGAAATCCTTGGTCTAAGAGATAATGAAAATGCAATCGATGATGTATTTGAATGGGTTATTTGCTCGGCCTGTCGACAACACATTGAACACGGTTCACGCTGTTGGGTTGTATCGTCTTTTTTCAAAGGGTTTGAAGTTCATATACGTGAGTGAGTTATCCTGGTTTCCCTTTGCTTGACCTGGCCCTGACGCCGCTTCAAATCTTTCAGTGTATTTAGGCACAACAATACTACTTTCTTTGGCACTTTAAATCTACGTGTGGTGGTCCTCTAACGCTATAACCCTACCATATACGCCACAAGTTCTGCTGTGACTCCTCTCTGATATCCTTTCACAACCCCAGCGTAAATACGCTCTAGACACAACCACATCATCCCCCTCCTTGAAATCACCCACTGTGCCAAGGACTGCTATCAGAATGACCAACTTTACTTGCGGTAAAGTGGCGAGTATGTGACGTCCTGGTGCGGCTGGAACAACGATTGGAGGAGGTGGAGCAAGACCAGTAGTTGGAGCTGTGGCTATCGCCGTTGTGGGCTAGAGTGTTCACCGACCCCTAGTTAATTCTTCTTCAAGAAGGATAAAAAAGGACATCCCCAGTCCCCCGTCCTCTTAGTCTCGCAGCGACGACTCATTTATGACGACGACCTCGTCAACGTCTGCTTTTTGGGAGCCCAGTGCTTTAGCTCCAGTTTCAGGAACACGCTCATTTCCACTCACCACTGCATCTTCTGGAGCGCAGTCACAAATTTCGCCATCCAACTAAGCTCTTCGTGGAATATAGCAAGTAGTCCGGTAGACGCGATCTGTGTAATAAATCCGCACCCCATCGTCTACTTCAACTTCTGCTCCATCTCCAGCTTTGACCACACCCATTATCGTACGCCGCTCATCACAATTACCTTCTACGATTTCGTCAACCGCTACTACTCGTCAATCACCCCCAAGTTCTCCTGCAATTAGTCAATCTCCTCTCTCCCTGTGTCCACACCCGTTCAACAACACTCTAAGTGATCACCGCCCCACCTCCAGCTTCTACACCTTGTGAAGTCCTACCCTTGGTCGTATTAGTCGTCGTGGAAACGCCAGACGTGGTAGAAAGGAGGAACAGAGGACGTGAGGGAGAGGGACGATACCAGTGTCAAGATGAGAAAATCCAAAACCGCCTCTACTTTCGCCGCTCCAATCCCATATCCTCATTCCCCTCACGTTCATGTTCCCAACGTACCAGCGCACCTCTCTGTCCTGGCCCATCTACGTCTGGTACCACTGCACTCCCTCAACCTCAAGCATAACCCTCACCAAAACACCTCAAACAACGATGCATCCTTACCTGTCACGACGCGATATCGCAAATAGCGGAGATTGCGAGGGAAGGGGGCAGTTTGGCCGTGTTGGTGCGGGTGATAAGTGGGTGTGGAGGGGAGGTTGTTGCCATGAGTGGAAAGGGAAATGGGGAGAACGGGGTGGAAGAAATGAAGGAGAGAGGAGAGAGGAGACGGGGAAGGAAACGTCTACGACGTTGGTGACTACGGACGTAAAGAACGGTTCTTGTCACTTACACCCTCTATAGGCAGGTCCGAGTCTATAGCGAGCGAGCGTAGGAGTCGCCGTCGTTCAAATCAAGAGTCCTGGGATAGGTAGTGAAGAAGGAGAAGAGGATTATGCGTTCAACAAAGACGGCTGTTCTTTATTCTGTGTTGGGACGGGATATTGCGTTCAGAGTTGGAATAGGAAGTGTCAGTCTCGTATTAGAACATGACAGAGAGGAGATGGACCTCCTGGAAAGGAATTTCAAGCTTGTGGATGTGACACCACCCCTCAGCATCCAGCGCTTAGCCTTTGGTTATGAAAAATTTAGGGAGAACGATACGGTGGAAATATGGATTCTGATATTACCGGTGAGCCCACCCGTCATGGTTCTTCAATCCATTTCATCGACTCATTCCTAAACTAAAGACTTCTGGCTGTAACCTCTGTTTCCCCCTCTCTCCTATACTCTCATGCGACAAATGGCACCAACACAATCTAGGCATCTAAACGACGGTGACTATGAAAAACCGAGGGGTTGATCCTTTGGCCCAGCCTGCAATCATACCATGCCAAGGCGTCACTCCCTTCGTTGAATACCTGCAATAACTTTCCATCTACACGACCTCAATTCACGTCCAGTAAATACCCTGAGCTTGTTCAAACACCCAGAAACCATATCACGACTCTCCAGCACGATAACACTTGGTCACGATCTCATCCCCTCCAACAGCGAAAACACACCCGTCATGCAACTTTACTCTGGATTTTATCCCCTCCTCTGTACATTACTACGATGCCATGACGAATGGACGAGCGTTATGGGCTTTGACGTTGAATATCAATACCCCACACCGCTTCAGTTAGAGTTGAAAGGGTGATGTTGCCGTTGGGAGAGGAAACTGTGATGGCGGGGTGGAGTCGCGGTCACTTTGACCTCTGCCAGAAGCCTGGATCCACCGGTGGACCTCACTCCTTTTGTAAGAGGAACATTGTCATCTTATCCTGCCTTTCATTGACTTTGGTTGGCTCTAGGTGTTGCTGATGGTCCAGGAAGTGTCGTTGTTGAAGGTCGGCGGGTTGTCGGATTGGGTTCAGGGTCGGGGTCAGACAGAAGTGGGAGGGTTATGATAACTCTGAGTACGAGTACGATTACGGTTGAGGGTGCGAGTGGAAAAATGGCTGGGATGTGGATGGATACATTGGGGTTAGTAGAAAGACAGGAAGAGAGGATGGCGGAGTTGGATCATGAGGGGAGCTTTGGGCGAGCCGTCATCATGGGTTACAGACATTATGACTCATTTGTGCGAGATGTATCTGTGAGTAATATTTTTCTGGGTCTCTTAGGTGTTCGAGTACTGACTCTGAATCAGATTACTCGGTTTATTCTATTTATTAGATGCCGCTTTGTTTCATGTTGACTTCTCCTCTCATCCTCACGTTTATCACCCAAAGACACGAGATCATCACCACCGCTGGTTCTGTGAAACGACGGTTTTTATCGCTTACGCGCTCCGAAGGGAAAGCCGTCGCAAGTGTAGGAGTCCAACAGGGAGAGCGGGGATGCGAGTGAGAGAGACGCGCGGGGAGGAGGACGCTGACCGCCTCAGGAGGTCAATCTCTTCCCTGCGACGCATCAGTTTGGCATGGGTATCCTGATGCTTACGATCTTGTCATTAATCGCGTTATCATTCTCCAGTACCACCTCCAAGACTTAACTTGCGAGCTCCCTAGATTCGCATTCCACCCCTTCCCTACCAGCTTTAGATAACTCTTCGACCTCTCCCAGTGTAGTAACAATGTTAACATCACTCCACTAACTCGTTCTGCTCCTCGCACCACCCCAATGGCTCATTCTCATTCACGCTAAATCCCAGAACCTCTCAAAATAAATGGCGCTCGTATTTCTCGTATGCTGTCCGGTTTTCCGCTGAGTCTGTCGATGTTCACTGCGTCGCGCTACGAAAGTAATGAGGACAAGGATGTACAGAGGAAGAACAAGGCCTTGGTGCTATGATACGGGAACCCTCGGCGAGGCGTTGGTCATGGTCAAGTGGTTTAGACTAGACTTATGATATCTGTAAACCTCGGCTGTATCTCCATCGTCGCCCGTCTCATATTTATTGTCGGCGTTATGTCGGAAACCTCTAGAATGCCTAATTAGGCCGATAAGGGGCGTAAGGATGGGAAAGCCTGATTAGGCCTGATCAGAATGAAAGTCGCTCTGACAAGTTCATGAGAATTCTGATCAGGCTCTACCCTGACCAGGAGCCAACGGCCTGATTAGGCGGTCTGGACCCGATTAGGTGCAGGCTGAAAAAAATAATTAATTTGCCTAATCGGCTCCCGTGCTCTGACAAGGCACTTACCGTCTGGTTATTTTTTTTTTTGCGTTCGACGAGAATCGAACCCAGAGCCTCTTGCTTACCTTAGCTTACCTAATACCTGTACCTTGATGATGCATAAATACCACTATACCATTGTTCTGTATATTATAGGGAGAACTCGTGTATATTGTTGACACCCTACGGTTACTCTACCAATGTTACTCGACCTGCCTCATAAACGCGGTGTAATGTTGCACCGTTCCTGATACCGCTACATGTTCTGTCGTAGTCAGAATATTTTGTAGTATTAAATTATACCCAGTGAATTAAAGTAACAGGTACACTTGCGAAATATTAATATAGTGTGATTAATAGGCAATCGCTTTCTAGCATCGTTGCCTCTTTATCTGGTCCCCAAGTCCATCATCCCACCATCCCTCTCTTGATTTCAGTCCTCCGAACCCCACTTACTTGCGGTTGCGCTCTGCACAGTTTACTCAACGATACAAACCTCACAAAAGTACTGAAGGACAATTATTCCCTCCACAATGCATTTCCAGGCACCAGTAGTTAAATCCTCGCTTCATTCCATGCACCTCCAGGTTCAGGACATGCAACCAGTAATAAGCTAATAATTTCATCTTCCTTTTTCATGTATTCTTGTTCCTCACATTATTCTTGATATCTTTCTCATGCCTTTGTTCCCCATAATACCGTATTTCATTAGCGTCCACATTTTCTATATTACAGAGCATACATCACACATTATCTGAGTTACAGAGGACTCCAATCTTTAGTTTCAGGTCCGTCAACCTCGAAGGTCCTCGATATTAGTTATCAACTTTATTTTATTTATCTTCGAAGCACTGATGGGTCAGCATGTCTATCTGGGTATCCCTGGGGCCTTCGCGTTTTCTGTCATGTTACAATGCATCTCTCCCTCCTGCATTCCGGGCCCTACATCGTCACCCTCACATTCATGACGACATTTAGTACAGCAGAACTCGCCTCACATCATCCTCCTCGTTCGTTTATTTTGTTTATTTGTCATTCTATTTTCGATTCCTTGAAAGGATTTCAGTGTTTGCCTCCTTAAATCCTTACATTTTCTCGTTGATTTCATCGTATTTCACAATCAGCTGGTGTTCGTATCACTGTAACAACCACAGCTCCTGTACCACAATTACCCATACCCACTGTACCCACTGTAACTCTTGAAGATAGACAAAAAGTAGATTTGTTTTTGCTTCGTGTCTCAGTTTTATCTTCTGTCATCATCGTCTTCATATTTTGTCTCGTTTTTGTTTGTATTTCGTCGTTTCACGTGCATTCGAAACCCGCTTTTTCCTCATCTCGCATATTTACCTCAGGAGTCATGATCAGCTCTCGCAGATCCCACGACCTTGCAAGCAGCGTTTACTCACCCTTCACTACACTGACCTCACCTTCGCATTTCCCTCCGTGTATTTATCTTACTTCAATTTCATTATCTACACTTACCGTAACATGTTTGTCGGGACTCGAAGCACTCGCTCATGCGCAATATATATCATTTTTTTGCTCTACCTACAGAGTGTTGGAGTCGGAGTACAGAAGATAGGCACTGGAATGTCTTTTGCCTCCATGAACCTCGCCCTCGCATACATTGCCACCACCTATCCTCACCTATCGTTCCCCGACACTCCCAAACCTCCCATTCGTATTCATGGTTGTTTGTATTTCACACTGTTGGTGAGAGAGCAACAGTGGGATCACGAATGGAAACCAAACAGAAACGAAAATGAGATAGTGGATGCATGGGACATGTGTTAGGGTGATGGGGATGATGCAAGGTGAGTGAGATGAATGAGGTGCGCCCAGTTGCAAGTATGTGGGGTCGGGAGAGCTATGGTTAGTATAGGATGACTGACACGATGGAGAGGAGGTTCAGACCGGCGACGGTAATGCTGGAGAACCATACTACACGATATACGAAAGCTTGGACGACTAAGGCTGAAGAAAACATCGAAAACGGCGGTGCTAGACGACTGGGAGCGATAAGAACGATTACTGGGGCTAACTGGGACGAAAACCGACGAAGGCGGCGACTGAATACGAAAGCCAACGAGGGTGGCTACGTAGAACGACTAGGAGACGAAACGAAGTGAAACCGAAGCTCAGATGCAAAATAAGGGGAGTAAAAATAATCCAATTTGCAAGGTCAGTTAGCGTACAGTTGACATAATCTACCAATGAGTCAAAATAAGAAAGCGAGCTACATAGAAAAGGGATTTTGAATATTCCAGGAGACGAGGAGGGAGATTAAGGTATAGAATGTGTGGCTGAGGGCCGAGTGAATGAATTGCGAAACACGATTAGATGCTGATACAGTGGCGTATGCGTGTGCGCAAGGTGTTGCGGAATTTGAAATCGCAAGAACGGAGGTATGTGGGCGCTCGGCTCATTACTGTATATTAAATGCCTCCTATTACTGGCTCTAGTATACTACGAAGTGCACTCTGTAGTCTGTATACTTCACCCTTGCTTACTCATCTGCCTGCCTGTTAGTACACTGAATACAACTTGTGTAAGTTCCATTCATGTTTACTCACACAATCCCTGGACCCATTCATTGCATCGCAGATCCACTGTCTCACATCACATTCATGTGGGCTTGTTGATCATTTGGACTGCCGCAACTAGTTTATAACTGAAGAGACTCAGATTTCTAACATGCGCTGGCTGCAGGCATCAGTGGGGTCGTGAGCCAGGTGCTCTAAATCAGTGGATTGCGATCAGGCAGCTGTAAGCCTTATTAGGAATAGTAGGCAGTGTTGTGCCGGTCAATGACTAGTCAAGGAAGGTCACTGACCATCACGAAAAGTCATGACAGCAGTCAATGACCTAATGACTTGACCAGGTCTTCCTAAAAATAGAAATAGCGTTGGCCGACGCACAGAAAAGGCGTGTGACGGTCAGTAACCCACGTCATTATATCATCGGTAATGCTCGTATTTACTTTATCACGCAGAAAGAGAGAAAAAGAAAGGTAGATTTATGTATATAGAGCAAAATTAACAAAATAAGGCTTTTAAAAACAATAAATGACTGAAAATTGTGAGTAATTAATGACCCAGGGCAGCCTAAGCAGTAGTTTCATCAATCAATTGTGCACGGCCAATGTCATCCCTTCCTCCATCCTCCTCGCTATTGAGTGCATCATATAGTCCATTCTCGTTACGAAGAGAGATCTCCCCTTCATTCTTCACATGTAGAGCTACCATTACATTTAGATACATCATCTATGCCTCTACGGCAGAGACTTGGCCTTTGACATAAGGGTCGCGGTGACGCGGTCCGTTGAACCGGTTCATCAGTCAAGTCAAGTCTTTTGAAAAGTCATGACTAGTCACGGTCATAGTCAAAGCTGAACGGTCATGACTCTGCGAAAAAAGTCATGACCGTCCAACACTGATATTAGTAGGGTCATAATCAGGGACGGTACACCAATCATACACCGTGGAACATTTTCAGGATTTCTAAGTCTGAGCAGGAGCGCAACCGAGCATGATCAGGTCCATCAAGGGTCTGACAAGGCCCTGATCCTGATAAGGCATCTGGCGGGTTTCCGACATTTTCAGTTTAATTTAGTAGAACAATAGCATAAGTTCATCGCTATTGCTCCTGGATCTAATGTACAAGTCCATACCTTGATTTCCTCGAAGTTCATGGCAGAATGAGGGTACAGTGTGAGAGGAGGTGTGAGATGCACGCTGCGATGGGAGAAGGGTGGATTCGCTAGAGATCCAACAAATAAATGATGTTGGAAATAGGCCGCGATCGCACAACGACAACACGCCACGGCATTGATCAACTCCAGCAATGATGTGTCCTCAGTCAGTCAACACTACCTTGAACTCGATAAGCTCAAGAATGAGTATCACAAGTACAATGAGGTAGCAAGGTTGAGTTAAATGAGTAAAGACGTGTATGGAAAGATCAATTACAGAAGGTTATCAACAACATAATGTGGAAAGAAAGCTGAAAGAAACGAAATACCAATGCAAAAATATGAACTAAACTAGATGTTCAATGTCGAAAAGTAACCAGAATAGAGATAATGTTTGAAACAAAGAAAATTGAAGCAGAAAAAAAGAGAGTGAGAAGATGATTGTATGATGCTTGATGAAAATGACATGCTGTATTAGTGTGGCGACCATTGTTCAACCTCATAACAAGAGACTTACTGGAGAGTGGTCACAGGCTACATTGGCTTAATTATCCCTGTTCCTGTGAAGCTTCTTTTCAAGCTGTTTCACTGAGTCGATGGCCCTTCCAAAGAGTCCTTTCTTTGGTGTTGAGGAAGGAGGAGGCCTTGGTGCTGGCCCAAATTCTTGCAACTCCTTCTCAAATTTTGCAAGAAGGCCCTGTGTTTCCTCAAGTTGCGGAATAAGGGTGGCTATGAGCTGCTCATCTGATCGCTCTCTTGCATCCTGCAAATCCAACTGAATGTTGATTTGTTGTAATTGAAGACCCTGAATTTGTATTTGGAGGTCATTGTATAAATCTGATGTGAATGGGGTTTGTTGGAGGGGCTGTGAAATTGAACTGTACAGGAGATAGTCATCGTCGTCGAGGAATCCTCGATCAAAAGCAGCATCTAAAATTGTCAGTGCGGACTCCTGTGTGTTTTGAAACCTGACAATATCACTTCCGCTGCTGGTGTAGGGCTAATGAGTGATAGGAATGTCATTGATCAATGCCACAAGAAATTTCTGAGATTGGCATACCTTCCAGATCTCATCTTGAAGCTGTATAAAATTGCTCTCTGCACGCCTTGAGGGGCTTTCACCCCAAACAAGGTCCCACATTGTAGAAACAATTGTAATGGACCGAGCTGACCCAGGTCCTGTCAAGGCTTCAAAGGTTCGCAGGACCCGCCTTTGACTTCCAGGAAGGCGTGGGTTGTGTATAGGTGTGAAGTAAAGAATACGGAAGTATGTATTGCTAAGCTTGAGGTCAGTGCATGTCTCAAGAAAGAGGTGACTGGGGCTCACTTGTTTGTCCGAATCATCTTTCTCAACATGGAGACTATACCCATGGATGAAATTTTGGTATCTGCGAAGCCCGGAACATCCACAAGATAAAACGGGCTTCTCGCCGTGTTACTCTGGACATTCACAACCCGATATATAGTTACTGATTGTGTAAACCCTTCCAACTTATTGCTGGAAAGGCCGAGTGTAGTGTTTGGTGCGAGCGATTCTATGAACTGCGATGGCAATGGTGATTCTATTTTGTAAGCTGTCGTCCATTTGATGGGTATGTAACTTACTGTACTCTTCCCCGATCCAGTCGGTCCAAGCAGGCTATGCATCCATGTATAAGTCGTTATCTCGCGGCAGTATTGAGCCCTTACACAAATACAGCAAAATTCCAACCCCCATCTATTGGCCCTACTTTTGAGACCCGTTCTACCGACACAGCTCCTGAAACTGTAATCACTTTGAGCTTGGTTGCAAATTCCGGGATTGTAGACATTGAGCGGTATTAGCGAGCGAAGAAGCAGAGTTAGTATGTTAAAGGCAAGATGGGTGTGAGAAGTGACCGAATTTGGTGAGCCTAACTATGTATATGCACGAGGTGACCTCGAGGATTTCTATTCTGGGGGATCAATGAGATACGATTGGTGCGACGGGCAATCGAATTTCTATGTTCCCGTTGACGAAGGGATTGTAATTGAGATAGTGCCATGTGACAATCAACATGACATTCATCATCCTCAGATTTGAAGACTGAATAGGTCAGCATCGACGACCAAGTACGGTATGCATATCTTTATTAATCCCTGATCATTCAGAACTTGTGTTCCCTCAATTTTTACCGATACTAACATGATATCAAATGAAAAAATGGGCATACTCGTGACGACGTGGAAAGCAAAGACAGGTTTCGACGCGGCTTTATGGATTAACACGGCGCAGAAACTGATTGGTGATCCATGATACCACACATTGGTAAACCTTATGGACTCCAAATAGACAAAACTAATCACCATTGCACGAACAAGTGGCCGCTCCTCTGACTTCACAGCTAAAACGCTCAAAATCAAATTCGAACCCAAGCCCCTGTCTGCGTCGGCACATCAAATCAGAATGCGCACGTGCCATACATCTCATTCCCCAAATTTGGAAATCTGAACTTTGACTCGTGGCATCACTTCTCCCCTCATTATTGACCACCACCGACACCCCGTCTTCCTCCCCTAGGTCCCAAAATTATCTTTTTATGGAATCCTTCCTTTCTCTTATTTGATGATTTAAAACTCTAAAGACTTGCGACTATTGTTGGATGACGGGGTACTGTGGATGGAGTCGTTGATGTGGTTGGATGTGTTCGTTCTGCCTGCCATTGACGCGTTGGGCATGGTTCAGGTTGCTGGGCTTTATCTTCTCCATTAAAAGGGTTTGGACGTCATATATGTGAGTGAATGATCCTCTTTTTCCTTTACTTGACCTGGCTCTGACGCGGCTGCAATGCTCTCAGTGTATTTAGGGTGAATAATACTATTTTCTTTCCGTGTTTTAACTGGCTGTGAAGTGAACATGAAGCGCTACTATATGCCCTCATATCCCCCGCAAGGCATCATGTTACCCCTCACTATCCTCCATTCCCAACCCAGGCGTATGTGCTAGACACAACCACGTCATCCCCATTCTTGGAAATAATCCACTGCGTCAACGACTGGTACCAACGAGGTCTGGGCTCACCAAAGTGGGGGTGTGTACATGTCGTCCTGGTGCTACTGGAACGACTATTGGAGGAGATGAAGCAAGAGCGGTGGTGGGACCGATCCATGGCTAATCCTTGTTCATCGTGTGGAGGATAATATATGTCACCCACAGTCACCAGACCTCTTATTCTCGCAGCGACGACTCGGTTATGACGACCTCGTCAATATCTGCGTCTTTGGAGCACAATGCTTCAGCTTCAGAAACACTCCCGTGTCCACTCATCCCCCCTTCTTCTGGAGCAGTCACAATTTCACCCTCCATTCACGCTCTTCGTGGGAGATCAAGTAGGAGGGAGCCTGTATAGTAAATCCCCACCCCGTCATCCACTCCAGCTCCAACTCCAGCTTCAAACACACCCATTAATGCATACCGCTTATCACCATTACGTTCTACGCTTTCGTCGGCCACTATTGCTCCTTGTCATCAGCCCCTCAAGTTGTCTTGCAATCAGTGCTTCTACTGGGTCTCCTTCAACTCTACCCGTCCCCTCTCTGCCCGTGTCTAGACCCCTTCAACAACACACGCAGCGACCACCGCCCCAGCTGCATCTCCTCCACCTCGTAAAGTCCCGCCTTCAGGTGTACGAGTCGTCATGGAAGAATGAGATGTGGTGGGAACAACGCCTGGAGGACGTGAGGGAGAAGGATTGCGCCAGTGTCAGGATGGCAAACCTCAAACCTCCGCCTCTGCTTTCACCGCCCCATTCTAATCCCGTATCCCGTATCCCGTATCCTGCATCCACTCTCACCCGCATCCCATATCCTGCATCCACTCTCACCCGCACCCGCACCACCCTCTTTCCTCGCCCACCCACGTCCAGTACCGCTGCGCATCTCTAAACCTCAAACACAACCCTTGCCAAAAACTCACAAAACAACGCCGGACTCTGCACAATCCCTACCTGTCAGTGCGCGCGTATCGCAAATGAGGAGATCGCGAGTGAAGCGGGCGGCCTGGCGTTGGTGGGGATGATGGGTGGGGATGTCGAAGGGAGGTCGTGCGATGAGTGGAAAGGGAGCGGAGAACGGGAGAAAGGGAGAACGTGATGGAAGAACTGAGGGAGAGAGAGCAGATGGGGAAGGAAACGTCTATGATGTTGTTGAGCACGGACGTTGATGTTGACGAGAACACGAGCGGGTTAAAGGGGGAAGGAGAGAGGAGTGAAATGCCAATCGGACGCGTCAAAGTCATCTCCGATTCCCCACTTCGTCCAATCCTTCTGGTCCCTCATGCATCTTTTCACCTGCACCCGCGCCGCCTCCAACATCAACATCAACTGCATCACCGCTGACTTCAACACCACCGCTTTCACCTGTATCGCCTGCTCTTGCATCAACAACTACGATGACCAATACGTATCCTCCGGAAGAACGAGGAGAAGACCGGGAAAGCGGGTGAAGGAGGCTGGGTTGAGCTGAGGAGAGGGTAGTCAAACCTAGAGGGGGGAGGAAACGAGAGAGAGAGAGAGAGAAACGAGAACATCACCGCTCGGCGCTGGTGGATCAGCAAAAGGAGACATTGGCCTCAGTTACACCTTCTCAATGAGGGACTTTAGCGGGTACATGAGGCACCATCGTTCAAATGCGACGAGAAGGACGAGCGGTGCAGGACGGTTTCTCTGCACTGTTGGTTGTTGGTTCGCATGGGGAAAACATGGGCTGACAGCATCGGGCGAGCTGCAGTTGTATTGGTAGCATATATGCCTATTAGCAGGGGATCATCGTCTTTGGGAACATAGACGATGGATACCCTCCCCAGAGTTTCTTCAAATTTTCATCCCCGCCCTATTTTCTTTCCTACCTCAGCGTCGCTTCTATACATCCTCTGTCTGCGATTGTGGTTCAACCATCCTCTGGTGTCTCGACACCCCAAACCATGGCTACTATGCCGGCCCGCTCTCGTTATACTTCCTTCAACCCCCAACTTGCGATCGTGCACTCAATCTTCTGTAAGTACTGGCTACTACTACCCTTCTGGCATCCCCAATTGACTTATGGTCCTTACCTATGATCCCTAGGCGCTTGGAATCTGTATCATGACTCGCCAGCGTGATAAGAGATGGTGATCATAAACCTCATCCCCTCTGACAACGGCAACACGCCTGCCACGTCATCAATTTCCATCATAGATTTCTTCCCTCCTCCCGCTACGACTCCGCCATGACCAGAGGACATGGTCATGTTGTCGGTTTGGTCAACGCAACAGTGAGGTCAATACCCCACACCGCTCAGTCGAGAATTGAAAGGGTGTGATGTTGCCGTTGGGAGAGGAAAGTGATGGCGGGGTGACGTTGGAGTCTCAGCCACTTTGACCTCTACCAGTTGCCTACATCCACTGGTGGACCTCACTCCCTTGTAAGAGGAACATTGTCATCGTATCCTGCCCTTCATTGACTTTTGTTGGCTCTAGGTGTCGCTGACGGTCCTGGAAGCGTCGTTGTTGAATGTCGGTGGATTGTCGGATTGGATTCAGGGTCGGGGTCAGGCAGAATTGGGAGTGGTAGCTACGACGGGGTTATGATGACTCTGGGTACAATTACTGTCGGGGGTGCGAGTGGAAGATGGTTGGGATGTGGATGGATATGTTGGGGTAGTAGAGAGGCGGGAAGCGAGCATGGCCAAGTTGGATGATGAGAGGAGCTTTGGGCGAACCGTCGTCGTGGGTTGCAGATATTATGACTCATTGTGCGATATGGATCTGTGAGTAATATTTTTCTGAGGCTCTTAGGTGTTCGGAGACTGACTCTGGATCAGATTCGTTCTGTCTGGAGACACTGGGTTGGTTGTTTTTTTCTTATTTCAAAAGGGTTTGATTAAATATAAGTGAGTCATTTATCCAGATCTTTTTTAAGTGAGTTGGTTCTGATGTATCTTTGACGCTTTCAGTGTATTTAGCTTCAACGAATATCATTCCTTTCGCGTCTTAATCTACATGATATGCGAATTTAATCCTACACTTACACCACGAGTCATCCTGTCGTCCCTTTCTACCCTCGGCTCACGACCACGTCATGCCACTTTCCCTGGAATTTTTAACGATCAGTACCATTTAGGGAAAGTGGTGAGTACGTGGCGTCCAGGTGCACCAGGAACAACGCTTGGAGGAAGTGAAGCAAGCGATCAACAGCGACATCGGCAGTCTGAGTCTCCGACGACTCCCAGTACGAACTCCGAAGCTCAACTCGCGAGTTCTTTAAGCTCACTTTCCAGTCTTTCTCTACCCCTTGACGACCTTCCACTCCGTCGCCGCCATCGGCACCAACCCGTTCTACTCCTTGCGCCATCTCAACTGCGACTCCCGATTATGCACAATCTCACTCACACGAAACGCAAATGCAATCTTGGTTACGTCGGATTTGACAGCGTCGCGATATGAAAGTAAAGAGGATGAGGACGTAAAGAGGAGGAATACGATCATCGCGCTGGGATACGTGGACCTCTCTGCGAGGCTTGAGTCACGGTCAGCGGACTAGACTAGGTATATTATGTTTGTAAGCTTCCGCTGTGCATCTTTCATCACCCGTTTCTTACAATGCCCTCAGATTTCAGTATAATTTCGTAGCATAATAGTAATCTTTTTCGTTATTATTACTCTTTGATCGAATATTTAACACTACGTGAATTCATCCATCATCGCAGATCTCGGATATTTGGTGCTACCTATTCCTTTCCCTTGAAATTGAGGGAGGGACAAGAACACAATGTGAGAGAAGGTATCCGATACACGCCGCGATGCGAGCAGGGTGAATTCACGGGATATACAAAAGCGTAACTGATGTTGGAAAGTTCGCCTGTTTGATGTCCCAGTGTTCAATGGGATAGCGGGTGAATCGCAGATAATAAAAACCAGGCGTCGCTCGTGAATCTTCCGCACCCCTTAACTAACCTCAATTCAAAACTTCATCTTCGTCAGCTACGCCACTCTGCCTTCGCGCTATCTTACTCTATATGGTATTGTCTGTTGGTCCCCTTCAATTCTCAGCTCGGTGCTTGCTATCGCCCATGTTGATGCATCACCGCATGTGTTACGGTAGCCCGACGGGCGCTTGCGGTTAAGGCCTTTGGACTAGTCGGAGTCGGTTCGGTCGTGCGATAGGATTCGAGTATCGTTCTAAGAATGCCACTGCGTACGCACGCTACGCTGGTATTGTCTTAGAAGAGAGCGAGAAGAGTAAGATCGTCGTAGAAGTTGTTGTTCTATTCGAAGTTAAAGAACTAGCTAAAGAACAAGGGTATAAACTACGGTGTTTATATAGATATCTAGCGAGGCTGTGCGTGTAAATGTCGAGTAGATAAGGTGAGAGATATATGAGTCACAAGTATGGTCCGCAGTAGGAATGAGTCATAAATGTGAGAGAGATGAGTAAGAAGGTGAGTCATAGATAGGAAAATGAAGTGGAGCGACAGCGGGAATGAAGGTGGAGTGGGAGTCAGAGATAGGAGGGAAAGGTGAGGCTCCGGAGATAGGAAATAGACGAAATATAAGTACAAAGAGAGATGATAGTACACGAAGATAAGATGAAGAGAGATAGTAGTCCAGATAAGAAAAGAGAAGATGAAGAAGAAAAGAGTCGACGTAACATTACCCCCGTATTAAGACTGATTGACCTCAATCAGGTGTTGATGTTGTGGATGGCTTCGTCGCACATGTCGTCGTCGTAGTCATAGAAGTCGTCGCGCCATGAGCCGTCGTTGTTGGTGGATGATCTGGGCTGCCATTCTCCTCGTTCTCTCGATTCTCTGTCGATTCGATCCCAGGGGCGGAGTTTGGTCCATGGATTTGAAGGGGAGTTTCGATTGGAGGAGGCTTTCCTTTTTCCTTTCTTGTTCTTGATGATAGGACCAGGGCAGGAGTTAAGGCGGTGACCAGGTGCTTCCTTTCTGCAGTTCCAACAGATGAAGTCGGGCAGTCTGTTATGAAATGATCAGGAACGGGACATTTTAAGCAGAGTTGGGTGCCCTGTTTTAAGAGAGTGACGAGGTTACTGGTGGCGACGGGGTCAAGGTTTTTGAATAGATTTTTAGGGTCGCGAGATGCGAGTTCCGGTAGAGTTGGTAGTTGGGGAATGGGAAATGAGTAGTCGTAGGAGGGGTTTTTATTGTGTTTGAAGGTGTAGTTGTCGTTGGGTTCGTGACCAGCGTATTTCTTCCTTTGCTCGACGATGAGTTCCATGAGACGATTCCTGCAGTCTGGGTCGTTGAAATGTTGTTGGCAGAAGGCCTCGAACTGGCCACATCCAACGTCCCAGTTGTCAGTGGCTTTCCTGCGGAGGTTGTCGCATATTGCCATTAACTTGAGGATCTGTTTCTTGATTTCGTTGACGTTGTTGTCCATGAAACGAAAGTGGGGCAAGTGATGATCGGAGAACGGGAGCTTCCACGCTAGGAGGTCGTAGTCTTCTTTGGTACGGAAGATGTCGACGAACTCTTCGAAGCTGATAGTGGTACGGTCGTGAGCGGAGCCAGGGGTGACAGAGGGTGTTTCCCATCCTTTAGCTTGATAGAGGATGTTGGTGAGCTCAGGGTCGTTACCGTTGACAATGGTGTTCTCGTGGGCTTGAACGAGAGTGTTGAGGACGTCGTCGAGACTTTGAATCTCGGAGATTTTGGATGAAGAGGCTTCACGTCGATTGGCTTCTTCTTCAAGGAGGCGTCCTCGTTGTTTGGCTTCGGCGATGAGGGTTTTGGTGCGAGCAATGAATTCCTCATTGGACATTGATTGGGGAAAAACTGGAGAAGCGACAGTGGGAGGGTCCGAGAAGGAACCTTGAGCTGGAGAGTGGATTCGAACGGATTTGGGGGCAGACGAGAAAGAGGAAGAGGATGAGGATTTGAGAGCGGAGGTGGTAGTCATGTTGTTTGTAGAGAAGTAGTTGTTGGTTGAACTGGGGAATCTAGGTAAGTTTGTGACGCTTCTTATAAGGTAGGAGAATGTCAGGGGCATTGGCAAGGTGAGATTCTGGTTCCCATGAATTGTGGAACGGTGTGAAACCTTTCCATGAAACGAAGTATTCTCTGTTGTTCTGCTTCCCACGGTGTTTGTGAATTCGGTCGAGTTCGTATTCTTCTTCTCCGCCGATGATGTCCGGTGGCGGTTGGGGGAAGTTTGGTCCGTGTTCGGGTGTTTCAGAATATTCGGAGAGAAGAGTGGCGTGGAATACGTCGTGGATCTTCCAATAGTTTGGGAGCTTGAGGCGGTACGTGACGGGTCCCAGAACTTCGGTAATTGGAAAGGGTCCTTCTCTCTTGGTTGAGATCTTCTTATTGTGCCCGAGTTTCAGGTTTCGGGAGTCTAGCCAGACTAGGTCTCCTTTCTTGAATGGCGTGAACGGGTTCTTGCTGAAGTTGATCATTCTATTTCTGGCAAACGTGTGAGCGGCGATAGCTTCCTGTCGGATTTTGAGGAGGGAAGCGAGCTTCTTGTCCACAGAAGGGTAGACCGTGTGTTCGAAGGCCAAAGGGATCTGTGTAGGACTCGTTCCTAGCATAAGTTCGAAAGGGGAATGAGCGCGGTCAGAGTGTCGTCGGTTGTTATGAGTGAATTCAAGGGTGGGGAGTGCATCGGGCCAAGATTCGGGGTTCGTGATACAATAGATGGAGAGGTATACTTCGATTTCTTGGTTGAAACGTTCTGTGGTGCCGTCTGTCTGGGGGTGATATGCTGTGGAAAGTTTGGATTCGACATTGAGGAGTCTGAGAAGTTCTTTGAAGGCGTGGGCTGCGAATCTGGGGTCTCGATCTGAAGTGATGGAGTCTGGGAGTCCAAATCTTTTGTAAAGGTTATCGAGTAAAAGTTTGGCTGTGCCTTCAGCAGTGATCGTTTTGGAACAAGGAATGAGAATTACCCCCTTCGTAAGGCCGTGGTCCACCACGGATAGAATAGAGTCGTATCCGAGGGATGGCGGTAGGTCGGTGATTAGGTCCATTGACGTCTGGGCGAAGGGTTTTAATGATTCTGGAGCGGGGATCGGCATCAAGGTGGGTCGTGCGGGGTTCCGATTGATCTTGAACTGTTGGCAGGTGGAGCATCCTTTGACGTAGGCGGAGATAAATCGACGCATACCAGGCCACCAATATGATGTGGCGACGGCGTTGTAAGTTTCGATTTGGCCAGGATGTCCAGCAGTGACGGGATCGTGGAAGTGCATGACGATGGATTTTCTAAGTTCTTGGTCATTCGGGACGTAGACCTTGTCTTTGTAGAAGAGGAGTTTCCCGTGGTCTCCTTCTTCGAAGGACCAATCGTTGATCGAGGTGCCAGAGGTGACATTGGTATTCTTCAACAGTGTTTCTAGAGCTTCCATGGCGTTCTTGTCGAGGGGTCGTGCTTCGGTGATTTGCTTCTGGAGTTCAGTGTCAATAAGGTTGATAAACAGGGTTTCTGGGAGCATAGTGATGTCAGTGTTTTCTTCGTTTTCTCCTTCTGGAATAAGGTCGGGTCGTCGTGAGAGCGCGTCGGATTGGATCATTTTATGGCCGGGCATGTGTTCGAGTTTGATGTCGTATTCAGAGAGGATAAGGAACCATCTTGCTTGTCGCCGGTTAAGGTTCTGGGGGGAGCGCCAGTATGTGAGGTTCTTGTGGTCGGAGTGTACAACAGTCATGTGAGGGGATCCCAGGATGTAATGCTTCCATTCTTCGAGCGCTCGGATAACTCCAAGGAGTTCTCGGTCGAAGACTTGGTAGTTCTGTTCGGCTGGAGAGAAAGAACGAGAGAGGAAACATACGGGGTGTCGTTTTCCGTTGCTGTCGGTTTGGGTGAGAACAGCTCCATAAGCATATTGAGATGCGTCAGCCTCGATTTGAAATGGTCGGTTCTGATCGGGCATCGCGAGGACTGGTTCTTTACTGAATCGGTCTTTGAGGTTGTCGAATGCGGTCTGGTGAGTTTCTGTCCAGATGAAAGGTCGGTCTTTTCGGAGTAGGTCGTTCAGGGGTCTAGCGAGATCGGAGTAGTGTCGGATGAATTTTCGGTAGAAGTTGCCAAAGCCTAGGAACGACCGGACTTGTTTGAGGGTCTTTGGGGTCGGCCAGTCTTTAATACCGGAGATCTTGGCGGGGTCCATGGAGATCTTGTTGTGTTCGATGATAAATCCTAGGTAGGCGATCTTGGTTTTGTTGAATTTGCATTTTTCGGGTTTCAAGTAGAGGTCGTTTTCTTTCATGATCTGGAGTACTTCTTTGGTGTATTTTTCGAGGTCCTGTTCGTTTGTGGCATAGATCAAGATGTCGTCCATGTAGATGATGATATAACCGTTTTCGACTTGTCGGATGAAGATATTGTCCATCATTGATTGGAAGGTCGCTGGGGAGTTGCAAAGGCCGAAGAACATAACGAGGGGTTCAAAGAGTCCGTACTTGGTCTTGAAGGCCGCCTTCCATTCATCTCCTTCCTTGATTCGGATATTGTTGTAGCCCCATCGAACGTCAAGTTTAGTGAAATATTTGGCGTCTCGGAGTTTATCCATAAGGTCGGTGACAAGGGGGAGAGGGTAGGCGTTTTTAATGGTTCCTTCGTTCAAATGTCGGTAGTCTTGGCATGGGCGTAGTTTGCCATCCTTCTTCGCAACATAGAAAAATCCTGCGGCTTCAGGGGATTCGCTATGTCGGATGGTTCCCTTGGCAAGGTGTTCATCGAGGAACTGTTTGGTGACATCGTCCTGTTCTCGGTTGAGGGAGTAAACTTTGGCGGATTTGTGGACAAAATCAGGTTTGAGCTTGATCTCGTGATCCCAGGGTTTGTGCGCTGGTAAGGTCGAAGAGGCTTCTTCACTGAAAACGGAAATCCAAGGGTGGTATTCTGGTGGAACGATCTTGGTCGGGTCGGTTTCGTCGGTTTTCTTGTCAAATTTCTGAGCAAAGGCTTGGGAATGCGTCAGAGTTGTGTCGATCCAGATTTCTTTGGTTTCTTCTGTCGGTTCTCCTTCCATAAAGGAGATGATCAGGTCGTCGGTCGTAAGTCGGTCTGGTCTGGTCAGGGTCGTGTTCTTTCCAAGCATCTTCTTAACGTGGAGTTCCAGTTGAGAGATGGTTCGTTCTTCGATGATAATCGAGTCGGTTGGGTACCAGTCGGGAATCGGGTTCTTCGTGCTATTCAAGCGTTCTTCTCTGTCGGGTTCGTCCTTAATAGTTGGGGTACGCCAGTTTAGAGAGGCATTCTTCCAGTCGATCTCGGGGTTCGTATCCTGCAACCAGGGCAGTCCCAAGATAATCTTCTGATTTCCTAACCCAGTTACTAGGAAATCGGTTTTCTTGATTTTGTCGTAGATCTTCAGGTTCAGAGTCGTTCGGTGGGTAATTGTACCCTTCTTGTTCGCGGTGCCGTCAACGTTTCGGACTAGGATCGGTGTTCTGAGTGGAGTCAGGGGAAGGTCGTGGAGTTTCGCAAATGATTGGTCGATGAATATGCCAGCCGCTCCAGAGTCAAGGAGGGCTTGAGTATGCAGGGGTTCGGCGGTTCTCAGTTGTTCACACTTGATAGTCACGGGGACAGAAAAAGATTCATTGTGAGCTATCAAAGCGGAACAAACTGATACATAAGGTTTAGACGTCGAGGCGAAACCTTTTAGGAAAAATCCTGTTCTTGCAATTCGGAGGCAAATTCGGCGCGCTGTTCTTCGTTCAAGTCCTGATAGAAAGTGCGGATGTATTTGGCGAAATCCTTCGGGTTTCTAGTCGGGGCGGCGTCGCGGTTGCTGGTGTTCTGGTTCTGGTTCGTTTTCTTGAGATCGCGGTTAGGGCAGAATTTGGAGATATGACCTGGTTGGTGGCAGCGGAAGCAGGTGCCATTCTTCATGTGGTCCGCGCGTTCAACTTCGGTGAGATTGATTTGCTTGGAATTTGCAAATCTGAACCCCATCTGGTTAGAGGTGAAGCGTTTGGCTGGTTTCTTGTCGAATGGGAAAGGGAAGGATTCCCTCCAACGGGCGTCCACTTCTGCTGCTCGGTCCATCCACTCCTTCAGGGTGTAGGGGTTGTATCCGTTGTTGCGAATTCTGTCCAAGATCGGTTTCTTGAGGGAGTCTTGGTAGATCCCGATCAGCAGGTCTTCCATTGGTTCAATGTCATCGTCAGGGTCGGTATGAGGGAAGGCATAGCCTGCGGTGATCATGAGGTTCTTGAAAGCGGTGTTGTGTGACTCGACATTCCCTTCTTGTTGGATGTTTTTGAGGTCCTTTCTGGCGTGGTCTTGTCCAAGTCGTGGGGCGAAGTCTTCATTGAATTTTTTAAGGAAGTCGTTGAACCTTCCATAGGAAACCGCGGTCCTGTTCCTTTGGGCATCATCAAACTTTCCAGCGAGGAAGCAGCGTTTCCAGTCCATCGCCTCTCTTTCTCCTTTGGTCCTTCAGTGAAGTAAGACAGGATGAAGGCAATCTTTAGATCATCATTGTTGTAGATGTGTCGGTTGATGTGGAGATAGGATCGGCATTCGGTGATGAAATGTTTGGTCTTTGTGCGATCTCCTGCAAACTTCTCAGGTGCGCCAAGGTTGACTTCTTTCTTCATGGCGTTTTTGAATGCCTCTGCAGCAGGGTCATCTTGTGGGCCATTGCCGGGACCAGGGTTGCCAGGAGGGTCGGGGTCACCTTGTCCTTCGTCATCGGTTCCGGGGTTGGGGTCTCCTTCAGGTGGTCCGGAGAGTCCTCTCTGGGAGCGATCTTGGACAGTCCCTCCAGGTCTCGAAGAGGAGGCAGAGCGGCCTCCTGGGGGGTGAGTGAGAGTTGCAGTCGCCATGCTAGTAGAGAACGAAGGGATTTCGGTGCTAAAGACTGGAGTTCTGGTGATAGTGTAGTCCAGTTCTCTGGGGTCGTATGGTTCAATTGGTTGACTGAGGGCAAGAGAGACGTCGAGGGGTTGTTCGGGTTCTTTCAAGGGTTCTTCTGGTGTGCCTGGGATTTCTTCTGGTTCGTTCGTGGGTTCAGTAGGTTCTGGGGTCTCTGGGGATTCTCTTGGTTCGCTGGCTGATACTGAGGTGTCAAGTTCTTCTTGTTCGTTGGTCTGGGATTCTTGTTCAGTTTCTGGGAATTCTCTTTGTTCGCTGTGTGATACAGGAGTGTCGAGTTCTTCTTGTTCGTTGGTCTGGGATTCTAGTTCAGTTTCTGGGTCTGGTTCGGAGAGAGGGTCGTTGGTCTTCTGTTGTTCTTTTTTGGATGTTTCTAATTTTCCCCAGGGTTTCTTCTTTCTGAGCGGGAATCGTAATCCTCTGCTGCTAGTTGATACAGGAGAGGTAGCTTGGCTGGAGGTTCCTGATCGAGGTCTGGTGCTGGTGTTCTTCTTCCGGGTTGCCGTTTTGTATGAGAGGTGCCGTCTCGTAAATTACGGACGGTGTGCGTTGGGGTAGCTAGTTCTTTTGTTACGGTAGCCCGACGGGCGCTTGCGGTTAAGGCCTTTGGACTAGTCGGAGTCGGTTCGGTCGTGCGATAGGATTCGAGTATCGTTCTAAGAATGCCACTGCGTACGCACGCTACGCTGGTATTGTCTTAGAAGAGAGCGAGAAGAGTAAGATCGTCGTAGAAGTTGTTGTTCTATTCGAAGTTAAAGAACTAGCTAAAGAACAAGGGTATAAACTACGGTGTTTATATAGATATCTAGCGAGGCTGTGCGTGTAAATGTCGAGTAGATAAGGTGAGAGATATATGAGTCACAAGTATGGTCCGCAGTAGGAATGAGTCATAAATGTGAGAGAGATGAGTAAGAAGGTGAGTCATAGATAGGAAAATGAAGTGGAGCGACAGCGGGAATGAAGGTGGAGTGGGAGTCAGAGATAGGAGGGAAAGGTGGGGCTCCGGAGATAGGAAATAGACGAAATATAAGTACAAAGAGAGATGATAGTACACGAAGATAAGATGAAGAGAGATAGTAGTCCAGATAAGATAAAGAGAAGATGAAGAAGAAAAGAGTCGACGTAACACTGCGGCACTGGGCAGTGCGAAGCTTTTCCTCAATACCGGGGAGCTCTGAGACGCAGACGGTTTGGCGATGGGGAAGGGGAATGCGTGACGGTAGCCAGATTTTGTGCTCCTCTGGTTTCCCGACCTCTCTCTGGTATAGAGGGAGCCCTGGTAGATAAATGGGAAGATGCTGCTCCCAGTGCCGAATTCTTGAGGCAAGTTGATTTCTCTGTTCAATTAGACCCCCGCCTGCGAAGCCGTAGCCTTTGCCACGTCATTCTTTGCAAAACGTTGTAGACGTCGTCTAAAAGCAATGAGGGTTAAGCAGGTAAAATAGATAAGCCGGTGAAGGGACTTACTGAGATTCCTCGACCTCTAATGCGGTTTTAACAAATACATCAGGGCTTATGGCCTTGTATGGTGCGCTGCCCCCCTTGAGACGCTCCTGCTCATCCATTGCCAACTCCCTCCTAGCCTCTGCCTCCGTCAATCCTGATTAACATGAATTAGTGCTGCTCGTAAAAAATATATATAGAAAGGGACAAACCGCTATCGTCCGCTTCATACGGACAGGCCTTCACCTTTGGAATGGACGGGTCGTTGTCGTACTCCACGCATAGCGCTTCCCACTTATCCACCAGGCCCTTTCCAATTGCTTCAGAGAGACCCCGATGCGCCTCTACCTGGATGTTGCGGTTCGCGAGAGCAGCCCTGTATTTACGAAGAAGGGTGGGGCCCATAGAGGTGTACTTCATCCAGTTCCAATGGCTGAAGTGGCTATCCAGCACGACGTGGCGTGTCCCCACCCCTGCGACTGTGTGGAGGTACCGATGGGGTTATGGAAACCCCAGACGCGCTCAGGGGTTTCCATGTCGGAGAGACCAGCACCGACGATGTAGTTGAGGGAATACACCTGGTGATTTTCTGTCATGTGCATGGGCTCATGCAGCTTGGGAACGGCGGGGATGAGAGTGGTGTTGGGGGAAATGGCGAAAGCTGGGGGCCAGTCATCAGCGGACATTCGCTTGTCTAGGTTTTTAAACCATTGGCAGGCTATGTCGTAGCTGATGAGTACAACGGGGTGCTCCTTGAAGTCCTGGAGCGCCGATCCAAAGATAAAATCCATATTGGAATACCTGAATGGGGATTAGACGTGGTTATGCAAGCTAGGTATTATTGCTACACACCGTTCACCCTTTTGAAGATTCCCTATGGCCTGCAGTAGAACCATCTCAGACCTCCCACAAATCGCCCCTCCCACACCCGTATAGCGCAAACCCTTGGAAAACCGTGTATTGGCCTGAACAATGGCCTGGAACCCAACGCAGGAGCTAACCTGTTCCGATATATAGATGAGCTATAGGAGGGACTGAAAAGAGAATTTGTATACGCACGTCTGCATCATTCGTGTGAGCTGCGACGAACTTCTCATAATCCTCGCGACCAATCATGTAGGCCCAGCCAACACCTAGCCCCGGGTCTTGGTCATAGTTTGATACAAGTTGATTCTTCAGGCGAAAATTAGCGTCCATTGCAATGAATGGTGTGTAGAGGTACCTTGGCGGCGGCGTGAGTGGAGGCAACGGGGAGAGGGCAAGGACCTACCTGGAATCCTGATGCACATGCCTCCAACCCTCTGGTAGATTTATGCCTGGATGTGGACACGATGGGCACTTCAGTCCCAACTCCCCCGGCTTGGTCTGGTCGGGACCCCCGGGGTCATGGGCGTGTCCTGCCCATTTCAGCAGCATGAGATGCCGCCATTGTAGCGACATTCTGAAAGCTCTCTGTAGCGAGATCGAAAGGGCTTTAGGCTAGTGTTGTCCGTGAGCTTGACGAGCCCATTGTAGAAGTCGTACAGGGCGGATTTGGTGGTGAGTGATAGCTTGTGGAGGTGGTTGAGAAGCTCGAAGGTAGCGCAGGTTTTGATGACCAGTTGGGATGCAGGGTAGAGACGACGACGGAGGAGTTGGATATGGCGCGGTTCACCCCAACCACAGCTGCAGTACTGTAGGTTGACCTCATGTATTCCATTGGTGTGAAGGACGAGTAGTGATTGGTGACAGGGGGAGGGGGAGGTGCAGTACATGCTGGCGTGATTCACGTGATCTTCAGCCCCAAAGAGGCCAATGTCACGGTTCAAAATGCCATCCATTCCAATGCTAAGCAAGCGGGTTAGTTTTAACCCAAGAAATTTGTAAGTGTAGGAGAAAATACCTGGATTCGGTGGAATGGTAGACGCTTGTGTTGCCGCACACAGCACTGCTTGCATGTCAGATCAGGCAGAAAGCATTCGGATTGGCACCTATATTCCGCAGGTCCTGGTTCGGCCTTCTTCATGGCAACACAGTCAGGGCATGAGTTGGTCTTGATGAAGTCGCCCTGTCCTGCAAACCGCAGGATTTCATCCAGATACGTGCTTCGTCGTAGATCCCTCCATACCACGTTAGGGCGTTTCTGAGGCGGAGATGAGCACTCTATGACACACAGAACATAAGATTATGAGAAAAACGTACCGAAACCTGGGACCTTTTCTTGGTCTTCCTTTTTAACGGCTTAGCTGGTAGTAACACCCTATCCCTACAAGCACAACGCTTGAGTGCCGCTTCAAAGAGAGACCCGTTGGGATCCAACGCAAAGTTGTCATCCTCAGGGGGCTCCCAGTCGGTTGCTCCCTTCCATGCTGTGTAAGATGGTATTGTAAAGGTGAAATTCTTGTTAGGTGCCTGGTACGACCCTCCTGCTCCCTGTTTGAAGGTATGGGCCTCGTGTGAGGTTGCGGTAAGGAGGGCATCGTCTCCGAAAGGAATATGAATACGGCGAGAGCCGCCTTCATTGGCTGAGCGGGTGTAGGAGTTTCTGTGAGACGAGCTTGACATAGAGACGGTGGAGAGCTGATGTTGAGCGATGGGTGTTTCAGCGATGGTGATGAACGATTCATCCAACCCAAAAAGGCAAATATTCAAAGGCGTGATGTTACGGGACAAGTGGACCGCCGGAACGAATCAACAAAGAATGCCCGCTATCAACAAGCATCATGATCAAGGGCAACTACATTCAACAGACCCACCATTCAACAACTCCCCCCACCTCCTCCCTCAACGGGCACGTAGGGTCCCCCATACAGTCACGCTAAGGGACATTACTCTTCAAAATGTGAGCCTCTTTGCCCTTAATCCTATCCCACCGCTTCTTCACGATTTCGCAATGCTGAGAAATACCCGGGCACGGGAATACGCTCAAATTGCAAATCAATGCTCAGAACCTGGCAGTGCTGCATAGAAATACTCGGGCACGGGCATACGCTATCCCCACGCTGCCGGTTTTTTTTTATCACAATACCATTTAACCCTCCACCCCCCGCCCTCCCGTTAACATCGATGAAAGGCTGCTATAGATCGTTGCAACCCCGGAGAAAATGCCTGAGGTAGGATTAATCCTATAACGACGTAGTAAATACTACAATTTATACCGATGCTGATTGACACCCACAGGAATATATACTTGCTGATCATCCCGATTTTTGCATTTCAGCACTGGCTGAGGCGGCCAACCAATTCGCATATGAATATTCCGATGATCTTGCTGATTTATCACCACTGACTTCCCCAGATTCATCCCCTAATGGTAGCCCCAGGACCCCCACGTTAGCACTCACCCCACCCCCACCCACGCCCCTACCCCTCAACCCAGCCTTTGGGGCTCAGACACCTGCGATGACGAGCCCAAGACCAGAGCCTGCCAATGCCAGGGAGAAGAGAAAAGCAGCCAAGAAAGAAAAGGGGAGAGCCCACAGGTGCAAGCAACGCGCAATGCAGAGAGAGGCGGATTCCTACACCCCGTCGCGTCAAAAGGCCGAACAGAGGTACCTGTTTGTTCACCCCCCAACCGTGTCGGCAACTAACACGGCGTCCCTCTCAACAACCAAGGGCAGCTTCATTGCTGGACGGTCCCCTTATGAAAGCGGAAGGCTACACGGGCTGAATGAGCTCGTTGGACCAGGCTCTACCTTTAAATTCCGGCTAATAGAGTGGGATGGACGGTACGTGATGCTACATCCCTAAATGCCACAATTTCAATAAAAATACTTCACTTCTAGGACATCCACGCCCATTTCGGACAAAGAAGGCCGCGTTATTGGGGTGCTGGCAGGGAGACCGGAGGATGATCGATGGGACCAGCTCATGGAAAGGGCAGCACAGGCCCTGCAGGAGGCGGGTACGGTTTTGGGGAGGGCCACTCATCACCGACAAGGCGCATTCCCCACCATTACAGGGGGGGTTTCGCATGGGGGTGGTCAGACCCAGCCTGGAAATCTCCGTATGCCACCTGTGAAGGACGCTTTGTTTCAAGGCTTGAATTCTGAGGAACCTTTTAGGCGAATAGCAGGGTTTGGATCCTGTGAGTCGTCTACAAACCACCCCCCACCCAGTACTCATTTTTATAGCCGTCTTCGCTACCTGGGCTCCAAAACTTTATGAATATTATCGCACCACCAAGGAGAAGCTTAAGCAGAAGTACCCCGGCCTCTCTTGGCCTTTCCCTGGGAGTGTCTTCAGCGCCATCACCTACAACCTTGGGCCCTCTACCATCTGCTTACCCCACGCAGACTTCGCCAACCTCCCCTTCGGCTGGTGCTCTGTTACAGCCCTGGGCTCTTTTGACCATACCAAGGGAGGTCATCTTGTGCTTTGGGATTGCGGTATTGTCATTCAATTTCCCCCTGGCTCCACCATCCTCTTTCCTCTGCCCTCATCGCCCACTCCAACACCCCTATTGATGGGCATGAAACCCGGTACTCAGTGACGCAATATACGGCTGGGGGGATTTTAGATGGGTTTGAATTTGGTTTTAAAAACCAAGGCCTCATACATAGCGTCATTCGCCAAAGCCGACAGGCCCGGGATCTTGGAGCCGATGAACAACCGCTGGTCCTGGGGCCTATCCCTCTTTCGAACCTTACCAAGTTTTAAAAATGTAGTCTAAACCCAGCTCCTGTATGAATTTCTGAAATATATATATATATATACACATTCATCTACATATCCCAACTCCGATTTCTGTGCTATGATGGCTATAACGATCAATTGGGTCCTGTCTGACCTGGCCAAAGGTTGGAGGTAGACCGTTGACACTGCGTGGTGATTTCGGGATGATACCAAAAATGGATATGTTCGTTTTGCTATTTCTATGAGTATCCTTTATTTTCTCCGTATAAAATTGAAACAGTGTACTTATGTGACAGAAAGGAATGTATTTTATACAAAATTTTGGAGGTGTGTGCACCAATAATGTGCCCAAAAAGCATGCGACGTTCTACGTGCACATCAGTATTGAAACACACAAGACTTCCCATTCAGTTGCTACCACCACATCCAACAAGATGGTGACAACGGCCAAATCTCACAAATCTCATCATATAATATACCTAAATTATTTTGAGTATACATATATCATGCTACTGAAGCACTCCTGTAAGAGCATGGGGTACAATCTATCAACAAACCCATGAAGGGCGGCCTCCTCTGGTATCTTAATTCGAGATCAATGCCCAATTAAGTTACCTGTTCTATATTTAGATTAGCGCAATTCTCACTTCAGACTCGGACACTGCTTATATAGGTGGCTTCTTGCCCAGCAGTCGCTATCCACTAATGCCTAAGACAAAGCTAAAACCACACAGCAAATTAAGCGTGAAAGCTATGCAAGGTGTGAACCATGCTGCATGGCTCTTTTGGTGCAATGCACCTATCATTTTGCTGCCACTAATTAGGCTTGAATTACAAATTAGAAACTGTGACGCCGAGCGTGAAAAAGCTAGAAATCGTGCCCAGAGGTAAGGGTCAAATTTTCAATACTGAAGAGTAGTATGCTTAAATTCCAGTAGACGAAGAGCAGCGGAGACTCCCAACAGGCTGATTTAAGACGAAAGCGCCATTCAGAAGCCCAAGCCCGCTATCGCGAACGAAACCGCTTGCAGCTAAAGACTCAGTCATGGCAGTACTGGTATGTAAGAGCACACCTTGGGCATTCCTCACTTTCTTAATATATCTACACTTGAATTCTCTAGACGAAATAAGGTGTGGCAACA